>OZ023268.1:55767906-55995406 GCA_964006375.1 Tillus elongatus
GTGTACAGGGGGCGCCAACATCAAGATTTAACATATCCTTTTCGAATATATGTGGCCTTAATTCTAACCTGAACTCCGTCCACCATTTCCTCCAGGCTAACAGGCCCCAACTCCTCTTCCTCACCGAAACCCAAATCAGTGCCAAAACAGCCACTAATCACCTTAATTTCCCGGGGTATGAGCTCCTTACTTCCTTTAGATTGCATGGAGGCGTGTGCGCATACGTTCGTAGCAATCTACCCTGCACCAGACTCCCCAATTTAGAAGCTGGAAGAAAAGACATACTATGGATAAAACTCTCTCTCAGGGCTGAAATTAAATTCATCTGTTGCATTTACCGGTCACCTTCTGACAACAACTTTGTCCAGCTCTTTGACTACCTTTCTGAAAAAACCGACTATCTGATTTCTGAATATCCTTCCTCCGAGGTTACTATTCTTGGTGACTTCAATGTTCATAATAAGGAATGGCTAGGATCTTCAAAAACCGATCCACAAGGGAGAGCAGCGGAGGCCTTTGCAATCACCAATTCTTTATCCAATATGGTTCAGCAACCTACTTACTTTCCTCGTATCCCAACACACAGCTCAAATCCCTTGGATCTCCTTCTTACTACAAAACCTGAATGCTATAACATATCAGTCACCGCCCCCCTTGGTCGCTCAGACCACGGCATGGTCACTGCTTCCTGCGCAATGCAACTCGAGGTCACACAGTCATCACACCCACGTATCGTTTGGCACTACAACTCCGCAAACTGGGACGAAATGCGGGATTACTTTTCCTCATTTCCATGGGCGTCTGTCTGCTTCTCTCATCCTGGCCCCTCTGATATCTCACAAAACGTCACCGAAATTATCCAAGCTGGCATGGAATTATTTATTCCACGTACACAGAAAACCACTTCAGCCACTCAAAAGCCCTGGTTCTCTAAATCCTGTGACAAGGCCAGACTTGAAAAGATCAAAGCTCACAAAACGCTTCTACACAATCCCAGTCAAGAAAATCGCCAAGCATTTAACGACGCAAGAAACCGCTATGTCAGCATTCTTTCTGAGGCCAAAAACTCGTTTAATAACCACATCAAAAACAAAGTCCTCTCAAGCTCCAACGGCAGCAAACCCACCTCCAAATGTTCAACCACCAACAGTCCCCAATGTCGCACATAAAATGACTGATATCATTTTCAAAACTAGAAAGGTACGAAAGATGCTCTCTTCTCTTAATACCAGGAAAGCCTCTGACCTTGACGAGATCCCAGCAATTGTTCTCAAAAAATGCGCACCAGAGCTTGCTCCTGTCCCGACTCGTCTGTTTCAGATATCTTATAATAAACCCATCCCCAAGAAAGGATCCAAAGCGCTTCCTAGCAACTACAGGCCTATTTCTCTCCTTTCAGTCGTCTCTGAAGTGATGGAAAAGTATATAAACACCGAATTACTGAAATTTCTTGAAAAACACAGTCTAATCCACGACAGGCAGTATGGATTCCGTCAGCGCAGATCGACTGCCGACCACCTTTCCTTTGTCACCCATTCTTGGAACAAGTCTATGGAACTACACGGTGAATCTCAGATTGTTGCTCTAGACATATCCAAAGCATTCGACCAGGTCTGGCACGCAGCGCTGCTTAATAAACTTCCGGCCTATGGCCTACCACCAAAACTTTGTACCTGGACAGCAAATTTCCTCTCCAACAGGAACATTTCTGTTGTTGTGGATGGCCATTCCTCTAAACTGTATCCAATTAATGCAGGAGTTCCTCAAGGTTCAGCTCTAGCCCCTACTCTGTTTCTTCTCCACATAAATGACCTCCTCTCTAGCACATCCAACCCAGTTCACAGTTACGCCGACGACAGCACCCTCCACTCAAATATACAATATTCTAAGCCTGTCTCTTTAGCACAATTAGATGAGGATCGCAGACTCATGAAGGGTTCTGTCTCCGTGGATCTCCAAAAAATATTAGACTGGGGAAGTAGAAATCTTGTACAATTCAACCCCACCAAATCTCAGTCTTGCTTTCTTTCTCATAAGAGATACACCAACCCTAGACCCATCACAATGAACAACCAAGTTATTCAAAGTAATGAGTCCTTTTCTGTTGTTGGCATTTCTGTGGATCGAAATCTTAATTGGCACCAACATGTCACATCAATTGCAGAAGCGGCTGCTAAGAAATTAGGTTTCCTCTTCCGGGCTCGCAAATACTTTTCACCAGCTAATCTCTATACCTTATATACTTCACAAATAAGGCCAAACCTCGAATACTGCTCCCACATCTGGGGTGCAGCCGCCGCTTCTACACCCGCTATCCTGGGCTCCATTCAAAAGAGAGCTATACGTCTCATCGGTGGCCCTACCCTCACCCAAAGGCTGCCATCCCTTGCCCACCAACGTGCCGTTGGTGACCTCTCTCTCTCTTTTATAGATATCTGCACGGGCACTGCTCAGAGGAGCTTTCCTCCATAGTTCCCCCACCTGCTGTCCCCTGTCCCCAACAGATCTACCAGGGGAACAGAGCGAGCACCCTTTTACTGTCCAGGTCACCAGACATAAAACATCCTGTTATGCCCGCTCTTTTGTCCCGAGGACTTCCAAGTTGTGGAATTCCTTGCCGGCACATGTTTTTCCTTCTCCTTCGAACCTCCAAACCTTCAAGTCCAGAATTAACAAGTTGCCTCTTTCCTCCTTGTCAACACCCACGGTACGATAGTATTTAGGCTGTAAGCCCTCGTGGTGTGTTGTTAAAATAAAAAAATAAAATTGAAATAACATTAATAAATAATTATTATCCAATAAGCCTATCAGCAAAAACCAACTTTGAAAATCGTAACATAAACACTATAGTAATATAGTGTTACGTTCTACAGGGTTCTGGATTTGTTGACTAACAAAACACAGCTTTTCAAACTACTAATTTATTATAACCAACTATTTTCCAACACCAGTATCAACTAAAATATTTCTCTCTCTCTTACTAAATGTCCATAGAACTATATTCCACACCTTCTATGATCGCTTCTTATACAATGCTGACTTGCTTAATACTTTATGATCACTTATTCTACACCACACTAATTCAATACTGAACTGACTCACTCTATGTACCGTTCGTCTATTTATATTCTCCATAGAGATTCTAGACCTTCTACACTTTTCTACACCTGTCACTTCTGGTCCCTCCTAGAAATATCATTCCAGACTGTTCGCTGTTACCAACACACTTTATAACCGACATGTGACCATAGAAGTAACAAAGTCCATAAACTTAATTCTCATAGACAAATGTCACAATAGTAAATCAAAAGAACCGTTCAAAATGATTTCCAGTTTGTTGTATGCATGCTTCGCATACTTTTCGTATTCTTTTTAAGGAATTAAGTAAAAAGTGATGATTTTGTAGGTAGCAAGAACTTTCTCTTATTGAGTTTCCAAAATATGAAATATTATCATAATGAATTCTGTAAATTTTATTCTCCAGATATCCCCATAGAAAGAAATCTAATATAGACTAGTCTGGGGACCTAGGGGGTCATCTTATAAGCCCACTGGTTCCGATCCGAAATTTGTAAAATTATTTTATTTGATACCTTCTCAAAAACCTTGTAATATCGGGTATGTGGTATTTTTCTTAAGAGTATGGAAGTTCTGGCCTAAGAAAAAAAGTTTGGACGCATCAAGTGCGTTATGGTAATGAATTTTCATAGAAATGATCAGGCATCAAATATTTTTTTATAACTTTTTTTTCTTTTAACATAGAAGTATAGGAGTGGTTTCCTCCTCGCATTTTTATAAATGACAATGGCCAACTACTACATAAAACAGTGATTTTATTTGCAGATATTGTCACTATAGTAGACACCATTTAAGAGCCTAGCAACTAGAAGAGAAGATATGAGATCTGTAAACATTAGACATACCTGGATATATAAAAAAAAAACTAAGTCTAGACCACGGACACAAAATTAGACAGGTAAGCTGACATGCAACAGTCATTCATCATTTAAGTGTATGAATAATATTAGATATTTTATCTGTGAAGTTTACGTCAACTGGACAGCCAGCTGACAATTGCCTGTCTCTGTCTCACCAACCTATTTGCCTTGTATCGCTACCATCTTTCTTGTATACAGACTACATTCGATTACATTATGCTATACATTGCAAGCATTGACCGTCAGTATACATTATATATCGATGCTCTAGACTTGAGACAAAATAAAAAACACCATTAGTGGAGAAGAAAACATCTGGGTAATCTATAAAGGAAATAAATTAGACACAACATCAGAAACAACCTTCTGCAGTTTAACCATGAATTAAAAACTGGACTCTCAATCCACGTAAGAAGCCAGCCTTTTCCTACACTATTTTGAAAGATCAGGATTGTATTAAAAAGTATTTAGCTTACAATAGAAAATGCCTACTTTTTTAAAATCAGATTTTATTTATTCAACATAATCTCCTTTAACGCTTACACATTTAGCAAAACACTCATAACGCATTTCTAAACCCAAAATAAAAATTCTTTATCTTGGTCTTCAAACCACTCCTCAGTAACATATGACATTGTGAGATGTACGTAAGGGTCGCCATCTCTGTGTGGAACCAGGTAGTATGTTGTCACAACAGCTCCATTTAACACAAAATGTTATAAAATAGAGGCTTTGTACAACCAACTAACAATTTTGTAAATAAATAGGGACAATGTAAGGCTAGATGTATTCTCACCATAGCTAGAACCCCAGACTGGTTTCGGTCTAAATAGAGCTCTTCAGTGTGATATACCAATTACAGCGAGAACACACATATAAAGTAAAACGGCTATGTTAGCCAGCCTCCTAGAACATTGTGAGATGTACGACAGCGTCAACATCTCAGTGCAGAACCAGGTAGTATGTTGTTAACACAAAATGTTACAAAATAGACAGTGTACAACCAACAATATTGTAAATTGTCGGCCCTGGCCCATTCTTCCCTAATATAGGGACAATGTATGTAAGGCTAGATATATTCTCACCATAGTTAGAAACGCCGACCGGTTTCGCTCCATTTAGAGCTCGTCAGTGTGATATACTAATTACAGCAAGAACACACCTAATTAGAGCTGTAATTAGTATATAACACTCAAAAATAAATACATAATAACCCACCAAATCTCTTTCTTATTAAATTTTGCTTATTGGAACATTTTCAGGCTAACTAGATATCAGGACTGCAGCAATAAAATACGATAACACACACACACACTAACTAGATATAAATATACCCCTGTACTTCATTATGGTGCACTCATATAACACATATGTTGCTTTGATGAAACATTCAACTGTAATAACAAAAATATGCATAAAGCACAAAGAGAACTAAGATATATATATATATATATATATATATATATATATATATATATATATATATATATATATATATATATATATATATATCTCACATCTACCTGAACACAGTGCAAAATACAAGACATGGTCTAATCAATTCACTATAACAAGAGAGAAACAGGGGAGTTACAATCTGAAATACAATGCAGTACAACAGTACTTACCAAAACAGAAACAGACATAATATGCATTGGGAAAAAATATACAAGGTAGGTTAGTGCATACATCAACAGCTTCGCGGAAAAGACACAACTGTGTAAAAATTTAAACCTGTGATTAGCACTGATGGGTACCATTTGAAGAACCCAATTCACAACA
This sequence comes from Tillus elongatus, assembly GCA_964006375.1. Lineage (NCBI taxonomy): Eukaryota > Metazoa > Arthropoda > Insecta > Coleoptera > Cleridae > Tillus > Tillus elongatus. Next base: position 55,773,627 of record OZ023268.1, read on the forward strand.
CACTTTAAGACCTGGTGATCGTTGAGCTAACGTAAGCATCCTCATGATGACGCTAACGTTGTTACCGAAACAATCGTCAGGTCTTAAAAATGTGTTGTGGTGAATTAGGTCTTCCAAAGTATATGTATTACTCAAGAGAACTTGAAGACAGGCTAGTGATTTAATATGGCATTTACTTTATGATTCCACATTTAATGTATTTAGCATTAGTTAGTAATTGAATATGTTGACATAGGCATAAATAGATGTAGAGAAAAAGTTGATTATAAAAAACAAAAATGTATAGTGAGCATTTGGTTTCCCCATCCTCGAGTGTTAGATTATATATAACCAAATAAATTTTAAAAAATTGTAGGTTCCTACTTGTTTAGTGGCTGAAATGATTTTACGCAAATAAATTACAATAAAAAATTAGTTAATTACTGAGAAAACTGGAAACTTTAATGTGAAAGCAGATGTAGTAACGGTTAAATTAATAGCTAGCTGTATAATATTTGAGAAAGTTTTAAATATTATAACTATTATTAAATATTTACCCAGAATTAATCATTTTTTAAAGTGATGACAAACTTGTTGAAAATCCTGGTGTTTTGGTTTTAAAATGCACTAAAATACTTAACATCAAAATACTTTTGGATACCAACAATAATATCAAAGTCCAAATAAAAACTAATTTATGTTCGTTCTGTTTCGTATTTCGTGCCATCGTCATCGTACTATCGTACCTAATAGGATAGATGCATGATATAAAGATTTGGAAGAGATATGATATTGCGCATATGCCCCGCCCCCCTCCTATGACGTCACGCGGTGAGTAACGTTATAGTAGTCCAACTACACACTTAAAATAAAGTTATTCGCAATCAAAAAGTTTATATACGTCAGTTTAATGCGGTTGAAGTTACGCCTATATTGTCTTTTTCAGATAATATAAATCGCAGCACTAAATTTAATCTTTTTCATTCTTATTACTTCCAACTGTATGCACTTAAATATTAGTAAAATACGTAATTTGTTAAGAGGTTGTGATGAAAAGTCAAACCCCACTGCACGACAGCATATTATTGTTGCATTGGACTCACCACTTGACACCATGCGCGTGACAGGTCTAAAAATAGGTAGTCTGAATATCATATCTCTCGTTATTTGTATCATGGGATAGATGAGTAGGGAGCAGGAGCAGGGAGATAACCAGGGCTGCCGCTACAGGGTCGAAAATTGTATTGAAAAATTGTACTACCTAGGTACTAGATTTAGCAAAACTTCACTAAGAATCTAGAAATAGCTTCTTATTCTTCTTTTATCCACTTTCAGCCTCAAATCCTTATATTTTGTATCAGTCACACATATTCTTTATATATCTATGGTCACACATATACCCATTGACATAGTGATGGACAAAACAGTTAATTTCTAATAACAGTTGGACCTGTTACTGTATTTAAAAATAACAGTTGAAAAAAACAGGTACTGTTATTTATCTGCTTTTTCAGTTGGGTAGTCGATCGATAGTCGATAGCGTCTCTCCTCTTTCTGTTATATGTTATTATACCAAATACTCAAATAACAGGTACCAGGTACCCATGATACAAATAACGAGAGATCTGATATTCAGACTACCTATTTTTAGACCTGTCACGCGCATGGTGTCAAGTGGTGAGTCCGATGCAACAATATTATGCTGTCGTGCAGTGGGGTTTGACGTTTCATCACAACCTCTTAACAAATTACGTATTTTACTAATATTTAAGTGCATACAGTTGGAAGTAATAAAAATGAAAAAGATTAAATTTAGTGCTGCGATCTATATTGTCTGAAAAAGACAATATAGGCGTAACTTCAACCGCATTAAACTGACGTATAGAAACTTTCTGATTGCGAATGACTTTGTTTTAAGTGTGTAGTTGGACTTCTATAATAACGTTACTCACCGCGTGACGTCATAGGAGGGGGGGGGGGCATATGCGCAATATCATATCTCTTCTAAGTCGTTATATCATGCCAGGTACCTACCTTCAGGCCTCAGGCGCCGAGGGTCTTCGGATTTCGGATTGTGAATTCCGTTCCGATATTATGACAACAAGATTAGAGTTATGCTGGTCAGTGTTGAGTCAGATATGCATCACATGTTTGACAGATGTGGATGTGGAAAACAAAGAATAAAAATAAGGATCACCCTGCTTTGAATGCAGAAGTGAGGTTCGCTTTTTTAAACGAATTCTCATAAAAAATATTCTTTCCCAATTTTAAACAATTTTTAAAATACGCATAAAGTGTGCCAGGTGTCAATACAACCAATAAAAATAGATTCACGCTGCTTCGTGAATAGAAGCGTAAGCATTTCTCTTGTAGCAAATTTAAATATAAAAATATTTTTTCAAAATTTTAAATTAAAAAAAAAGTCCATAATGTGTGCCATAAGTCAAGACAATGAATAACAATAGAGCACGCTGCTTTGTGAATGGAGACTTGGAGACGTGAGGTTTCCTTTGTAGCGAATTATCATAAACATATGAGAACTTTTATAACTGTCACACATATTTTTTCAACAATATTTTAGCCGATGTGTGTGTGTGTGCGCGCGCGCGTGTTTGGGATGACCTCGGAAGCTTAAGTCCATTGGCCACAGACTTTTGAAGATTTTTGTTTGTTTGTTTTCGGGATACAATCATATGGATTTATTTTTGTAGCTTTTAATGTCTTTCAGTTTCAGTGAGCCTCCTACTTGATATTTTAGCTGATAGTTGCTTAAAAATTCATGAAAATTGCAAATTTCATACAATAAATTTTATAATTTTTGTTTGCATATACATACATACACACACACACACACACACACACACACACACACACACACACATATATATATATATATATATATATATATATATATATATATATATATATATATATATGTGTGTGTGTGTGTCTGTGTGTGTGTGTAAACATTTCTTAGTTAGGAAAATGTAGGTAATTATAAATATAAAACATATTTTTCGTATGAACCTGGTACTCATATTTTTGTTAATCTATGTATGTAATAAGCCCCAAATTTAAAGTATATGTTGTAACTAATATTTACTGTAAGCTATTGACGCGGTGGTAGACTTGTCACTTTAACATTTGTCACGCTCTATGCAACTTAACAGCCGTATCCGCAACAGATTAAAATAATAGTCGATGTTTAACAGATGAACAGAATAAGATATCTACCCTGTTAATCTGTTATCCATTATGTATTTATCCGTTTTGTTGAAAAATTCAATCCCGGTCTACACACACGTCTGTATCGAATGTGCTTTTAGTCCTTCGTCCATCATGACATTGTAAATCGACTTTCCAGCAGGTGGTGGCTAAATTTGTAAGGGTAATGAATGAATAACAAAATGGTAAATAGTATATCGACGTGTCAACTGGTAGCATAACACTAATTACAATTAAATGAAAGTAACTATACAATACAATATACTGTACTGTATCATCAAAGATATGTTCCAACCTCGAAAAACCCGTTCAAGAACTAGTGATGGGTCGTTATTTAACCAGTGAACTATATACTCTGTAACTGGAACGGACCCATAAATCGTGCAAAGTGAGGCAAATGTAAAATGTAGGCAACCAGCAGTGTGGTAGTATCCCCATCCTTTTCTATCTTGTACATGTTAGATACCCACTAGATTTGAATTAAGAAATATTCAAGGATATTTTACTTATTTTGTCTATAAAATAGTGGAATAGACCCAAAAAGATTATTTAAATAAAATATCTGTTAATTTTAAGTGTTATACAACATATTTTTTACCTTTAACTTTATTGTATTGCAAAAAGAACAAGACAAACCATAGTTTTTTCATGTGGTGCAAAAATAATTTACTTTATGCAGTATGTGCATAAAAAATTTACTTTACGCACTCACGTAGTTGTATTTTAAACTTCCAACAAAGTAGTAGAAAAAAAAAACAAACATATCATATATAAATTTATTAAAATACAAAAATACAGATACAGTTACCTATATTTTTATCGGCATATTCTACACTTAACAATTCTTAAATAAAATGAGTTTGGTCATCTTCTGTCTCACAGTTGCAGCGCTTCCATGAATCTTAAGATTAATTAACCTAGAATGGTGATGCATTCGGACTTTTAAAAAAACTTCAATAACTTTTCTAATTATTTGAATTTCATGACATTCTTCGCTAAACAACTCCTGAACTACTGGATGTGGTGGTTTAAAAAGGTGGATCTTGGAAGAAAAATGATGAATTGCTGTATTAATAAGCAGTTGTTTTATATTTGTTTTTGTAGTATAAATATTATCAATATCTAAAAATACTCGAAATTGCTTTTCACAGAAGCTAACGATTCGAAAAATAATATCTGAGGCATATACTAACCCACCACGAGTAATAAAACTTGTAAAAAATGTAAAGGACTCCGTAGGCGCATTGTAACTGTGATCTGATGATACTGTGTTAGAATCATTAAAAAGTAAGATATTTATACAATCATTGCACGAAGTATTTTTAATTAGGTTCCGTACTAGATATCCGGAAATATAAAAAATTACATTTTCTTGTACATCGGTCAGGTTTTTATTATCAAGATAATTAATATAGGTTGCTATTTTTTCAATGTCAATATCGTTCTCTGTTATCTCCTTTTTTTGCCTATTTTCTGACCTAAATTCAAAAGCTGGTGTAGAGAGATTTTCAAAAAGCATACAATTCGCAGTTACACTGCCTGTTACAGAGTTTTTAAAGAGCAATTGTCTTAACGCCCATTTTAACTGTTGAGTATTTGGATTGTTATTCCACCCACCACGTGACCTTATAGCAGAAAAAAATATTTCTAAGTGATCTTGGGAACACTTGTAAGTTAGAAAATATTGCAATGGATTTTCTATTAATGAAAAAAGGTCTTTGACTAATCCCAAAGTACTTTTCATTGTGAGAATAAAACCGATTGCAAATGTTTTTCTAGCATGCTTGGTAACAGGATTCCCATCAATTTTCAATGACTGGAAATAATTAATTGCGTCTAAAAATATTTCTTCAAAATAATTTAGTGTTTGGTTTTATTGGCGCTTTGTATCCCTTGCCATAAGGATTCCTGCAATTCAGAATATCAAAAATTTTATCACCTTTTCTTAAAAACTCTACTGTTGCAGTACTATGTTGAAAGTCACTGATACCACAATGATCTAAATACTCAAGTGCATCAGCAACTCCACTACTTATAGTCTGTGCAGCCAATCTAACGTTCATTATTTTATTTTTAAAATTGATATGTTGGGATGAAAGGGAATTAGCTAGCTTTAATTGTTCTTTTTCCTGTAGCGCATCTAAAGCTTTTATATATTTCCAGCTAATACTGCCTGAAGGCGACTCTAAATTTTTTTCTGCCAGTGCATTCCTCATTAATTTTAACATGTGACATATATCCAACATGCAATACACATTAATTGTCGGTTTACTGGGATGAGGAAAGTAAGGAACCAAATCATCCAAATTTAAATTACATCCCAGCGTATTATATGTTGCAATATTTGTCGAAGCCCCATCTGATGTAATTGACCTGATATTTATACCAATGTCGAATAAACTTTTTATTGTAGCAATTATTAACTGGGCTTGCAAATTCGCATCTACCTTATTTATAAGAAAGTAAGCCACTGGGCATTTAAAATGACCCGTGTAGCTAACAATCTGAAAAAATAAAGCTTCAGATGCAGACATTTGAAAATCTACATCAATAATACCCCCATAGTTAACATTTCCTGTGTATTTACCACTCTGATTATCCCACAGTGTTTGTTTGCGAATAGCCATAGAATCTACTATCAAACAACAATTTTTTAAATTTTGTTTTGTTTCAACTTCCTCTTTCAAAAAATTTAGAACCTCAGCTAAAACTCCTGGTTCACAGCGCACGCTGGATAACCATTTACGAATAGTGCGGCCATTGGGCAAGACAAAATGTTTTCGTAAAAATGCATATGCTTTGGGGGAGTAAAAGTATAAGGTATGAGCAAACTGCTTCATTACATCAGAGTATCTTCTTTGTCCAGTCGCAGTGTCCTCTTGTTCTTTCTTTTGAAGTAAAACCAGTTCTAACGGCAAACCTAAATTAAATAAAGACATTAAAATGGGAACTATCATACAGTAAACTAATGTTAAAGTTACCCTCAAAATAATTTTGTAGAACAGTGTTCAAAGAGTCATTGCTATGTCCACTAATTTTGATTTCTCTAATGACATCTTTCATGGTAGATATCTTCAGATCTCTTCTGTGCATTTTTTGCTTCAAAGATTTTACTTTTCGTCTTAGCAACGGTACAATATTTTCTGCATTGGTCTGTGTTCCAGTATCAATAAATTTTTTTGTATATCCCTCATCTGATGTAGACGGAAAATCAACATCCATAGAAATAGGTGTTTCCAGTTCCTAAAATAAATTGGTTTAGTTTTTGACCATCAAAATATAATTCAAATGATATTAAACCTAAAATGTAGTACTTACCTTTACATGTTTGACAATTGTCCTTCTCGGCAAAGTTACATTTTTCATTAAATGTTTTGGGAACGAAAATATACTTGGTACTGCATCAGGTTTTAGAATTTTTGCTGCGGATCCTGGTTTTTCCAAATAATCTCGTGGTAGAAAATGTACACTACAAAGTCTGCTAGTTTTTGATGGAACCCAGTTTTCTCTTCGAATTGCTTTGACCCAAAGTTCGAGAATCTCAGGGCGTTTGAATGGAAACCTGAAACAATAGTTATTGAAACCTTATATAATATTTATGTAATAAAAGCAACCCATTAATAAAGGATAAAGTCTAAATTCTTGTTTGCTTTTTAGGCTATGGCTATTTCATAGAGGCAATGTGAGGTTAAATCAGTTTAAAGCCACCCTAAAAACATAATACGTAATTCTAATTACCTGTGGAAAGACGTGGCATCCCTCTTATCATGTAAATTAGAACAATTATAAGCAACACAATGAAGTACCATGTTTGGTTGATTACTTTTTTTATTTTCCACTGCACTGCAAATGCTTCACACAAATTGGTTGTCAAACAACAGTTAAAATAATGCCAACAAAATATACTAGAACACACTTTAACACTCTTTTTAATGAATCGAACTACATAGCAAACCACAAGCACAAATAACGGCGTATAACGTCCATAAACCAAGAGAAAAAATAAAATCTATAACGTAACCGCCGATTATTTTATAACAATACCCAATTCGTTCTTGCGAGTGCGACAAAGAAAGGAATACTACCACTATATATCGTTCTTTATCTGTTGCCCCTGCCTCAATTATTCAAACTGCTTTGTACGATCGGGTCCGTTCCAGTTAGTATACAGTTCATTGTATTTAACTGTCTGTTCTTTTTTAACGGTTGCCGAGCCGCAACGGTAACCACCTGTTATGAATATATAAAAATAACGGGTCCAAAATAACGCTTTACACTAAACTGGAATTCGGACTCGTATCTGTTCTTTTCCACTGCAACTAGCTTCGATGAATAAACATCGGTTTTCATCGGCAACCGTTAAATTTAACGGGATGAATGGACATGAGACTGGGAATGCAAAATATGTATGGGTATGCTATGCAGCATAGAGCGGACTTTACTTCATAAGATAATACTTAACTCTTAAAACGTTATTTATACTAGTGTGTTCACTCTCGCTCACAGCTTTGGGAACGTAGGATACTATCGATCGACTATCCAGTTCAACATAACAGATAAAAAACTGAACCTGTTATTCTCAACGGTTTTTATTTAATAACGTTAACAGGTTCAACTGCTATTAGAAAATAACCGTTTTGCCCATCACTATCAAGAACAGTCCCAATCATGCGCAATACATAAATCGCGTTCCAACCGAGAGTGATAGTTTATTGGACGATCACTACCTTTGACTATCTACCTACGGATAGACCAGGCATCACCCAATGCGATGCGTTGTAATGTTTGAAACCAACATTGAATAAAAGGTTTGTTTACACGGTCCTCGACACCATAGGCGTCTCGAGAATTAGGATTGAAATTTTCATAAATACGATTAAAATAATAAAATAAAATTTAAAAAATGTTTAACTACCTATACATTATTTAAGTATACTATTATCTAAAAAGTCTGGACGCAGCAAGTACGTTATGGTAGTGAATTTATATAGAAATTTCTAGAATAAAATGTTTGAAAGTCTCATTGTTGTAATGTTGTGATCTCGTCACAAGCAATTTTTTTCTATGCAAATTCAGTAAAAAGTGTTTTCAACAAAAATTTAAGAAAAAAATTAAGAAAAACCTTGCAGTTCTACCAGTTTTTCTAGAAATGACGACCTGATTTGTCTGCTGCCATGTTTTATAGATCTACAACTTGCCGGATTATTTCTTATTAATTGCATCATGTGGCAAGCATCTAGGAAAATATATATACGACTATTCTTGCTTGATGGATCAAACTTAAAGTCCGATTAAATAATAGGCTTGCTTTTTCTTCACGAGAAATGACAGCTAGGAAGAAATAACCCACTGGAATTTTCCAGTGGTCGTTTAAAGCAACTAATAAGAAAAGCAAAACTTCTTTAGCCACTGGAAGCTTGTTTGAATTATTCATATCCACGCCAATATCTACGTTACCACAAAACTTTTTTCCTGTGCACTCAACTTGTCTTATGAACATCTCATCGATGACTAGGTATTTATAACAAAGTATTTTGCGACTTTTTCAGCTGCTTCTCGTTTTTTTGAATCCAAAACCGCTAATGCTTCTTTGCAGAATGCAGGAATAATTTAGAAATTGTTCGAGGATGTGGCAAAGATTTCATAAATTTTTCTCGAACGTAATTATAAGCTTTGTTTGAATAAAAATTTAGGGTAATAGCAAACGACCTTACGTCTGGTGAATAGTTCCGTTGTGGACATTTTAAAAGCTGTTTAATCAGATCTATTTGTGTGGGTAAAGAGGCCTAAAATATTACAAGCAATGATATCAATTCAATAACACTCAAACGTGAGACGTTCAGGGATGTTTCTGTATTTTCCGTAAAAGCAATACGACTTTTAAAATGCTCAATCAGCGATTTTTGGTGACAAACTCTTAAGACGTCTTTTCTGTTGGCGCAATATATTTATTTTTCTCTTTTGTTTTTTTAGTACTCGTTTAGCAATAGACCATTTTTTAAACATGTTTTTGGAGTTCCTAATAAACTGTAAATATCTACAAAATAAGGAAGTTTTTTACTAAAAAATGGACGATATTTGATAAGTTTTCAGTGAACGGAATATAATTTTTTTTTAATGATTTCTAGTATTTTCCCTCAATTCTAAGTCCAGGCACATAAACTTACTTTTGACCTGGAGTAATGTTAGCTTTTGGTGTTAATTTAGGAGGATTGCCAAGTGCCGCACCTGCTGAACATGATAGTTCCAAAGCAGTGAGAGGTGATGATAACGATGATTTATCACTATTTTCTTCAAAACTATGGCTGCAATTTTTATCGGGTAATTTATCAATTTTAACAATAATAAAGGTTTACAAAATAGGAAGCTAAGAAGAATTCTTCACTTCTTTCCGAGTGAGCAAGAGCTTATTCATGCCAGAAGTAGAAGGCACTGGAGAACTTAAAACTGATGGAGGAGACGCTGCGTTTTTAAGACGCTTTTTCCACTTGGGTAAATAATAAAAGTCTTTATCAAAATGCTGTGAACATAAATAAGAATATTTCGGCAGCGTATCCGATTTTCTATTTAAGGCAGCGCACCATGTTTATCTTCTTTCTCTAGTAGATGGAAACCTAAAAATAGTGCCAAACTGACGTGCCACCACTGAAAATCGCAAACAGCAATGTCCTTATGCATGCAGAGACATCGTTGCCACATCCTCAGGTAATCTTCTACAAGCAATATAGTTTTTCATCATTTTGCATAAACAAAACTCAAAACCTTTATTGCAAATCAAGGTAACGCAAAAATAAATTCTCAGTATACTTACATACTATTCACAGACAAATGCAAGCCACAACTGTCGATTAATACAAATCTAGATACTTCACATGCAGCAAGATAAAGATTTTAAATTTAGTTTTCTGGCTATATTTACATAAAGAAGAGAGAAACCAAGTAATATAACGTTAGTAAATATTTACATTCATAAATAAGCCCTAATGTAAGTGTAATGTCTTAAGTAACAGAAAAGTAATAAATTTATCATTATCAACTTATCATATTCGGCGATTTAAGGATAAATTATCACATAGCGGCAACGCTTGAGCCACCACCCAATCAGAGCAGAGGACAGATGTAAACATAGAGTCCCTTGAATGTTGGCTTCAAACAATTCGGTTGTGTGCCCAGTCTATTCTCTGATATATAGTCAAAGATCACTACGGCGTTCCAACTAAACTTGCGTTCAAAAACTGTGTGGACTGACTTGCGCAGTAGGTGACTTTCGTCAGCTGTTTATTGCTTTGTCATTTGTTGGCTATTAAGAGGGCGGTTCAATAAAATATTTAAAATACACTATATATGTGTAGCTTGTTGAACTGTCGCAATTAAATCCTTAGATTGAAAGTATAGTATATAATAGATAGATTAAGGTTTAAGGAAGGCAATAAAGATTTTTTGGAGGAAATATAGCGTTTATAAAGAAAATACAACGTTTTTGCCAAACCTTGATTTGACAATTTTTTGTCACAGAATTTGCTCAAAATCACTCTTTGTCTAGAATAGGTATCCAAGCATAGTTTCTTAAATTTCAGGTCTTTTGGATTCCAAATAAAAACGTAGTGCAAAGTGAAATGTAAAATATGTTAATTATTTAGTAAATATGTCTGGTCAAACTAGAGCGTTTCGGCACCATCCGTAGACCAGTTATCTTAGTTTGCAAATATAAACATGATAGTATTAGCGTTTCATTTAAGCACATGAGAAGTTACAATGAATGAAATAAAAATCTAAGCGAACTCCGCCCACAGCTTCTGTAAACGTCAGTTTATTTGCTTCCTCTTCTATTTACAAAGCCAATTGGACTGACCAGCAATAGCTATCCGGCCATCTCGTGTCTTCTCTATGTTTAAAATTTAAAATAATAAGTATGCTTTAATCATTGAAATACATTGAAATGAACTTACGCTGGAAAGGACCCGGCGGTGCTTTTGCGTGTGCATCGATTTTCTGAGGTACAAGTGAGATCGGCAATAATAGAAGTGGTTATCTCTGTCAAGCACACACAAAGATAAGGCTCATTTGTACTATTTGTATAATGGGGTCGTAACACATAATTTTTTTATTGCATATCTTGAAAGTTCGTATAAATACGAGTCTGATACACCAGTTATTTTTCTCCAGAGTGTTCTAATATCGCAGAAAAAAATTATCAAAGATTTCAATAATCGAGTCCCTAAATTTGCCCATCTAACTAGGGTTAAGACGTCACAAAATATAGATAGTTCGCGTTTCCGACGGAAGATGGCGCCGGCGCTAAGCGGTTTGCGCCGTTACTTGTGTCAGAATATTTAAAGGATACTTTGGCAGCGCCAGAGGATCGTCCTTGCGACGTTGCCATGTTCACAATTTTTACCTTGGATTTGAAGAATGTTAGGTCAAAGGACTCGTATTAGATTTATGAACCAGATTCCTGTTCTGTGCTCTATCATTCATTTTCATTATTCATTGTGCCCTTCACTTTCGGTTCCGCTCTTCGCCGTTGCCCTCCAGTTTTAAATCATCCTCGCCTTTGTATAAGTTAACTTCCCTTTGTTGTGAATTTTTATTGTTAGATAGTTAGAATTTGTATTGTTCATTATATTGTGCTATATTTAATAATTATTTAGATAAATTCATATTTAGAAGTAGACTTTATTTAATAAATTCCTTGTTTCCTTTATTTTTGAGTTGCCTTTGTGGCAGCTAGTTTTCCTTTGTTGTATATTTTTATTGTCATATAGTTATAATTTGTACTGTTTCCTTAGTGTGCTAGATTTAATAAATATTTACGTATATTTACATTTTAGAAGCTGATATTTATTTAATAAATTCATTTTGTCCTTTGTACATTTTAGATATATTTGTGATGTAAAGGCATTACAAAAAGTATCAAATTTAGTATCTTTTTAAATGAAACACCTGCCTATTTATTCACGTTCTACTATCAAAATAAAAACGAATTTCATTTTTTTACCTCACCTTAACATTATAGTTTTCCAACTATGAAGTATATTGTAAAGATGTAGGGAGTCTCCGTTTTCATTCTCAACAAATATCCCCTTCGTGAAACCAAATTTAACATTGACACTACTAATTTTGATCAGTGACGTCCCTTAATTCCAAAAAGGGCTAAAAGAAGAAACTAACTCGATACTTGGGAGAGGAATCACTGTCATACTGAAGGAAAACACCAGACTTAATGCAGGCGAAATGATATATCAGCAGAGAAGTCTTAACTGTTCCTTGAATTGAAGAGGAACGACTTGAGAAAAATCACAGGAGACTCCCCCATAAGGTAGCACCTTATGAAGATAGGTAAGGCAGACAGCGAAAACTGTCAATAATGCAGTGAACACACCCGTACATTTGTTATGCGATTGCATGGCTCAGTTCTGCAGAAGGCTCAAATACCTTGGAGGGATGACCTTAACACCACAGAAAATAGGTAGAGTAGCCCCCAAAAAGATAGTAGGCTACATAAAATCTGAATGTTTTGGACCAGTATTTTTTTCCTCACTTAGGGCTCGCCCGCGTCTTTGCCATCCCGATAGCACCACAGCCTTTGGCTTATTGTGCATTGGGCCAGTATTACGAAAATAGTCATGCACAAAATATCCCTTGAGATTCCAGCGATGAGAGGCAAAAGACCTATATGACTTGTTAAGCAATCTACAATCCCTTAATTGCACATTTATTAAATTGCCTAGTAAATTTCCTTGATAGTTGCTTTTAACCTTTCCCTTTATTGTCATTCATTTGCAGGAAGATTTGAAACAAATCTTAATGAATTTTGAATATGTCTATATTTATTTCTAAGCTAAATAAAATGACAACTAACATTAACCATACCAAAGTTAGTACAAGTCCAGAACTTTATAACATTAATTTAGAATAATTAATTATATCTAAGTTATCAGAACCACTTAAGGCTTTAGACTTTAGCCTGTAGAAGATAACATATCCTTATACACATATATACCCTGCATCTAGATTTGGTAGTGAGTGAGTGAGTGAATTGAATATCACTCAAGGAATGGCCATTTTTTCTAGTTTACTGTTCAAATGCATTATTTTTCAAAATAATTTCTTGAACACTGAAAACTATCATAACGTGGGCTCAATCTGAGATTACATATAACAAATATTTAAAAAAACAAACACTTGTTTGGTTACGATATTTTCAGTAGCTCCATTCATAAAATTCCTACATGAATTTAATTGTAAAACTGTTCATAATCACGAATATGTAGATTTCTTTAAAATGTTATGCTGCACAAATAAAAATGAGAGGGCTTTTGCAAGATCAAAAACTGAAAAAATACATATGACATACATAAGAGAACCAATTTTTGTTTCACTGACAGGCCAATAATAGGTAATATAAATCTATTATTTATTTAAAAAAGAAGGCTCATTTCATATGAAAAAAATCCTAATACTATTTTCTTTCTTATTTTATTAACTCATTAAAATAGAATATATTACATCACTCCAAAATACAGAAGCACCACGTAATAAATCCAGACATAAAGCTTCATCCAAAGTAACTTCGTATTCTGTGACTTCTTTTGTAGCCTCAAAATCGGGATCTGCCACACAAAATAGACCATATTGTCGTTTGGCAAAATACATTCGAAGCTGTATCTGAGCCAAATATCTAGGTTGAATACTGTTGTCCACGATATAGTTTTTAACTGTCTTCTTTAAAGGGACACTTAACCTCAATGACAAATGTGTCAGTTATGCCATCTGGCGAAGCACCAAACACTGGATATTTGCTGCTCAAAAATATACCACATTTTTTTATGCTTATATGTCTTCTCTGTTCTATTATTCTAATCATGTCATCTTCAAGTCAACAGCCTCTCTTTATCGCTTGAGTTTCTGGCAATGCTACAGCACCCATTATAGCTTCCGCTAATGAGCCATCCGGAGTACGACACCTTGATGCTTCATAGATTTTTGAAGCTGTTATTCGCCCATATCGGTGCTCATACCAGGCAGAGGATTTTGATTGCTCACGAGTGGAATATTCTATTTTACTGCATAGGTGTTCACTTAGCTTGGACGAAATGAATTCCAGAAACTTACATACACTCCTCTCTTCCAAAGAAACTTCTTCTTTATAGGATATTGATAGCTGATGAAGGGAAGTGTTCAAAAACTTCGGTTCTTTAATTATGTCAAAAAGACCTCCGGCTTGGTCTTTAATAAGACCTTTAAAACTTTCAACAAATGTAGAGTCCTTGGGTTGAAAAGGTGGTATGTTTTTTCCTGTCAATGCTGAAAGGTTCATAAACTCCACTGACTTCCCAGCTTTGGACAAAGAAGTCGCTTTCCAGTAACTTTCAGTTTCCGTTACAGAAGGTTCTTCACCACGTCGATGGAGCCAAAACAGAAAGGCAACAGAATGTTTGCAGCCCCCTGAAAATAAAAATAAAAACGTTAATTCTACATTATATAAGAAATGAAAGGTGTCATCTGAGCTAAATGTTATTTGAAACATAAAAAACTATCATATTCTCTTTTACAATTTCACACTTTCAGTTAATAATAAATTGAATGTAGGGTACGATAAAAATGCACACAAAAGTAACCCTCTTAGTTTAGAAGAGATCATGTAAAATAAATATATTCTCTAATACTGGTAAGTATCCAAGAAAACATGTCAATACAAAGAAAATCTGTGTCAAACAATCAAGATTCATAGCTTCTTCTTTTAGGAGTTATGAATACAAATAACATCTTATTAGAAACAGATAATGTAGTTTTGTTGTTGTTATTTAATGTTACATTAAATGTAGATGTGTTCTGTCATTCCATTGATGTAAACAGCATGATTTAATAAATAACAAAACAAACTATATTTATGATGGAATATTACATAACATGATAACCACTGCTCTGCTGGAAAGATAAAAATAATTTGGAAGTTACAACACAATGTGCTTATACATGTAAGGAACGGGCCTATAAAATAATTAATTAACTACAACAAATAGATGCAAAAACCAGATACCTACCAAAACAGGGAAATGGTTATTTCGAGACTAAAAGACTATTAAGACAGCATTAGTTATCTCTGTAGTTCCACCGAGTAGGTTATTTGCATCTTTATCACTTTAAGTCAAGTGTTTCCCAAATATTCAATCTTCAGTACCTTTGTAAAGAATACGAAAATTTGAGTTACCTTTTAAAGCAACTTAATTATTCAAATATACAGATTGAAACGTTGTAATCAAAGTACAACATCTTAAATTACCTTATCCACCGCTTTAAGGAGTAGGCAGATTGAGGTCTTATAGTTCATTTCATTTCATATTCCTTAACCTTTTGAAAATCAGGTCCAAAAGAAAATAACAAAAATAGTACAATAATTAAGTTTAACGAATACTACTAGGGTGACTTAAAGTAAAGGTAATTTAAATAATAAACATAATACCTTCTGATGCTGTGCAATCTTCACAAATACAATGTATGACAGTTTCCTCCTCTTCATCAATGGTGATTGTCACATTGTAGGGAACTTTCATTATGCTATGTTCGGGAGTAATTATTGCCTTAATAGTACAGATGTTCAGTTATTTTTACCTGTACGTATCCCACTGCATTGTCTCCATAAGATTCCTTCGTAGCCCTAGAAGTAGAAGGTGAATTTGTCATTTAAGAATATTACTTGCAAAAAAGGGATGATATATTTCACTATTTCCCTGGCATCTCTTAAATGATGACAACCTTTGCTTTGGTTTACCCTTCTAATCTTTTGTTCTTCTGCTTTTTGGTGCATTAATAATGTAACCAAAAAGTAATTTGGAGACTTACATTACATGGAAATTATGTACAAAATACATGTGCCTTATTTTTCCCTTCAAATGAGCGCTAACATAACATACTGTAAGTCCCATTATCCTGAACATGAATGTTGCCAAAAATCAATTAACACCTGCACTTTGCGCATTAAATTGAGGGGAGTATATGTACTATAAAAAAATAATTATACTGGGGTAGTCAAGTTAAAACATTACTAAAATTTCAATAGTAAAAGCCTTGATTATTAAGCCCAAACACCTTCAGCGTTTATCTTCCTTATTCAAATTAATTTCAGGTGAAAAAGCTGTTTTAAAGTGTGTATTTGCACACTAATCAGCTAATTCTCGTTTTAGCACATATCTATCATTGCAAAGTTCAAAACATACCTATTAGATGCACGTCTGCATATAAAATTTCATAAAAATCGAACCCATGCGCGGAAAGTAGGCTTTTACCTAGTGTTTTATTATGCAGTGGTTTCAGGAGGACACTGCATTGCTTACATTTATATTTTCAGGCTATTTTCGCTGTGCCTTGATATCTGAAATACTGAGGAAATCAATTAAACCAGATATAATTAATTTACTCACTTTTAATTTTATTAAAAAAATGAAAATAAATTTGGCAACCATGTAAACCTCGCATTAAATCCTGATTCTTGACCTTGGCGTATGTTTATGTTTACTTTATGAGTGTTGAAAGTTGAAACACAAATTAAGGATTGGATAATAGAAATAGTTGCAGTATTCTAATATAAAAAGCATGCTGTTTACTCACCTTCTCATTTTTACATTGCGTGATTCAGAGAGAAAGAAATCTTGATTAGCTGCATAAAAACTGTAAACCATGTTGCTGTCTACTTTAGGTAGATTGCGTGCATCCGCTTTTTCAAACCCACTTTCCATTTTTTTGTACACAAACACTCACTAATATCACAATAAAGACACCAGCAACTAACAAGTTTTACACACAGTTCCAGAATGTTTATTATATTTTACATTCCCTACTTCCGTGCGTTAGGTTAGGTACTGAGCCATTTTGATTTTCATTAAAAATTAAAATATTTGAACGACTGATGGCGTTTATGACAGCCTAGCAGGGACACTGTTGGTAATTCAGAATCATATTTGTGTCTAAAACCTGGACCAATCAGATGCTTTGAGGTTAGCACGTCACAAAGTACGGGCTTTAAAATGAGCATTTTGGCGGGCGAATTTTCATTTCTTTATAAAAAAATTTCTATAAGGCAAAACCTCAAAATTTCTACGTATAATTATTTTATTACCACCAGTCTTTAAGTTATATACTATAAAACTGTGATTTTTGATTGTGTGTTACGACCCCATTATTAAATTTTTCTACCTGGTTTTGTTTTATCTGTAGACTAAAACGTTTGCTAACGCCAACAAAAGTTTTAAAATAATTTTATTTGCTGTGAGTTGTGTTGTGTTTGATAGCTTTACAATACTGCTATTATCAAAGGAGCGTATATTCACAAAACAACTATATAACTATTATTACAATCATTAATATACAATTGCTACTATATATATATATATATATATATATATATATATATATATATATATATATATATATATATATATATATATATATATATATATATATATATATATATATATATATATATATATATATTTGTGTGTGTGTGTGTGTGTTTGCGCGCGTGCGTGTGTGTACTTTGACATTTTCTATCGGCGAATACAATGCTTTTGCTTTATATTTACCTGTTCTTTGTTTCACCTCGGCTAGCTACCAAAAAATCTCAGGGTCTTGTAGATTCAAAGTCCTAAACGTTTTTTCTTATTTAAATGAATATTCTTTCATGTAATCAGACAAATAAATAGGCAATAATTTTTTTCTGATAAACAACAATGCGACTTTATTCTACCTAAATAAATGGGACAAGAATATTATTATTATCTACCTAACTACTTTTACTAAAATTATTGTTAATATTTAATCTATGAACCCCCACAACTTCAGCCTATATATTTTTTTTCTATCTTTTATTTTTAATTCAATTTAGTGTCATTGATCAATAACCTTTTTTTATATTTATACATATATGATAATATTGCAATATTAGATGTTAAAATCTTTGTATTTATGAGAGTCTATATTATGCATTACTTAGAACTTCCTCCGTGTGATACTGGTTGTCTACCTACTGGATCTTTAATGTAAACAGAAACTCGAAGCTGACGCCTCGACGATCGTTTTCCTAACTATTATACCAAACAAATATGGAGATTGAATTTATACGTTGATGAAGCTTCTTATTTATAAACAGTTACTGATTTATTGTTCTTATACGTTGAAATATGGATTAGTTTAGTGCTAACCACCTGAATGTGGGTTTCCTGCTTTGTATTTATTATCAAGCTCTTTCTTCATTTGAACAGGTAAGTACTTTATATTATAATCACTTACTTTATTGGTCTCCTAGGATGCTTTAAATCCTATTTCTGCTGATATTTATCTTCTGCTTGAACTTTTGAATTGCTTTTTATTAATTTTCTGTGGATCACTTCCAAATCGCTGCTTTTGCTTCAAATGGCGTCGAAAAAGGTCCTGTTTTGTTGTTATTATTTTCCTAACAACCTCATTGCCATCCAAATTTTTCTCTCGCCCACTATATTTTATAAAATCCTCCTATTTTTCTGTTTGTATCGTGCATTGCCTCGGTAACCTATTCGAATTCTTCTCATTCAACACCTTAATCTACTATACAGATTTACAATATTTTTCCCACATTATTTTTTAACCTATATTGACATCAATTACCTATCAAAATATTACTCACTAGAAATTCTTACATAACAAGACTTCCTAAAACTATTTTAGCTTTATTTGTTATCTGCTACCGTCTCTTTTCTCGTTCATTATATTGTCTCTCATATCACTCTCTGTTAAAGCTCACCTAGTCGTATTTACAGTCTTTTTCCTTTTGTCTTCTATAGGTTAACACTTTTTATACATTTATGCCTTATAACTACCACATATGTTTGTATACACAACTGTTTATCAGTACCTGATCACTTGCCTTTCCCTTATCTGCACATTTGTAAAATTTATCTCCGGTTTCTCACTCATGCTTTATATTGTACTTTTAAAATTTTGTTTTAACAGCATATTTCGTTAGGTGTTCTGACTTTTCTGTTGATATATATGTACCCTGAGTGCATGACCCACACATATTTACATGGGTTTTCCATATGTACCGTCTGATCTACCAAATAATATCATTTTTTATATTCTACATGCATTGCATTTGCCCATAAATAGTTCTTTGACCATCACTGTGTTTAAGTTTCTGTAATGATGTATTCTGTCTTACTTTGAAGGTGATATTTATATAGATGCTATCCCTGTTCCCTTTTATACTATATAAATATATATATATATATATATATATATATATATATATATATATATATATATATATATATATATATATATAAGCATAAAAGTATAAGTAAATACTAGAATTATAAGTATAGGTCTAGATGACTGTAATTTGTGTGATATGGCAATTCTGCATGAAAGTGCAATCTTCCAACTTAAATTGGAAATTCAAAGTAACTGAAAAAGTATGTGGCCAATGAGACTACAAGTTCGATGCCAGACCACTCTTCATACACACACACACACACACAAATATATATATATATATATATATATATATATATATATATATATATATATATATGAACATACTTGTTTAATTGTTAATTTGATATATTAATGTGTTTCTCATCTACCGCACATCTTTTCAATAAATTCAAAATTAGATAAGATCTTGGGATAAGTAAAGTAGTGGGTTTGATGCCTTGCTAATACACAAAAAATATTCTACTCTGGTATGCCAAATAACAATATACCTAGATATCTATACCTATCTAGATCTATTTGCCTAGATCTCTCCAACAACTGGCTAAAACCAGTTAAAGTCTACAAATATTGAACGGGGTAGTATTAATTGATTGATCGGATTAATTCCAGTAACGTAAATTATGTAATTCCCCTAGGGTGTAGACTGTAGATTGTTTAATAAGTCGTATAGACCTATGGTCTCTCAACGCTGGGCCCCAATGAGTCCAAAAGGTCATGACTCTTTTTTCTAATAGTTGCCCAAAAAGTTAAGACTTTTTATGTAGTCCATTATCTTCTTGAGGGAGATTTTACCTATTTCCTGGGGTGTTAGGGTCACCCCTTCTTAGGTATGTGAGCCTTTTGCAGAACTGAGCCATGTAGTCCCATAGCAAGCGCTCTGTTGTTTCTGCTGCTTCAGTGCAGTATCTGCTATTTTAACTGTCTGCCTTGCCCATCTATATAAGGTGATACCGTACAGGGGAGTGTCCTGTGAAATGTCTTCTGATTATTCTCAACTCGATCCTGTTCGATCCAAGAAACAGTCCAGACTTCTCTGTTGACATGGTGATGAATCGTTTTGACTGCCTTAAGCATGGCGTTTTCCTCCAGTATGACAGCATTGGTTCTTCCCCCAAGTATCAAGTTTGTTTCTTACGTGACTTTTTGTTGGTCCACAATATGACCACAAAACTTTTTTCTACCCCCTCACTAGACAGTGTAGGGCGTTTAATGTGGATTTGCCTGTCTAATAGGCGAATTGTTGTACATGGAGCGGTTCTCTTGTTAAGGTTTCGTTTTTAATGTATTGGTTTAATGCCTTCTGCATGGTCTTTAGGAGAAAGTAATAAGGCTAATGGGGCAGTAGGGCTTTGCTTCGTCCATAGGGCGACGTCCTGTTTTTTTGTATAAACACATTTGCCTCTCTCCATGCCTATGGACTATACCCTAGGATTAAACTAGGTCAGGTGGCGTTTTAATACGTCAACCCCGCTATAGCAAGCCCGGAAATATGTCGTTTCTGCCAGAGGATTTATAAGGTTTAAAACTCTATATCGCCCATTTAATTCTGTTAATATTGAAGATCTTATTTGCCAGCCCTTTCCCAACTCTCACTGGGTTTCTCAACCCTTGATCAGCTGGGCTGCTCTGGTGTAAAGTATCTTCTGTGTTTTGTGAGCCTGGAAACTGAGTGTGTATGAGAACTCTAGTGCTCTCTGGGCTGTGTGTATTTTCATCGTTTGCATTTTTTGATCGTCTAAGTTCTTTGTTATGTGAGGTTGGGGCTTTATTCAGCCCAGTCAGCAGTCCTTTTTGCCCTATTAGACAACCTTCTGGCCTCCGCTCTGAGCCGGCCCAGTTCCCTGATTCACCAAGGTCCCTCTGGGTTGCCTTACGCTTAACAGGACAGCTGCTCTCGTAGGCAAACTTTATAATTTTGTTTAGGCGGCCTAAGGCTCCTTCAAGCTGCTCTGCTGTGTTCAGATCACAGTCCAGCCCTTGTACCCCAGCTGAAGATGCATTCTATAGGCGACCCGGTCGGTGAGCCTGGGCACCCTGCGCTCTCGCACACACCTAATTGCTGCCTCTATGTCAAATCTTATGGCTTGATGGTCAGATATGGAGGGTTCATCTGATACAAATCAGTTGGTTGTTGTATATGTATTGTAAAGGGTCTTTTTCTTGTCGGAAAGTTCGGAAAACCTTCGCTGGACCCTATCTGTGACCCGAAAACCATGGGGAGACTTTAGACTAAGTTTTTAAATTAATTGATTAGTGTTGATCTAATATATCTCGGGCGCTAGCACTAGTTGTTACTGGAGCTAGTGCTCTCCTTAGGGATACTTGTTACCAGGAACAATTCCCCTTCTGAGCTGTCTTAATAATAAGCAGCATAGGCGAAGGTAAACTTGTGTGGAGTTCAAGGTTCGACTGAGTAAAAGGTAACTGTTACGGTTACAATGGAATTCAGCAATAAAATAAAATGACAAAATAACTGCAGCATCCAGTCATGCGTCATTCATTGACCTGTGGGTGGTATATAACTGCAAATGGGCGGTGCACAAGCCGTCGTTTATGAACTGGCCACCATCCACACAGCACATGGACGTCCATTAAATATCCAATGGATATCCACGATGGATATCCAGGACATCCAGTGGATATACATGGATATCCAATGGACATCTAATGGACATACAGATGTCCTACCAATATCCATCAATCTGGATATCCATGTGGACATATATTGGACGTTGTATGGATATATACATGTGGTCATTAAATGTATATCCATTACATATATCTAATGAATATTGTATGGATATACATGTGGTTATCAAATGGATATCACTTTTACATGAAATGGATATTTGATGCTAACCAACCACCATATTCTCTTTCTAATACGAACGCCCCCCCTCCCCTACTGAAAGTGATCTGCTTCTAAGTAAGGACGAGGAATATCCACCAGTAAAATGAACAATTTTACATACACATAAACTTCCATTATATTACTAGACAATTTTCGCTGATTTCAATACAAAGTAAAAATATTTACTTGAATCAAGAATACATTTACTCTTTAGTTCACGTCCACTAGCCATGTTATTATCAACCAGCGTGCTTTTTACAGCTATAAATAATGGTACTTACGTAAATAAGTATAAAATATATTTTTATAAACAAAAAGTGTAAGGTTATGTGTACTCGCCTGTAAATTATTTACTGACTGGGAATCACAACAAAACTTATTCATAAAAACAACACACACTTTATTTAGAGATCTCAATCCTCTAACTATAGTTGCAGGTTGTTGTTCACTTTTTATTTAGCTTAGCAGTTGATGCAAAATGGCAAGATGCAATTTTAAATTTTGTAACCTTAACTTTGGCCCAAACTACTTCAAATCAAACAATTGCGAACGGATCTTCGTCATTATAGCCAAAAATTCAAGCATCCAATGCCCCAAGGTGAGTTATCAAATGCCCGCGTTTATTGTTCGGGAGAGCATTAATGAATAACAATATGATAATAGATTCTTCTCACAAAATAACAGACATAAACAATAATACTCTCTGTATTGGAATAAAAATAATTTTATTGCATCTTTTAATCGCAATGAGAATTTGGATGGAAATTTATTGTTGGCGCTAGTTTTAACGCTTTTCAGTAATTCTTGTGCTAGAACGGGTTGTTTTTCTTCCCTTGTCTTTTACATACGTAAATAACGGCTCCCATAATTTATTAATCTTGTTTCTTGCTGGTGTGAACATATTAACGAAACATCAACTGGATGTCCAGTGGACATCTAATAGATGTCTTCTATATATCCATGGGATATCCAATGGACATCCATTGGATATCTGATGGATATATACATACTTGAATAACGTATATACATCCAGAAATTCGAATGCATTCTTGATTAGATTTTAATGAATAAGAAATGCTCATATGTTCACATTATTTAAGTTTTATTAACATTTATCTGCTCTAACAATATCCATCATGGTCATGGACGTAACATGGATATTATGTATATCCAATGGATATCCATTGGATATCCTGCGCTTTGTGTATGGATCCACCCAGATACCCCGAAGTCGAGCAAGAAAATGAAATGACAAAATAACTACAGTATCCAGTCATGTGTCATTCATTAATCTGGGGGAGATATTTCACTGCAAATGGGGCGGTGTATAGGCTGTCGTCTATTAAGTAGCCACCCCGGATTCGCCCAGATACCTCGAAGTCGGCGTCCTGCTGCCTGCCTCTGAAAATAAGTACACACGGTAGAACTGTCGGTCCCCAGTTGCCTGCCTCTGAAATATAAATACAAATACACCTGGTAGAGCTAGAACTCCTCTGGACCGGCTGTCACTGCCCCCGACCGTATCCAAGAGAACCAGAACTGTCACACTCGCAGGTGAACCCAGTACTATTTGTCTGCGGGCCTACCATTTGCGGTGACACCCATCCACCGCCACATATTCAGGTTTTTCACTGCAAACGGGGCGATGCACAGGCCGTTGTCAATTATTCAGCTCCCCCGGGTTGAAGAGGAAATTTGCTGTCCAGCTACCGAGTTTTGGTGGTAGGCCATAGGCCGGAAGTTTATTAAGCAGCGCTGCGTGCCAGACCTGGTCGAATGCTTTGGATATGTCTAGAGCGAAAATCTGGGATTCACCGTGTAGTTCCATAGACTTGTTCCAAGAATTGGTGACAAAGGAAAGGAGGTCGGGCAGTTGATCTGCGCTGACGGAATCCATACTGCCTGTCGTGGATTAGACTGTGTTTTTCGAGAAATTTTAGTAATTCGGTGTTTATATACTTTTCCTTCACTTTAGAGACGACTGAAAGGACAGAAATAGGCCTGTAGTTGCCAGGAAGCGCTTTGGATCCTTTCTTGGCGACGGGTTGTACTCGAGCAGTTTTCAAGTTACTAGGGAATATGCCTCTATTGTAAGGTGTCTGAAACAGACGAGTCAGGACAGGAACAAGTTCTGGTGAGCATTTCTTGAGAACAATTGCTGGGATCTCATCAAGGCCAGAGGCTTTCCTGGTATTAAGAGAAGAGAGCATCTTTCATACCTTTTTAGTTTTGAAAATAATATCCGTCATTTTATGCGTGACATTGGGGACGGTTGGTGATTGAACATTTGGAGGTGGGTTGAGCCAACAACGAGGCAAAAAGTTCAGCCTTGCCCAGGGCGGTAGAAACAATTTTATCCCCTGAGACAAGAGATGGAAACCTTTGCAGAAATTATTCCCAGTAGATTTAGCAAGAGTCTATAAGGGTTTGCTGCCGCTGGAGCTTTAGAGGACTTTGTTTTTTGATGTGGTTATTAAACGAGTTTTTTGCCTCAGAAAGAATGCGGACATAGCGGTTTCTTGCGTCATTAAATGCTTGACGGTTTACTTGACTGGGAATGTGTAGAAGCGTTTTGTGAGCTTTGACCTTTTCAAGTCTGGCCTTGTCACAGGAATTAGAGAACCAGGGCTTTTGAGTGGCTGTAGAGGTTTTCTGTGTACGTGGAATAAATAATTCCATGCCAGCTTGGATAATTTCGGTGACGTTTTGTGAGATATCAGAGGGGTCAGGATGAGAAAAGCAGACAGACGCCCATGGAAATGAGGAAAAGTAATCTCGCATTTCGTCCCAGTTCGCGGAGTTGTAGTGCCAAACGATACGTGGGTGTGATGACTGTGTGACATCGGGTTGCATTGCGCAGGAAACAGTGACCATGCCGTGGTCTGAGCGACCTAGGGGGGCGGTGACTGATATCGTATAGCAGTCAGGATTTTTAGTAAGAAGGAGATCCAATGGACTTGAGTTGTGTGTTGAAATGCGAGGAAAGTAAGTAGGTTGCTGAACCATATTGGCTAAAGAATTGCTGACTGCAAAGGCCTCCGCTGCTCTTCCTTGTGGAGCGGTTTTTGAAGATCCTAGCCATTCCTTATTATGGATATTGAAGTCACCAAGAATAGTGACCTCGGAGGAAGGATATTCAGAAATCAGATGGTCGGTTTTTTAAGAAAGGTAGTCAAAGAGCTGGACATAGTTGTTACCAGAAGGTGACCTGTAAATGCAACAGATGAATTTAGTTGAAGCCCTGAGAGAGAGAGTTTTACCCATAGTATGTCTTTTCTTCGAGCTTCTAAATTAGGGAGTCTGGTGCAGGGTAGATTGCTACGTACACACGTATCCATGCAATCTAAAGGAAGTAAGGAGCTCATACCCCGGGAAATTAAGGTGATTAGTGGCTGTTTTGGCACTGATTTGAGTTTCGGTGAGGAAGAGGAGTTGGGGCCTATTAGCCTGGAGGAAATGGTGGACGGAGTTCAGGCTGGAATTTAGGCCACATATATTCGAGACGGATATGTTAAATCTTGATGCTGATGCCCCCTGTACATCCCTCTCCCGGAGATCCGAATGGAGGGGTATTTTACCTCAATATGGGGTGTATATATATATATATATATATATATATATATATATATATATATATATATATATATATATATATATATATATATATATATATATATAGCCCCTCCGTGGCCGTGCGGGAAAGTCGATTCAGATCTTCCAATACGAACTCGGGGGTCGACGGTTAGAGCCTCACCGGCGGCGGATGATTTTTCAAAAATCACTGCCGTCGTTGAGATCGAGCTCAAGGTGGAGGGTAGGTTAGTTTAGATGAGCAAAAAGGGTCAGCAATGGCCTAATTGCCAGTAAGCATCTTACCTTTACCTTTACCTTTTACCTCCGGAATCTTTTGTACAAGGAGGAGCCATCATCATTTTTGCTTATAAGGGAAACCGACTCATACACCAGAACCGGAAACGTCCGTTGGGACTTCACCGGCCCCTTGATGTAAGGGGTGGTACCTCCTCGGGCGTGAAAAAAATCCTTTACTATCACGTAAAGGAAAAGTCCACTACCACCTTACGCTACAAACATATTTGTGTCAGTTATGTATGATATGTTATTTTAATAAGGTCAGACAGGGGCGTACGGTGACATTTGAAATAAGGGAAGCAATTCCCAGAAACTTACCTATTTATAGTGTAACTCAATTCTTCTGTTGTTTTTGGAAAATTCGTTAATAATGTCGTCATGTAACTGTGGATTCTGGGACATTTCCTGGACGAGTTTATTTTCAACTGACAAAATGGAAATTTGGGAAAGTCTTTCCTGTTCTGTTGAATTTCTAACAAAACCCTTGATACGTTTCAATGTAGAAAATTTTAGTTCTATAGACGCACTAGTAGCAGGACTTGTTAATACTAATTCACATAATTTGAACACATCAGAATATGCATTTTCCAATTTTGATTGTTTTAAGAAAGTTAAAAGTTCACTAGCGTAAGTTTTTGTGTCAATAACATCGGGTTCATAAATGACTGTAAGTTCTGTTCGTAATAAGGCTTTGTCAAAATAATGTCCATAGTGGTTAAATAATGATTTGAATGAATCTTCTGGGAAAGGTATCCCTTTAAATCCTCCAAAATTACACAATTCAAGAAATTTCAGGTCACTGAGATGATCAAATCTTCAGTTAATTTGCTGCTAAATTTGATCTATAATTTCGTAGAAAAGGCGGCGGTAAGAAGTTTGAAGGTCTGCCACATTATCATTGCTCAGACGCTTTCTTCGTGGCTCCACTTCTCCTAATTCAATTGTTTTTTCCCAGAACTTATCAAATTCATTCCTTTTTTGAATTATAATGGATTTAAATTCACTAATTTTTTTCAGGCAAAAACCAATGTCATTTATTTTACATTGCAATATGTTAAATGCATTATCTGAAAATGGAAATATTTCCGAAAATATATTAAGTAAAAATTAAAATTAAAGTCTCCTTTCAACCCATCCAAAAATCCTCTAGAACTATTTATTGTTTCTGCGTCCCAATTTTTGCTTTTTTCCATGATGTTTTCAAAAAGTTCAATTAACGATTCACGGTGTTCAAATACAGTTAACACCACCCTGCCGTTGTAGTTCCATCGGGTTGCAGCTACTTTGGGTAAACGTTTTTTAACAATTGGGTCTAAGGCTTGTGTGCACTTCGTAGATTTGGAAAAAAAGCAGCCATTTAACACTTTACATTCTTTAATATGATTTATAGATTGGGATAAAATTTAATTTAATTTATGAGCACAACAGTGTACAAATAGAGCAATGGAGAATGTTCCTCGCACTTTACCTTGAAGACCTTCTAAACGTCCGGCCATAACAGCAGCCCCATCATAGATTTGGGCAATTAATTTATTATCAGCCTCCTCAATATATTTAATAATATTAAGCACAATTTTATATAGAGCGTTTGCGGTACGATCTTCTGTCACATTTTTAAAGCCTAAAATCTTCCTTGTACACTCCCATCCATTTTTACGTAGCGTATTACTACAGATAGTTGAATTAAATTAGTCTCATCGATTGTTTCATCTAGAACAATAGCAATGAAACGAGTCTGTTTAATTTCAGATTTAATTCTGTTCAAAATAATAGTGGCAGCAACCGAAATTAAATCATTCTGAATGCGATTTATTGTCCCGCGAAAAACGTTAGACTGTTCCAGGTGATTTTTTAAACAAATGTCGTATTTGGCTATTAAAGAAACTAGGTCATGAAAGTTTCCTCTATTTGCAGATGTAATTGTTTCCTCATGACCCCTGAAGCCCAATTCATGCTGCAACCAAAAAAACACATAGCATCAATAAGTCTTTTTAATATGTTTCTGTTTTTATCAACCAGTTCATTGTGTTGGCGATGAATTTCAATCTGCTTGTAACGGCGTATTCAATTCGCGTTTTTCCAAAGACACTTAATTTTAAAATGGTATGTAAATGCGCTTTAGACATAACATGTCTTTGTACTAGTTTATGTAGATTATTCAAGTCGGAAACCCCACTTTTATTCCACAACCCCTTTTCAGTCACAAAACAGTTTTTTCCTGTTTTCACAACCCGTTAACCATTTAAAGTATATTAAATGTTTACGTATGGATTTAATATCAACAAGTGCAATTAACATCCATATTGGTGACCCCGTGCCGCAAGCCGAAGATGCCCAGCCTGATGTTCCAGTCAACGTCGCCTAACTTCCACGCACGTGCTCATGCCTACAGAAAACGAATATCTAAACAGGTCAGTCTTTTCTAATCTAAAAATTATCTGATTTTTTTCACAATGTCCGAAGATTCTTCAAGCAGCAATATCATGGCAAGGGTTGCAATAAAATTACCTCCTATATGGAGACGTAACGTGAAAATCTGGCAAATGCAGGTTGACGCCCAGTTTGATATATCGCAGATCAGTTCTGAAAAGACAAAATTCAGTCATGTACTCGCTATACTCGATCCTGATGTCGCAGAGTCAATTTCAGATTTTTTAACCCAACCATTATCATCAACCCCCTATTCAGATCTAATGAAACGTCTTTTATTAGAATTTGAAGAGTCCGATAGTCGCAAATTAAATAAACTTTTAACAGAATTAGAATTAGGCGACAGAAAACCATCGCAACTTTTACGCGAAATGAAGTTTTTAGCCGGTAGTCAGATTGGAGAAAATTTCCTTAAAATTTTATTTCTACAACGTTTACCAGTCAACGTTCGTTCAATTTTGGCTTTGAGCAACGACTCTCTAGAAAATTTGTCGGTTACAGCAGACAAAATCGTGGAATTTTCCGCAGATAAATACAACGTGGCTGAAATTCAGTCACGCGAGCCCGACAAGCTAGCCAAGTTAGAAGCGCAATTAGAGAAGCTAACAGCATCAGTCAACGAATTGCGAACGCGTTCCCGATCTACCTCCCGAGAAAGACCCAAGCTTTCTCGAAATTCCATAACCGCAAATTCCTCAACCTCCACGTGTTGGTATCATGAACGATTTGGCAACAAGGCCAAACGTTGCATCCAACCTTGCAATTTCACAGCAAAACATGTGTCGGAAAACTAATAAGGCACTCCCTCCACGCGGCAGGAGACGAGAGCAACCTAACACGCCGCCTTTTTATTTTTGATAGACGCTCCAATATGAAATTTCTAATCGACTCTGGAGCGGATATTTCAGTTATTCCACCCACTCACGACCAACGGAAATTTCAATCGAAACGTACCTTGTATGCTGCAAACGGGACACCTATTCATACCTATGGCGAACAATTATTAGATTTGGATCTAGGTTTACGCCGTAGGTTCTGCTGGCCCTTCACACTTGCCGATATCAAGCAACCAATTATAGGCGCTGATTTTCTAGCAGAGTTTGCTTTACTTGTGGATATGAAACATAGACGTTTAATCGATACAAAGACAAACCTCTCCAAGACCGGTGCTAACCCACCACCAGGAATTAATTCTAAAATTCATCTTGTAGACCCGACACACCAGTACTTCAAATTGCTACAACAATTTCCTGACCTTTTTAAGGAAACTTCTTCTAGCAACCTTCCAGAGGTTGAGTTCTTCCATACTATAAGTACGGAAGGACCACCTGCCACTGCAAAAGCTAGAAGATTGCCCCCAGAAAAGCTAGCTCAAGCAAAGCTAGAATTCCAGCACATGATGGACTTGGGAATTTGTAGACCCTCCAAAAGTCCATGGTCAAGCCCCCTCCACATGGTGCAGAAAAAGGATGGCTCATGGAGACCATGTGGGGATTACCGAGCACTAAACGCTAAAACAATCCCAGACAAATATCCCATTCCAAATTTGCAGGATTTTAATGCCCAGTTAGAAGGCAAACGTATTTTTTCAAAATTAGATATCATTCGCGCTTTCCATCACATCCCAGTAGCACCTCAAGATATTCCCAAAACAGCAGTCATAACTCCATTTGGGTTATTCGAATTTGTTAAAACCCCATTTGGCCTTCGTAATTCAGCACAAACATTTCAAAGATATTTACATTCAATTTTAAGACATCTTGACTTTGCCTACTCCTATCTTGACGATATTCTCGTTGCATCAGCCTCTGAAAAAGAACATCAAGAGCATCTAGCAAAACTTTTTCAGACACTTCAAGACAACGGCATCCGTATCAATTCATCTAAATGTGAATTCGGAGTGGCCGAAATTTCATTTTTAGGTTTTCGTGTAAATAAATCTGGATTATTTCCACTTCCTGAACGCATCAAAGCTATTACCGACCTACCTCTTCCCGATACCATTGAAAAACTCAGAAGATTTCTAGGTCTCATAAATTTCTACCGTCGTTCTCTTCCACGTGCTGCGGAAATTCAGCAACCACTATTCGACCTCTGCCAGAATCCCAAAAAACGTGACAAACGTAAAATCGAGTGGACTCCTCAGACTCGAGAAGCATTCGAACGTTTGAAAGAGGCACTAAAAAACGCTACACTAATAGCTCATCCGTCTTCTTCGCTACCACTGATTCTCCATGTCGATGCTTCTGATTATGCCGTAGGCGCTTCCCTCCAACAACTACGTGATCAAACACTAGAACCCCTAGGTTTCTACTCTAAAAAGCTTACTTCAGCCCAAAAATCTTACAGCACCTACGATCGCGAACTTTTAGCTGCTTATCAGGCAGTTAAATACTTTAGATATACCCTAGAAGGTCGCCATTTCACCATTTATACCGACCACAAACCTTTGACATACGCTTTTGAACAACGCGTCGATAAAGCATCTCCAAGGCAACTACGACATTTAGACTTCCTAGGTCAATTTACCACAGACATTCGCTACATACCAGGTCCTACAAACATTCCCGCAGACTATTGTTCTCGCATTGAAACAATTTCACTTTCTTCCACTGTGTCACTCCAAGAAATTGCGCAAGCTCAGTCATCTTGTGAGGAACTCAAACACCTTCTGCAGTCTAAATCTTCCTCATACAAATTTCAAAACATGCCTCTTGACAACGGATTGAATCTAATTTGCGATTCTTCTTCAAAGAAACTTCGCCCATTCATTCCGATCAAATTTCGCCGAAAGATTTTCGATTCTATCCACAATTTATCTCACCCAGGCATATCAGCTTCAGTCGATCTGGTCCAGGATAGATTTTGTTGGCCCAAATTGAAACGCGATGTATCTCTTTGGTCTAAAACTTGCATTCCCTGCCAGAAAGTCAAGATATGGAGACACACTTCCAGTGCCATTGGACAATACACCCCAGCCATGAGAAGATTCTCGCATATAAATGTTGACATTGTGGGACCATTACCAGCATCACAAGGTCAACGCTATCTGTTAACAATAATAGACAGATTTTCTCGATGGCCCGAAGCAATTCCATTGTCAGATATTACAGCAGAAACAGTAGCGAACACTATTTTATCATGCTGGATCTCTCGTTTCGGTGTTCCGCAATACATCACCACAGACAGAGGTAAACAATTCGATTGCCACCTTTTCACACACCTCACTAAAACACTAGGTGCAGACCACATCAAGACCACAGCTTACCACCCAGCAGCAAATGGTGTAATCGAGAGATGGCATAGAGTTCTGAAACAGGCCTTGAAAGCTCATATGGACGAAAACTGGGTCGCTAAATTGCCAATTGTGTTACTAGGACTCAGATCGTACATAATTCCAGAATATCGCTCAACACCCGCTGAAATAGTCTACGGAGAATCAATCAAACTTCCCACCGACTTTTTCAACAGCACACAAGCTCATGATGTTCCACCACTTATATCTCAGCTGAAAGAAGACATAAGGAAACTTCGACCAGTACCTTTTAAACATCATACTGCAAAAAAGGTATTTGTCCATCCTAAGCTTATGGAAGCTCCTTTTGTTTTTGTTCGCATTGATATTCCGCGAAAAACTCTCGAACCAGTTTATGACGGCCCCTTTGAAGTGTTATCCCGAACTGACAAAGTCTTCAAAATCAAGAAATCACACGGAGAAGAGACAATTTCTGTTGACCGTCTTAAACCCGCATTCATTCTTTGTGATAACGAACAGACAACTTTCCAGCCGCAGAGACATCCTAGTGAAACTGAAAGTGAAAGTCCAACACCTAGTGAAAGTGACAGTGAAGTTCCCGTTCCCGTTCAAACTACACGCCATGGACGTAGAGTTCGATTTCCACGAAGATACTTGAACTAATAGCGTTGCCACTGAGAGGGGAGTATGTGGCGGTGGTTCCGACCGCAGTGTTTCCGTCAACACTACTCTATGTTTCTGACAGCTAAACGTTGCGTTACGTTATTCGACAGCAAGCTGTCAAGAACTACTATATAAGAGACACCAGGGATCTCTCTCTCTCTCTCTCCTCGCTACCAACCGATACAGTGAAGATACGTCTCTCCACGCTCGGTCAGTTATCTGTTATGTACTGTTTGTGATTGTTTTATATAGTTTATTCAGTTAGTGAAATAATAAAGTATATTAAATGTTTACGTATGGATTTAATATCAACAAGTGCAATTAACATCCATAATATTGTTTATGAGTTTTTTCCGCGATGAAATGTCTAATAGGTGCATATTTTAATTCTTGTAGTTAAGTTTTTTATAGTAGGTTTCGGCCTACCTATATTAATAATAGCAAGTTTTTCAGCAAACAGTAAAGCTGAAAATCCTTTAGTTATCAAAAAACATACAATACAATCACAGTTATTATTACCACTTGTTTGTAAAGTTTGTAAATCCCCACCCCCACCGTCACCGCTGTTAAAAGCTGATCTACTTGCAGCCATATTAATAATCATAAAATGCCAATGTATTTAACTTACTGGACTGCTTATATATACGAAATAATCAGCCACATTCGCTTTGAACGCGCACCCGGTCTTCGTAGTACAACACGTTCTAAAAACATGCGTACATCGCGCCAAACCGAGGTATCTTTTATAAAGTTGCCCGCTGACTACGTGTATTTAAGAGAAGTCATTGCATGCATCCACTCCTAGGATCAGATCAGATCAGGTTCATGCTGTCCGCAATCGGTCGCATTCACCTTGCTAGGAGCGTATATACAAATACAGTATGCTGCATAATAAATAATTATGTATGTGAGCTTGCGAAATAAAAATTTTAATAATTAAATTTGTTTCAGAATTTGAAATTTAATATTTAAAATACAAAAGGGATTTTAAATAATGCGGTTTAGGTATTTAGTCGTTATTTTAAGGGAAGCAATGCTTCGCTTGCTTCCATGGACCGCACGCCACTAAGGTCAGGTGTATATAATACTATTAATGGTATATTTGATATATTGTTGTTTTTTTGCATATATATGTATTTCTAGTTTCATATAATACTGCTTTAAAATATGATTACAGTTTTCATGTTACTAACTGGCTTTTATTCAAATATTACCGGCCACTGACACTCAGTCTCCAAGGTTTTGAAGGGTTCTTTCCTATGTTATTAACCTTTTCCTTTTTAGCGACACCACGGTTCCTAAGAAAACAAAAAGATAACAAACGAATCACAGCAAAACATATTTAACTCAGCAGGAATAGACACTATGAAGTGGGCCCCAGGTGCTATCCCAGAAGCACATACAAAAAAGTTAATAAACTGATAATCCTTAGTACAGGTGCTGTGATGTGGATTCCCAGGTGCCCTAATGTTAGCCTCTAGAAAGGAAAAACACCACAAACATTTAGGAGCCCAGCTATATGGGAAAATATTCAGCCATAGCAGCCTCTGTGGAGTGGATTCCCAGGTGTCAGCATGCACGAGTTGCTAAAATGAAAACTAACAAAACCAGAACAGCATTCAATACAGACGGCGCATTTATTCTACTGGACCACTGCTCCCTGAAGAAGATACAAGCGCTAATAGCCATCAACAGAGGGAAGAGACACAAACCATAAACATTCGCTTCCCCGTCTCATTTATCTGCTAAGTACACATAAACGACGACGGCAACTCTCTTGGTCCCCTGCTAAAACGGCTTCTGCTGCTCTCGGCGTGGCTGACTTTACAAAGCGTTCGGCCTCGGCCTGACCTAAAACACACGAACACACGGATCTTGTTTCTACCCTGCTGGTGTCAGTCGCTGCTATGCGCAGACCATCCCCCCTCTGGTTTACAATGCGCGCCATGCTTGGCCCGTCTGCTGTGACGGCGTATCCACGTCGCCGCTGATCTCCAGGTCTCGGCTATATAGCTCTATAGTGTTTACGTTTGCGTTTACTATTGTCGAATAATGTATTTAAATATGTTACGTTACCGTAATAATTACTTAATTAGGGTTATCATGGTGCGTAATAATTACAGTTCGTCACAGTATAAACGGGTCTAATACCTCTTTTCTGATCGCGTTTACGAAGGTTAGCTTTTACCTTTGTTGACAATGTCTATATTATTAGCAGACAAGTAATCAAATAGGTACTCACCTATCCTATTAGTATTTGTACTCCCCCATGCTAAGTGGTGGTGAGCATTGAACTTCCTCGGTAGGCGGTTGGTTGTCATCATCTCCGGTTAAATAGGCTGAGGCTATTACAATACGCCTTTTGCCACCCCCTGTTGGACTTCTGTTAGTACAGCTGCCGAGTCTTGAGTGAAGAACTCCGAAATACAAGTAACATGTATATTATTATTAAGCAGCAAAGCTGCTATTGGTCTGTCATGTGTGTTACAGTGAATTAACATAATTACATGATTTTATATTGCGGCCTTTAATTTGTCCTTTATATATCCAGGGCTCTTGTAGCAGCCCTATGTTTGGGTTTTCTCCAATAAGCGATTTTCTAAGCACGCTTGTCGCTGCTTTGGAATGTTGAAGGTTTATTTATATGCACTTTACAAAGGTGCCCTTTTGGAGATTTTTGTTACTTCTTGAGGCTTTTTGGTTTCCCCTATGGATATTTCTCTCATTGGTCGCCATTTGTTCCTTCTTCTTTGTAGGCCTTTATGCCAACTTTGTAATCGAGGGGCCGTGGTAGGATCTTTTACATGCTTCTTCCCAGTCCCAGAGCGTGTATTGCTCTTCGGCTTGGATTTTTTCCCTTTAGGCACCTTAGCCCCCTTCTTTGTTTTGAGAGTGCTCTTCTCTCGCGAGAGTTCCCCTCTGAAGATGCATTACGCGGTTTCTCTACGGCAGGGGTCCCCATCGGAGTTGAGCACTTCTTTTTTCCAGTGAGGCTTCTTTTACCATTGGTTTCACAGGAGAAGCTGTGATGTAAGTATCGGACGCATCAGAGCCTCGCATGACGCAGAAAGGCAATTGGCGCCGGAGTGCGCCAGGTGCCACGGAGTGCGCATAGTAGCGGCTAAGCTACCGCTTAGCCATGCAATCATTTGCCTGTGCTGTTCCACATTGTTTTGGGGGGATTTTTATTGTAGTTCCCTTCCACTTGGCCGGTCAGTTAAGGCAAGCCCCCACACTAAGCAACCTCTCCTCGTCAGCCACCGAGTTGCTGAGTACGGTGTATACCAGGCAGGTTTCTAAAAAGGGCCCGTTGCGCCGCTGCATCCAGGAACCCCGGCAAAAGCTGCCAGTCGTCCATGGCCTCAGTAGAACACCGATCCCTCCTCCACTTTGTGCTTCCTGGTATTTGATAGGGCCGGAGAAAGGAGTTCAGAAAGGAGTAAGGTAGTATGGATAAAGGAAAAGAGGATATTGACAAGAAAGGAAAAATACAACTAGGACAGCAGACAACTGGCGTCCCTGGCTGTACCATCTACGTGATATTGAAAACACCTTTTTTCAGTTATTTCACAGTTTAAAAGGTTAAATACTGAAATATTTCGTTATAACTACTAATCGTAGTTACAGAGTTTATTAGTCCCAAAATTTTTATCAAACAAACAAATTTATTAAACAATTATTTTAATTAATGAACTATTGCAAGGAGTTTCTACTTAGCTTTTACCTGTTTTATCTCTACCAAATTAAAACATTAATAGTAAAAAGAGTTTATCACGCTTCATATCCATCTTAAAATCCAACAAATGTTTGTCTAATACCTGCTTCTACATTTTTGTAGCTTTTTTATAAATTATTTTAAAGACTATTTGTCATGTATGGCTGATTATTAGTCCAGAAAATGGATATACAATTAACGAGATAAGCCGACGATTAATGTTTCAGTTGTATTACACATGACATGAGTGTAGCCTGTGTACGTGAAAATAATAATAAATGCAGGGAATTCGTTTGGTGTGACAGAGACAGGCAACTAGCATAGTGCTGACATGTGGCTCTATTTCAAGGATGGTAGATTGTCCTTGCAGTCTTTATTTTTAATTTAAAAATTTTCGATAATGGCACAAAGATACGGTTTTGCACATGAATGCTATAGAGGCTAAAGCCATAATAAAAATAAAGTGTCTTTGTTTAAAATTACTAAGAAACAAATTAAAACAGTGAAGTGACACCTTGAGCGAAATAACAATGAACAGTTAATGACGATTTATACAAGATTCGTGATACATGAAGTTATCACATAAACTTACTCATTTTTTTTTCTCATTTTAATTTTTTCTATGTGTATTTCTCTATATGCATGGTTGTGTTGTAGTCAGTGAACTCTATATTAACTGGAAAGAACGCGTAACGTTGGGTAGAATAGCCCTCAAGCTAGAATAAAGCGACTGCCATAATCCTTCTAGCCGTCCTTCTCCCTCCCAAAGGTACTGATGGCAACAATAGAACCTGGTGCGATAAATTCGTTTACCTGATTGTTGGCAACAACACGGTATTTGGAAACATCGAGGGTGGTTTTTATTGAAAAAAAATGACTAGATGTTTTTTCAACTTATATTATCGCAGAAATTTTCATAAAATTGGATTGAATCATTATCATCATTAACTATGATTGTTATAGAACCATTTTGAAAAATGCTCGTTGAAATGAGTATTATTTCAAAGAAAGCCTATTATAATGTAATCAATAACTAGATTGAAGTCAGGGTGTCCTTCAGTTATATATTTTAAGTATAGAAAGTATAGTTAACAAAAATGATATCAAACATGATGAAATAAAATACTTTTATTCAGCTTGTGGTGAATTGTCGCTTTTTATCCCAAAATTTGAAGATTTTTCTTCTTAGTATAAGTTAGGATTCTCATGTCTGCATAAGTGGTGGCTACGAATTTTATAATTTTCATCTCGTGCTGATTTTCATCTACAATAGGGTGTGGTGGGTGAAATACGTTCAATTTTTGAATGAAATTCTGCATGGCAGACGTTAAAATGTTTCTTTTGACGTTTTCCTTCGCTATACAATTTAGAACAATTTGACTTCTAAATGTTTTTTTCTGCGTATTTAATTATTTCAAACACCACTTCAGAAGGAAAATACAATTGGCCATTGGAAACAAATATCGTAAAAGATGAATATTTTTGGCACGGCATCTTTCTTTAGCAACTTCTTTTAAAGATGACTCCAAATAAGCTGATTCAGTGGAATGTTGGCTACATATTGCAGTATGAACATTTAGTTTGAAATTCTCATGACACACAGAATGCACCCTCATTTTCAGTATGTCAGGTCTTTTAAATGGAAGTCTATGTAATCTTATACCACTACTAGGTCTCTCCTCATTGCTACAATTAAATGCACAACAGTACTTTTCCATTATTGAATTTATTTCACACAAAGACAACACGTTTGTTTTTAAAATAAATAATAACTCTATCGCCTACACTGTACGTGATAGAACAGAATAGCATACAGGAACTGGGCATCCTATTCTTTCTGGCAAGTCGGTCGGGCCGTGCTCGCTTTCGTCTACCTGCACGCTCCTTCCAGTTAGTATAGACTTCTCTGGTTGTAGTTAATATATTACTCATATATTGTATTTATGTATTGTTAAGAATTTTCGAATGTTTAAGTTGTAGGCTTAAAATTGGATAAAAAACGTTTTCTTTTTCTTCTTTTTTGACGTTATTCTACGCCCAATTGTACTACGTAAAGTGTATATTATGTTTATGGAATAAATAAGGAACAAACATTGACTGTACTTTAAACTCGGCCAAGCATATTGCCCGTCCAGGTCTGAAATAGTTGGAAATATTCAACGACCACGCTTCAATCGGCCGTCTGTTTACCTCCATACTTGTATATCTATGGTTTAGAACAAGTATTTTGTAAAACCTACTTTATGTGTGTGTTTTTGTTTCTTTAACGTTGGTCTATTCCCCGCGACTATGGCCAATCACCGACGCCAGTGAGCAGTTTCACCTCACTATCCTAGAAATTTTGTCGAACCCCTGCCTTTCTGTATGGATAGTAGGGATCTTTAACGTGTCCAACATCGCATGGACACAAGACCGACGGATTTACGCCCCCTCCGAAGGACGGAACGTACAGACATTCAACTTGCCTAAATACAATGCCACAACCTCGGTTGATGTTAATGTTACAGTATGTACTGAAACAGTGAAAGGAGAACTCTGGGAGCGAACCCAGTACCCTTCAGTTCAAAGGCACACATTCTTACTACTGGAACCACTGAGAATAGTTTTATCAATATAGACTTTATATACAATATTGTTGTTTATTATTGTTTTATATAAAAATAATGTACATATTAATATATATAAATAGATCAATGAATGCTGTGCATTAAGTTGAAAGAAAATATTCAAGGCGAGAGTATGGGTACTAAAAAATGGGGTCGAGGAGTTTGGAACCGCCAAAGGACCCCAAGGGGCAAGCTGAGGAAGTGGAAACAACAACATGAGCTTTCGATTCAGCTTTCCCCAAGACCGCCATGCGCGGTGAAGAGCAGTATCCTGCACGAGGTGATCCTGCTTATAACTAAACATGACGGATCTAGACGTGGAGGTCGAGAAAACTCCCCCAATCCACAGTGTCACGTGACCCGTGCCTAGGGATGGATGGCACCAGGGTGAT
This sequence comes from Tillus elongatus, assembly GCA_964006375.1. Taxonomy (NCBI): domain Eukaryota; kingdom Metazoa; phylum Arthropoda; class Insecta; order Coleoptera; family Cleridae; genus Tillus; species Tillus elongatus. Next base: position 55,812,865 of record OZ023268.1, read on the forward strand.
GGTGTCGTGAACGGAACCTCTGAATTACCGGGCAGCCCTTCAGAGTAACCCGCCTTGCACCACACAAGGGATTCTGATGGTGTGTTTCCCCCATTCTTGTGGGAACAACATGAAGAAGATAAATATAAATAAAACCAAAACCAATGAGGCTCGAGGAATGGTTCCAGATACAAACTCATGCCTTGAGTCTATTCCGGAAACGGAGACGAGCCAGGGGGCGGCAGCGTCCGCGGACTCTGGAGGTCTCACGACCAACATAGATACGGGGAATCAGGGGGTAGCTTCGGCCACGGACCTGTCCCCGACACCAAATCTGGAGTCTGGGTCCCACCGGAGGGCGGCGATATCCGCGGACTCTGGGGGCCCCTCCACCAGTGAGGTCCTTACTGCCGAGGTAGAGAGACTGTCCCTGCATCCCAAGCGTCTTTTCGGGGCGCAAAGAAAGAAGCTCCGGAGGGCGCATAAAATGGCGACCGGGGTGTGGACGGTCGAGAAACCTGTAAAGGTGTGAGTCAGAAGAGGCCGCGCTCGGACTCTAGCACGCTCACTACAGACAAACGTCCCAAAAGGGCCAGGGCCGGAACACCGGTGCAGACTGGCTCGTATAGGGAGGCTGCGGAGGGCCTCGGGATGGCGGTGATTGACAGACGGCATCCAGAGGTCACGCTAGACCAGGGGAAGGCGGACCTGATCTAGGCTGTGGTAGACTCTCTTCATGAAGGGGATAGCCCGCCTCAGTTCTACCGGGCGCGCCGCATCCTCTGAATAACCTGTGCCGACCCGCAGTCTCGAGACTGGCTGCAGAAAACGATCGGGGGCCTCGGTCAGATTTGGGAGGGGGCGGACTTGACAGCCGTCGAGCCCAATAAGGAACTCCCAAAGAGATACAAGGTCCAGAAGCCTGAACTGGGGAGACAACACTGATCGGTTCTAAGCAGGAAGGCAGAGGAGAAAGGAGAAAGGACAGACTCGCCTTCTCGGTCGACCAGGCGTCTTACAGAGCCCTTGAAGGAACCTCCTTCAAGAGCTTTTGAGTCCTGGGAAGGGTTACCGCCCACTGGGGAAGCAACCGGGGGTTGATGGGACTTAGGTTCCTTCAGGTCAACCTCCAACACAGTAGAGCAGCCACGGCCAGACTACTGATGGGTCTGAGGAACACGGATGTGGCCCTCTTCCAGGAACCGTACTCCTATAAAGGAGTGATTAAGGGATTCGGCGGAGCTGCTCGAAAGCTCATCTACAGCGGATCCAGGGAGAATCCGAGGGCCTGCATTTTTGTCAGGGAAGGGATAGAGTTTCTGCCTATTATGAATTTCTGTTCCAGGGACCTGGTAACAATCAAAATCCGATGTGGAGGAGCGGACGGGCCGAGGGACATTACTGTCGGATCGGCCTATCTACCAGCGGACAGAACGGACCCTCCTCCACCCAAGGAATTGGAGCAGCTGATGGTGGGTAGCAGAGCAGATGGATGGCAGACCATCATCGGCATCGATGCGAATGCGCACCATGAGTTGTAGGGAAGCTTGGACGCAAACCCTAGAGGTGAGTTACTTTTACAATTCTCTATAAAATTTAATTTAGACATATTGAATAGAGGTAATAAACCGACCTTCGTCACAACACGGGGTGAGGAAGTTTTAGATCTAACAGTTTCCACCCAGTTTCTGGGTGACTTTGTTAAGAGCTGGGCTGTATCTGGGGAAGTGAGTAGCTCAGACCACAGATACATCCGGTTTGAAATCGCCAAAGTCGAAAGACAAACGGTATGGTACCGGGATCCCCGCAAGGCGGACTGGGAAGCCTACAGGCCAGACCTAGCTGTGGAACTGCGGGGGGTTAAGAGTACCATAGACAATTCATTAGACCTCGAGATTGCAGCAGTCCAATTGCGGGACACAATCACCTCGGCCTATAACGCCAACTGCCCCCTGAAAATGAGGGTGTCCACCAGGAACGTCCCGTGGTGGAACGAGGACCTCAGGCAAAGGAGAACGCAGGTTCGTAAGCTGTTTAACGCGGCCAAAAAGTCGGGAGCATGGGATGAATATAGACAGGCCCTAACGACCTATAACAAAAGACTGAGGGACGCCAAGAAGGATTCGTGGAGGAGGCACTGTGAGGAAGTGGAAAACACGTCCGAGAGTGCTCGACTACACAAAATCCTGTCCAAGGGCCCTCAGACTAACATAGGCTCCCTTAGAACATCCACGGGAGGCTTTACAAGCTCGGGGAAGGAAACTATGGAAATTTTACTCCAGACGCACTTCCCCGGCTGCAACATAATAAACCAATTACCTCCCGACTGGGAACACTCAGAAACAGAGGCGCCATCCAGGCGGGCAGAGTAGACTGGACAGTCGCTAAAGAGGTGGTTACTTGGAGCGAAATCAGAAGGGCCATTAACAGGTTCAAGCCATTCAAATCCCCGGGATTTGATAGAATAATGCCCATCATGCTCCAACACGGTATAGACATACTGGCGCCGGCGCTTACCCTCATTATGAGGGCCAGCCTGGCTCTGGGGTATATTCCGAGGGCTTGGAGGCTGGCCAGGTTTGTATTCATTCCTAAACTTGGGCGTTCAACAGACCAGGCAAAGGGGGAAGACGCCGGGCCTACCACTGGACGCGCTCGTCTGGTTCACGGACGGATCCGGCGGGGAGCGTGGGACGGGGGCGGGCGTTTATTCGGAAGGACCGAGGGTAAGTCACAGTATTTCCCTCGGAGCTCATGCAACAGTCTTTCAGGCCGAAATGTACGTCATCTTGCACTGCGTGCGAGAGAACCAGAGGAGGGCCTACACCAACAAGCTGATTCTCATAGCCACATACAGCCAGGCAGCCCTTCGGGCCCAAGTAGCTCACGGGTAAATTCCAGGCTGGTAAGTGAATGCCGAGAAAGGACGAGCGACTTGACCGGGCAGAATGAGGTCATCCTCATCTGGGTGTCGGGTCACTCGAGGGTCAAAGGCAATGAATAAGCTGACCGTCTCGCGAAGAGAGGGCCGCACAACCATTTATGGGACCAGAACTGGTCCTGGGCGTGACGAAGAGCACTACCAGGGGATCCATTAAATCCTGGGTCAGAAACGAACTGACGGGAAAAAAAAGTATGTCACTTCAAACGTGACCATTGGTGTGATTCGAAATAAGAAGCAAATGATAACACTTACGTATGACCAAATTACATTTTGAATGATCTAAAATGGAAAAAAGTTGAATCAAAGACTAAAAAATATTGCAGTAAGTGGTCAAATTCTTAAAGAAGAAGCTGAAGCTTGATATTCGGACATTTAAGAAAACATAGGAGGATTCAACGCCCGTAAAAGTTAGCTCCAAAGTTTTAAACATTGTTTTGACATTCGCTTTCTGAAGGTTCCTCACAGCCAAAACTCATCGATCCATTTAAAATAAACTTAAAGAAAGAAATTGATGAACGGCCTAACGAAACAACAAAATTATAATGCTGATGAGACAGGGCTATACTGGAAACTTCTACCAGACAAAAAAATGTCTCGTACTACAGAAAAACCGCTTCTAGAAGAAAGCTTTAAAAGTAACGAAATACGTTTTGGCTTGTACGAGCGCAACAGAGAAACAGGAAGTATGTCCACTGGCTATAGGAAAATCCAAGCTCTCAAGGTCATTTTGAAATTTTGAATGCACGGTGGATCAAGATCATTCTAAATCAGCTGGATTACAGAAGATATATTCAAACGTTAGTTTGTACACCAAATTTTTGAATGGGTTTCAGCCAAACGCTTTAGTTATTCTGGACAATGCCCGTCGCATCCACATGAGGAGGAATGGAAAGGGACGAGAGTCAAATAACCATCGCCACTGCCAAAAGTAACACTCATCATCCAACCAATGGACCAGAGTGCAATTAGACTAACAAAGCCGCTTTATAGAAACAGTCTTCTGGCAAATGCTGTAGGAAAGGATTCGGACATTGGTGAAACACAGCCAATTTGCTGATTATAAGTAATCGTAGTTTATGAAATTGTAAGGTTTATGTCATTTATTGTACACCTAAAATTTATATTTTTACATATTTATAATTTTAGGATAAAACTGATAGAAATTGATTTTTTGTGTGTAGCTTACAAGTGAGGAGCAGACATGCAAAACGCATTTTGTCCAATATTGTAAATTTACAGAAAACAGAAAAAACTGTGGTAGTATAACTATAGATGCTATTTAAATCGGATTTCTTTCTAAAAATAGAAAATAAATCAAAATATTTGCTTTAAAAACTAACACAAGAAAGTTTACTAACACACAAAAAATAGTTAGGACAAAATGCAATTTGAATGTCAATAGTGGAGAAACTGCTCATTAATTGAGTAACTTTTTATACAAAATTTACTGCTTCAATATCATCACATTCACACATTTCGGCGTTGTCATCGTCATTCAGATCACTTTCTTCATCGACAAATTCAGAAAAGATTGGAACCATCCAAGCCAATTCCGGATCCACAGTGCTCCAGTTTTCACCTGATAAAGAAGTCAACAGCTTTTTGAGGCTGTCTATTTTTTTCTTTTTTCTTTTATGACCCAAAGGTATATCAGGGATTTTTTTTTTAAAATTGCAACAACACACCACGAGGGCTTACAGCCTAAATACTATCGTACCGTGGGTGTTGACAGCGAGGAAATAGGCAGCTTGTTAATTCTGGACTTGAAGGTTTGGAGGCTCGGAGGAGAAGGAAACACATGTGCCGGCAAGGAATTCCACAACTTGGAAGTCCTCGGGACAAAAGAGCGGGCATAACAAGAAGTTCTATGTCTGGTGACCTGGACAGTAAAAGGGTGCATTCGCTCTGTTCCTCTGGTAGATCTGTTGGGGACAGCAGGTGGGGAAACTATGGAGGAAAGCTCCTCTGAGCAGTGCCCGTGCAGATATCTATAAAATAGAGAGAGGTCACCAACGGCACGTCGGTGGGCAACGGATGGCAGCCTTTGGGTGAGGGTAGGGTCACCGATGAGACGTATAGCTCTCTTTTAAATGGAGTCCTGGATAGCGAGTGTAGAAGCGGCAGCTGCACCCCAGATGTGGGAGCAGTATTCGAGGTTTGGCCTTATTTGTGAAGTATATAAGGTATGGAGATTAGCTGGTGAAAAGTATTTGCGAGCCCGGAAGAGGAAACCTAATTTCTTAGCAGTCGCTTCTGCAATTGATGTGACATGTTGGTGCCAATTAAGATTTAGATCCACAGAAATGCCAACAAGAGAAAAGGACTCATTACTTTGAATAACTTGGTTGTTCGTTGTGATGGGTCTAGGCCTGGTGTATCTCTTATGTGAAAGAAAGCAAGACTGAGATTTGGTGGGGTTGAATTGTACAAGATTTCTACTTCCCCAGTCTAATATTTTTTGGAGATCCACAGAGACAGAACTCTCCATGAGTCTACGATCCTCATCTAATTGGGCTAAAGAGACAGGCTTAGAATATTGTATATTTGAATGGAGGGTGCTGTCGTCCGCGTAGCTGTGAACTGGGTTGGATGTGCTAGAGAGGAGGTCATTGATGTGGAGAAGAAACAAAGTAGGGGCTAAAGCTGAACCTTGAGGAACTCCTGCATTAATTGAATACAGTTTAGAGGAATGGCCATCCACAACAACAGATATGCTCCTGTTGGAGAGGAAATTTGCTGTCCACATACAGAGTTTTGGTGGTAGGCAAAGAGGTTGTATATGTTAGAGGGAACAAAGCCGAGTTTGCAGCCTGTCGATTTCCCACTCTTGTCACCGTCCAATCACAAACAAAATTTTGAATAACGCGCTAATGTGTTTTGTTTTGATTCGTTCCCCCAACCGCTCTTGAAGTTATTGTCAGCTGTCAACAAGTATTTGAAGTGTTTGTTGAATTGCGTTAGAGGTTATCTGGTGTGTTTTGCCGTTTTTTAGCAGTGTTTTAAGAGTGTAAAAGTTAAAAAATGCCAAGGTGTATTGTGAAGAACTGTATGTACAATAAAAGTGCCAATTATGAAAAGGATAAAGCAACTGTGCATTTATTTCGGTAAGTTGTTTACATGTCTTCTGTTTCCTTGTTTGGCGCCAAATGTTTATTGGTTTTCACAGGTCCGTATTTACACATTGTATTGCTTTTGTTAAATCTTTAGCATTTATTATTGTCAATTGTTTTTTTTTAAAGAAATAAAATCTTAATAATGCATTATTTATTGAATATTTGTAATGAAATTAAGCATTTTGTTTGGCAATTATTACTTGAATTGGATGTATTTACCTAAGAAGTTCCAGCAGAAGCAGAAAATAAAGCAGAATAGTTTCTATTACTGCATCTTTCTAGAGGTTCAGTCACTGATAAAGTAGATAATACGAGATATTATTTTCAGATTTCCCAAAGCTGGTGAAAGATACGAGGCTTGGAAACGAGCATTAAATTTAGGCGATGAAGATATTTTTATGAACTCAAATGTGTGCAATTTACATTTTACCGAGGAATCTTATGATTTAGAAAAATCACCTTTTGCAGTACACTTAAAAGAAAGTTCCATACCTGTATTGGTACGTTCTGAATCAAGGTTATTAATTTCTGTAACTATTAGTGATATATATATATATATATATATATATATATATATATATATATATATATATATATATATATATATATATATATATATATATATATATATATATATAGCCAAACAGCGGTTTTTAATGGCACTGCTATCAAGGATTGCTATTTTTAAATAACAGGGACTTTAAACAGCTACTGTGATTGTGGTTTAGCCATTTACAATGCTGCATGTGCGTATGTTATTATTTTCAACACTTACAAGGTGTTAGTGTTAACCGCTTAATTGAAACTACAATATGATCTTCAGATAGCTTTTAAATTATATTAATTTTAAAACTACTCAGATTTTTATTATTAATAGAACTTCTATAAAATTAGCATAGCATATTACAAGAATATACGATGAGAGAAATCTACATATTATTTTAATTTTAATATAATGAAAAAAAGTGGAAGGCATATATATGCTACAGTTCGGTGCTGCTTTAATTTTAGATTCAGCAGGTTTTTCCATGATATAATGACTTACAAGAGATATGATATTGTGCATATGCCCCGCCCCCTCCTATGACGTCACGTGGTGAGTAATGTTATAGAAGTCCAACTACACACTTAAAACAAAGTCATTCGCAATCAAAAAGTTTATACGTCAGTTTAATGCGGTTTAAGTTACATTCTACTTCGTCGCCTATATTGTCTTTTTCAGATAATATTGAACACAGCACATAATTTAATCTTTTTCATTTCATATATATATATATATATATATATATATATATATATATATATATATATATATATATATATATATACATACACAAGTCAAGTATAATAATTAAGGGGAGCCCTGAATTAGCATTGGTGATACACAAGTTTAAAAAGTAGAGAGGACGTTCGGAGACATTTAGAGGGGGCGTTAACATTCATAAACTTGATTTGATCATGTCACATAATCACAATATAGTATTCTGATCTTAGAAAATTACTTCCAACTGTATGCACTTAAATATTAGTAAAATACCTAATTTGTTAAGAGGTTGTGATGAAACGTTAAACTCCACTGTACGACAGCATATTATTATTGCATTGGACTCACCACATGACGCCATGCGCATGACAGTTCTAAAAATAGGTAGTCTCATTATCATATCTTGTGTTATTTGTATCATGGGTTTTTCGTTTTCTACCTATAAGAAAAGGAGAAATGCTTGTGTTCTAATACTGCCGAGAAGGAAAGTATACAGCTACTTCTACTCGCTCACACAAACTGCGATTGCGTGTATTATGAATACCACAATTGCTGTTTGTCATGGAGTTTTTAGTATAAGGTGAATTTACTAGAAATAATTACTCTAATGATTTGTGTAAATCTCGGTTTTCACAATCGCTGTTGTTTTGTGTTCTAATAACAGCTGCTAACAGCGATCTTTTAATAGCAGCGATTAAATCACCGGTAGCTATATATCGCTCATCTCTAGTAACTATGCTACTAATTACATTCACGTAATATATTGTTATGATATGTATCGTAATTTAATTAGCTCTGCAAATTTACATTAATGGTATTCGTTTCAAATTTATTTATGCAGGTAACAAACAAGCCATCAACACAAGTCATTTTTGTCGAGCAGCCAATGACTGATATAACTGCTATCAATGTGCCATTTGCAGCTGACCCGTCAACTAGTACTTGGACTGGTAGTGATGTACCTGTAATGGATTATTCTCGGCCATCAACAAGTGCTGGTTTCTATGAAGAGAAAACTGTTGTAGAGGTACCGTAAAGATTGTTTAGTAGTTTAGGATTTGCCGAAATGAAAACACCTTCAATGCCTCCCACTTTGAAGGACATGGTGAGTTAAATTCAGTTTTTGCTGTTTATGAAATCAGTATAATTTTAAATAAAAAACCTAATATGTTCTTCCATCACATTTTATGTGGTGTTTAAGTTTGTATAGTCCATGATTAAATAAGTTAGAAACAAGTGTTTTGCAATTTATCTCAACCACTATTAACCAAAATGTGTTGTTGGAAATTTTGTTTGTATATTCATTTTAGTTGAGAAAGTAAATGTTTTATCATTGAATATTTTTTTATAGGTTGTTACACCACGCAAACGTAAATTGAAGAAGCAGTTATTCGATGCACGAAAAAAAATTAAACAGCTTAGCAGTAGTGTCCATCATTATAAGAAGAGAACAGCAACCCTTGCGAATATAATCAAACAACTAAAAGGTAAAGTAACCGACGAAACATTAGAAACATTAATGCAAATAGGACCTAATGAAGAATTTTTACAAAGACAATTAGGTCGTAAACATAAGTATGAAAATGAACTTAAAGCTTTTTCTCTTACGCTGCATTATTACTCTCCCAAAGCTTACAGTTTTGTCAGAAACACATTTAATTCGGCTCTTCCTCATCCAAAAACTATATCTGAATGGTATCAAAGCATTAATGGGGAAGCTGGTTTTACGTCAGAGGTGTTCAACTTATTAAAGTCAAAATCAGAAAGCACAGATGGAAAACTTATATGTTCTTTAGTCATAGATGAGATGGCAATTCGCCAACATTTAGAATGGGATGGGTTAAAATATTATGGGTTTGTCGATTTTGGTACAAATCTTGAGACCGATTGTAACCCTGTAGCCAAAGAAGCTCTTGTTTTTATGCTTGTTAGCATTAATCAATCATGGAAGCTTCCTGTTGGATATTTTTTAATCGATTCTTTAAGGGGTACACAAAAACAAAATTTGGTATTGCAGTGTTTAACGCTACTAAATGAGTCGGGCATATACGTGGTCTCAATAACTTTTGATGGGGCAACAAATAATCTAACGTTAGCAAAAGAACTTGGCTGAGATTTTAATTGGAGGAACATTAACTCTACGTTTGTTGATCCTAGTTCAGGTAGGAAAATTGCGGTCTTTTTTGATCCATGTCATATGATCCAACTGATAAGAAACACATTAGGTGATAAAAAATTAATTATTGATGAGAATGGGGAAAATATAAAGTGGGATTATTTAGTAAAATTAAATGAGTTACAGGATCAGGAGGGCGTTCATTTGGCAAACAAATTAAGAAAATCGCATATATTTTATACAAACCAAAAAATGAAGGTTAAATTAGCCACACAACTTTTTAGCCACTCAGTGGCACATTCTTTGGAATATTGCAATGAAGTTTTACATCTTGAAGAGTTCCAAGAATGTGAGGGATCTGTGAAATTTATCCGACTTATAAACAATTTATTTGACATTCTTAATTCTAGAAATTTAAACAATTCAGATTTTAAGAAAGCAATGAATGCAGAAAATTTTGAAAACATTAATTAATTTTTAGGAGAGCTATCACAATATTTAACGTCACTTAGGATAATTGATGGACCACTTCTGTGTGAGAGTGGTAGAAAAATGGGTATAATTGGCTTTTTATTTTGCATACAAAGTTTGCAATTTGTTTATAAAACTTAAATTGCCGACAATAATTTTTTGCTGTATTTTCCCACTTACAAAATAAGTCAGGATCATATTGAGCTTTGTTTTGGGTAAATTAGATCCATGGGAGGCTATAACAATAACCCATCAGCAAAGCAATTTAAAAGTGCATATAAAAAGATGATGGTGCATCTTGAATTAAAAGATTCATTTAAAGGAAATTGTATCCCTTGGGAAGCAATTCCTATTCTGTCTCCCATTGAGGTAATAAATAAAAATTGTGGGCGAGAACGAATATCTGAAGAACCAGATGAAGACATGAATGAACTAGATAATTTTGACGACGACACCGTTCTTCAAATATTAGATATCAATATATTAGAGTTTAAAAAAGAAATCGTGACGTATATATCTGGCTATGTAGTAAGGAAAATAACAAAAGCTCTGAGATGCGAAGAATGCGCGGGTGAACTTGTTGAGGAGAGGTCTGCGTTATTTACATCGTTTATAGATCAGAAAGATAAAGGTCAACTCCTCACATACCCGTCTGACGATGTAATATCTATTTGCACTATTGCAGAAAATGTTCTTCATACATACCTAAATGAATCTGCGGTGATCGTAAATGTAAAGGAAATAAACATGCGAATATTAAAAACTATAATAAATCAAAACACCATATTTAAAAAACTTGAAGTTCACTTTCGAGAACAAAATCTTTTGACTTGCCATTATGGCCATCTAATTAAACTAATATCATCTATGTATGTTTCTATTAGAATACATCATTATAACAAAAATCTATTTGATAAAAGTAGAAGTTTAAGGGCTGTTTATAACAAACTTCTCTTATTTAAGGGCCAATAATTTAGTGTACATTTCAAGTACTCGTATGTCCTTCAAATAATGTTGTCAGGAAGTTATTATGTCTTATAATATGACCAATAAATTTTAGCTTCCTCTCAATTTCTTTCAGCAAGCCTCTTTATTCTTTCACCTCTCCTAGCACACTTTGAATCGTCTTTCTATCAGCCTGCACTGTCTTTGGCATTTTTCATGTCTACATTTCAAAAGCTTATATTCTCTTTATGTCCTGCTTACCTACCTAATGTTTATTAGTGAGAATAGTACTTTGGTTATTGAATGCTTGTTTTGCCATCGCGATTCTCTTCAGATCTTTCCTACACTTACCATCATCTGTGATAATACTTCCAATCAATTATTTGAAATAATCTAATAAATCAAGCGTCATGTTATAAGATTTAAAAGCTACTTTTGTATTTGTATAGGTATTCAAAATTTGTGAAATGTACACGTAATGCAACCTACATCGATCAAACTTCTAGAAATTTTAACACCAGATACAAAGAACATATTTCTGCATGTAGAAATAACCACGCTGACAAATCTACATTTACAAAACATATTATTGATACCGAACATAGACCCACAGTAAATAACGGCATAAAACCACAACATTTTTGTCATGACAAGCGTAAACTAGACTTGTTTTAAGCTTTAGAAGTAAAAAAGCATATACACGACAATATTTTGGATTTCTGAAATATTCTTCTTCCTAATTAAATAAACCAAACAACAAATCTAACTATTTGTTATAAGACATGATGTGTGTCGATATTTTCATTGTATAGTCTGCTTTATTAATGTATTTGTTTAGTTATTTTATTGCTGTAATTGTTATTATAGTTATTACTGTTATAGGTTTCTTCTATCTTTATGCTAAATATTGACATACATCACGTAGACATTATAAAGGCGTCATCCTTCATATTTGTTTTATTTTATTTTCACTTTTAAATAATTTTTTGATTATAACATCATAAAATAGCAACAGATCTTTATTTGTAATTGTCATGATTTCGTATTAATTCAAATTTCTTCTGTCTAAGGATACTATCAAGCAGCAAAACCGGTAACAGAGACGTTGAAGAACATCTAGAATTCAGAAGGGCCGCTTGCTCCAGTTAGCTTACCCGCTGGCTACGTCTTTAATGTACAAAAACGAAAACCAACAGTGAAGCCAGAGAGGGAGTCTCCAAGTCTGTATAAAGTATGGACCAGTTTCATTAAGTAAGGGCAACAGCAATTAATAAAATTAATCTCTATTTCTTTAAAAAAGACAAGGAATGTTAACATAAATTTGTAAACAGCACAATGTACTTTATTTTGTATTTTCTTCTGTTGTTGAAATAAAAACTATTATTATTTATCCAACCTTTTGAATATACAACTTTATCCAATATATTCATTTAACAATTTATCCAACCAATAACCCAAAAAATATTTCACTGATTTGGAGAAAATTTGGGAATTACCCTTATTTAGCTAATGGCTTGGATGAGTTTGTTCATCAGATCTTAACGCATAGTTTTTCCTAACAAAAAATTAAATATATATTTTTAAACGCAATAGCTTTCAAATTGTTTAAGTGATTGAAACGAAAATTTACAACTTAAAAGAACATACAGAGATGTGGTTGTGTACCAATTTTCAAGTCTTCTGACCAAAGAAAAATGAAGTTATTCGAAATTAATAATAAAATAATCCTCGACATCACTTCAAATTCTGTAATGCAATATCTACAAGGTTGGACAGAGACAGAGCAATACAGCTACCTGTACTGTTATACTATTTAAATAAATTGTAGATGAAAGCTAAACAATGGAAGTTACAACCATTGGCAGATGTCAAGGTGTTGCCCAATCTTCAGAAATTTCATGTAGTTAAACCTTTCCTGTATAAACATGAAATTTTTACAACTTCTGATAATAAAGAAAAATTTTTATAAAATTTAATTTTATCAGTCAGTTAAAAAATACTGTAATTCATAGCTGAATTTAATACCTGCAAATTTCGAATTACCCATTTCTCATAATTTTTAACTTAGGTATCCCTCCAATCATAATTTCCTCTATCCGATAACTTTGTTAGACTGCGTCTGCGCTGAAGCTCAGCTGTCATTTGTCATTGTGTGGTAGTGTCATTTATTGTCAATTGTCAATATCAAATTGGAAATTTAGGACGGTAGAAACAGACACCATAAACAAAGGAGAAGAAATTGGAAATTTAGCCTCTAGTTTAGGTTTTAGACATGATACCAATACTAGAGATATGATAATGTGGCAGCATAATAATATTATGCTAATGCTGTGGTACAGTCAGTTTGGTGTTTTATCACATCTCGTAACACACCAGCTGTTGTGTGCATACAGTTAGATGTAATTTTTTATTATCAGAATACTACTGTGACATGATGATGAAATCAAGTTTATAACTGTTAACATACTGTAAATAACTTCTCCACTTTTCAAGTTTGTGTTGCTGCAATGTTAATTAAGGGTCCCCTTAATTATACCTATCTTGTGCTTATAAATGCAATATAAAAATAAAAAAGAAATGAAAATGCAAGTGAACCTATTTAATTTAGTACTGTATTCTACATTATCTGGAAAAGACATTATAGGCGATGAAGTAGAATGTATTTTCGGTAAATTTGCAGTTGACTGCATGAGAGTTTTAGATTTTTTTTCCAGCAACATGCTTAGAACCTCCCTCGGATATACAGGCCACAAGACAAATTTGTTACAAACAACCCCCAAGAAAATTAAGGGACTTTGAAAACATGCGTTTTTCACATTTTGCAGCAATACCTCCTTTAAACCCTGTCTACCCCTTACCACACCCATATTCGCACAGGTCCAGCAACCTTCTTGGGAGTTGCTCCCAAGAAATTTTTCTTGTGCTTTATGCTTTGAAGGTAGTTGTATGCATGCACAAGGGGAAGGAAAACCCCCCTATTTTTGAGTGAGGAGCAGAAACCCTCTTCCTCCTGGGGGTTCTTCTCCTGCATGCATACGATCACCCTCAATGCATCAACCACAGGATTTTTTTTGTTCAGCTTTCTAGTGTATTTTTCTATAGTATATTTCCTGTTAATTGCTTTGTTTGAGTTTTGTATCCAAGTTACTCTATAAATATATATGTTATAGATCATGTTTTTGCTTGCCCTTCTTTACCTTGTTTTACTGTTCCTAATTAAATAAGGTAATTTTCATTACTTTTAATATAAGGCTAAATCTTATAGCTTATATAAATATATTATATAATATTGTTATGAAAATTCACTACCATAACGCACTTGCTGCGTTCCGAACCTTTTTAGGTTACCTATTTATACAAAACCTTAAGAAATTAATGAATAAGCATTACATTTCAATGATTCAATAATTTCAGTTTTATTTCTAACCAAACTAAAAATTCCTAAATACGTCCCTGACGTTTCTCCCACTTAAGTCACCGAACTCCACCCAGCCAGGAAAAGTGTACAGGCTTCTTGCATTGCAAAATTGTACCTTTGTTACCTCTATCCCTTACAACCTCTTTGGTGGTAGGTCATAGGCCGGAAGTTTATTAAGCAGCGTTGCGTGCCAGACCTGGTTGAATGCTTTGGATATGTCTAGAGCGACAATCTGGGATTCACCCTGTAGTTCCATAGACTTGTTCCAAGAATGGGTGACAAAAGAAAGGAGGTCGGCAGTCGATCTGCGCTGACGGAATCCATACTGCCTGTCGTGGATTAGACTGTGTTTTTCCAGAAATTTTAGTAATTCGGTGTTTATATACTTTTCCATCACTTTAGAGACGACTGAAAGGAGAGAAATAGGCATGTAGTTGCTAGGAAGCGCTTTGGATCCTTTCTTGGGGATGGGTTGTACTCGAGCAGTTTTCCAGTTACTAGGGAATATGCCTTTATTGTAAGATATCTGAAATAGACAAGCCAGGACAGGAGCAAGTTCTGGTGCGCATTTTTTGAGAACAATTGTTGAGATCTCTTCAAGGCCAGAGGCTTTCCTGGTATTAAGAGAAGAGAGCATCTTTCATACCTTTTTAGTTTTGAAAATGATATCAGTCATTTTATGCGCGACATTGGGGACTGTTGGTGGTTGAACATTTGGAGGTGGGTTGAGAGTAGAATTGCTGGCGAACAACGAAGCAAAAAGTTCAGCCTTGCCCAGGGCGGTAGAAACAATTTCATCCCCTGAGACAAGAGGTGGGAACGTGCTTTTGCAGAAATTATTCCCAATAGATTTAGCAAGAGTCCAGAAGGGTTTGCCGCCATTGGAGCTTAACAGGACTTTGTTTTGATGTTGTTATTAAACGAGTTTTTTGCCTCAGAAAGAATGCCGACATAGCGGTTTCTTGCGTCGTTAAATGCTTGACGGTTTTCTTGACTGGGATTGTGTAGAAGCGTTTTGTGAGCTTTGACCTTTTCAAGTCTAGCCTCGTCACAGGATTTAGAGAACCAGGGCTTTTGAGTGGCTGAAGAGGTTTTCTGTGTACGTGGAATAAATAACTCCATGCCAGCTTGGATAATTTCGGTGACGTTTTGTGAGATATCAGAGGGGTCAGGATGAGAGAAGCAGACAGACGCCCATGGAAATGAGGAAAAGTAATCCCGCATTTCGTCCCAGTTTGCGGAGTTGTAGTGCCAAACGATACGTGGGTGTAATGACTGTGTGACCTCGGGTTGCATTGCGCAGGAAGCAGTGACCATGCCGTGGTCTGAGCGGACAAGGGGGGCGGTGACTGATATCTTATAGCATTCAGGTTTTGTAGTAAGAAGGAGATCCAAGGGATTTGAGCTGTGTGTTGGGATACGAGGAAAGTAAGTAGGTCGCTGAACCATATTGGCTAAAGAATTGCTGACTGCAAAGGCTTCTGCTGCTCTCCCTTGTGGATCGGTTTTTGAAGATCCTAGCCATTCCTTATTATGGACATTGAAGTCACCAAGAATAGTGACCTCGGAGGAAGGATATTCAGAAATCAGGACGGTCGGTTTTTTCAGAAAGGTAGTCAAAGAGCTGTACAAAGTTATTGTCAGAAGGTGACCGGTAAAATTTAGTTGCAGCCCTGAGAGATAGTTTTATCCATAGTATGTCTTTTCTTCCAGCTTCTAAATTGGGGAGTCTGGTGCAGGGTAGATTGCTACGGACGTATGCGCATACGCCTCCATGCAATCTAAAGGAAGTAATGAGCTCATACCCTGGGAAATTAAGGTGATTAGTGGCTGTTTTGGCACTGATTTGGGTTTCGGTGAGGAAGAGGAGTTGGGGCCTGTTAGCCTGGAGGAAATGGTGGACGGAGTTCGGGTTAGAATTTAGGCCACATATATTTGAAAAGGATATGTTAAATCTTGATGTTGGCGCCCCCTGTACGCCCCTCTCCCAGAGATCTGCATGGAGGGGTATTTTGCCTCCGGAATCTTTTGTACAAGGAGGAGCCATCATCATTTTTGCTTATAAGGGAAACCGACTCTTACACCAGAACCAAAAACGTCCGTTGGGACTTCACCGGCCCCTTGATGTATGGGGTGGTACCTCCTCGGGCGTGAAAAAATCCCTTACTATTACATAAAGGAAAATTCCACTACCACCTGCTATGGATTGGATTAGATGAATGTCTACCCCATTAAAAATAAGATAAATAAAGGGACTATCAATTGTCCAATAGTTATGCTTTTCGACATAGTAGGAGGATACAAAACATTATCATTTTGCATCCATGCCTATTGTCTAAGATTTGATTTTGATCTAAACGTTTTCGTGCTTTTATAAGGGTTTCAGCCTTTTTGGATGTGTCGTCATTCCTGTATAAAGTTTCTTTTTTTACTAAAATTTTATCACCAGGGTTTCCCCTTTTGATGTAAATTCTTTTACATTGACTTATTCCAGTCACTTTTTTTAATCATACTGGTGCATTTTTAATGTCTTGCAAAAACCAATGACTGCAAAGTTGAAGTATTTCGCCTACTTGAGAATAAAGTTGATAATATTTCTCAGGTGTCTTAATAGTACTGTGGCGCCTCAAAATTCCTTCGACCCCGCCAAAAATTCTATCGGCAGGTAAGTATGAATGCCCACGAACGGGAAATGTCAACGCTATAATTCTAACTGTTTTGGGAGCAAATCTATAAAGCCATATCATTAGCATGTGTATGACATAGCTGTTCTTATTTTGCCCCCCACAACCATACGCAAACAGTCGTAAACAGTTTATATCTGGGGAAAGTTCTATTTCATTTAAAAAATGTTAAAGAGCAGACGACACCTCCACAACCCCTTTGCCACCTTGATGTTCCATCCATGAGTAAAATATTGGACTTTCGCCATTAGTTCTAACGATACAAAAAAAGTATAGGGAAAGCTGTTGGGCATAAAATGCATCTTGTATTGATACTTTGGGCAGTACTTGGATTTGTTGAAGATCTAAACAAAAATATATTGTATTGGGAGATCCTCTTTCATCATTTTGTGGAACTGCGCTGCTTTTATTCAGTGCACTTTCAATTCAGTTTGCAACTTTTGTGTTTCATTTGCAACTTTTGTATTGTTTATTTGAGTTACTGTTCTAACACAGAACCCGCACACATCCGTTGCAGGACTACTAAATTCTATGTTGAACTTATTATTAAACAGCCTACTGAAGTATTTGTAGTTTACTTTTAGATTATCAGTAGCTTTTTCATTGTATAGATCACAAAGTTTAGAGATTCTGTACTCGGGAGGCAAGTATATCCTTTTGGATTTGTTTCTACCATAATGACTATCTTTGCTTTTCAACTGCTTTATAAAATCCACAGCTGCGAGTAATTTTTCACGAAATTTAGAAGACCGTTTGTCCTCACCTCTTTTTTCTTCAACTGCTTCTCTATGTACTATTTTATTGCAAATTGTATTTAGTCTCCTTTGACCAACGTTGTAAATACCTCTAAACAACTTCTGACAAACCTGTACTTTTTTCTTATCAATGAACACCTTAAAAAATGCCAAATTTTTATGATTTGCTATTCTGCTTAATGAAAATGTCTTACATAGTACTTTACGGTAAAACAGTGAGATTTTCCTCCATCCTGTTTACGACTTCTTTAATGCTTTGGATTTTCTATTGTCATGAAAGATCTTAATTTGTTGTCTTGCGTCGTTTTGCATGTTTCAATAAAAAATGCAGTCCTATTATAATAGGTTTTGTTAATTTGTGGCAATTAAAGTGTTGGTCTTTATGGTTGCATCTGATTTCGAAATTCAGTAAATCGGGATGCAAATTGGAATATCTGCAATTTGCCATAAACAATGTACTATATAAAATTAATAAAGGTACCTATAAGGTTTGGTAATCAATAATAGTGATGGTACTTAACCTATAAAATGGCTTACACATACCTCACATTTTTTTGCCTTCTCTCGATGTAGAATTTAGCTTCCCTTTTCTGCACCCACGATCAGTGCCTCCAACGATATGTTCTCCTTCGATTTCGTGTATTATTGTAACAACAATAATGCCCAACATATAAAACAGCACTGATAATATTATTACACACCTGCTAAGAAGTAAGAACAGATGCTTACTGCTTTAAATCCCAATCAAAATGCAGTTTGTCCACAATTTGGGGACATAACGTGGTTCGTTTGTCTACTGTCGTTGGACAAAATGCGCTTTGTTTATCCAAGTAACATTCTTGTAAGGTTTCAGATGAAAAATAATTCGGTCTGAATGTCTTGGATAGACCTAATAGATGGAAATATGTATAAGGAAGCGAACGCCACCTATAGCTAAAATTATGAACTTTTGGACGAAATGCGTTTTGCATGTCTGTTCCTCAAGTAAAGTCGTGAGTCTCTAGAAAATAATTCGAAAATATTATATTATGTATAAACTGAATATAATAGATACTATTTTAGGGGAATTCTCTGGTTTGAGAGGAGAAGCTATTGCAAAATGAGAGCCGAATATTTAGAGTGGTAGTGCAAGTGTTAGTGGCAGAAAGGAAGTATAAAGTTATTAAATATTTAACAAAATTAAAAACGTGACAGTAGAAAGATTTGGCAGTTCCCTTTAGGCAAGTTAGAAAGCAAAATTGTGTTTATTGCAAGCACAAGCATTAAGCTTATTTGTGAAACACATTGTAAAATTATGTATTAATAAATATACCAATAAATAAATAAATAAAAAGTTCGGGACGCAGCAAGTGCGTTATGGTAGTGAATTTTTATTAAATGCTTCAAATTTGAATAACTCAATTTTCTATAAACTTAGAGAGTTTAATTTTGGTACGTAGTAAGGTCTTTCCTAAGGCAATATATTCACCAAATTTCATTAAAATAGCTTTGTAATTTTCTGAGAAAAAGTTTTTTTTCAAAAGAAAATTCAAAATTTGAATAACCAATTTTTTATAAACTTAGAAAGTTGAATTTTGGTACGTAGTAAGGTCTTTCCCACGGCAATGTACTCATAAAATTTTATTAAAACAGCATTGTAATTTTCGGAGAAAAAATTTTTTTTCGAAAAAAAAACTCAACATTTTCCCGGAAAACCATGTCCGATTTTCCTGGTTAACTAACTCATCCAATCCATTAATAAAAGAAAGGCACTTGCCGAGTTTCATCGGAATCGGTTACTTATTTTTTGAGTTATCGGATGGATATATATATATATATATATATATATATATATATATATATATATATATATATATATATATATATATATATATATATATATATATATATATATATATATATATAAACATATAAAAATTGAAACTGACCCCGGATATGGGTTCTAGGGGTCCTAATTCGAGCTCATTTGAAAAAATGTTTGCAAAGTCTCACCATCGATACCTCTTTATTAGTGAATTTTTTTTATAAAAATTCACTAATAAATAAATATCTAGAGGTTTTCAGTAAGTTGTGGCATATGATTCAAACCTTTTAAGTGGCAGAACTATTTTTTCCCTGTATAATCAAATATATTGTGATTTCTATAAACTTAGGTGAATTGAAGTTACCAAAAATAGAAAAAAAAATCTCAGTGTAATATTTTGATTTATTTTCAAAAAAACATGCGGTAGCTATAGCTACCAGTGATTCTCTTACGGTATACGCATTACAATTTTTGAAACATAATACATACATATAGTAGTAGTAGTAGCAGTGGTGGGGAGGCTAATGTCAGGAAAGTAGGCCACAACGAGCCATTTTTTCCAACCCCGCCAACCCAGCAACCATGCCCTACCCTTCCTCGGTTCCGCCCCCAAACCTCCTCGACCTCGAAATAAAGGCCATGACGGTCTTCCATTGGACGGAAGTTACCTGGCTCCTTTGCAAAGTCCTCGAACCGAACAATTCTGTTTGAAGACTTCCAAAAGCTTCGGATTCACACAGATAGTGGTAAGACGTTTCTTTAGTCTCGCCGCATTCCTGGCAAATGAGATCCTTTTCGACACCTACCAATGTTAGGTGTCTTCTGAGATTGCAGTGGCCTGTCAGCACCCCAATGATGCGGCGAAGTGCAGAACGACTCCTACCAAGAACCCAGACAGTCTTATCCCTGTCTGGCCGCTCTACGAAATCCCTCGCCTGCCTACAGCCACCGACCGACCTCCAGTGCCCCTCCATGGCCTCCTCAGTCCACCTATCTAGGATACATACATATAAGTATAGAACACAAGTTTGTGGTTTCACCAGATATATTCTCAAAGAATATATGAAAAAACGTTATACCTATATTCTAAGAGAATATATTAGTGAAATCCAAAACTTGTGTTATGTATTATCATGTATGATATGTATTGCTAATTCTTACTTTTCTCACAATGTACATTATATGTACTGTTTACAGATCCAATTAAATCTTTTTTTATTTTTGTTAAACTACAGAGTGCACATCGGCGGCATGTTCTTTTCACTGGAATATGAATACCTACATTTCTGAAATTATTTTTTGACAGTCGTCGAGAACGTTTTCTATAAGTTAATTCTGAGGTCAACTCATCTGCCAGAACACTCCTGAACTGTAGTTGGGTCATCTTAGGTTGGGAATTCCTTTTACTCAACACGTCCTGCTTATATAGTATATAACTATTGACTACCGCGGCATTAAAATTAAAAAGATAATAGAATTTTTTCACCCACCACTTCCTTGACATCCAGCTTGTAGAATATGTTGACAGTAACTGGTTGAAATGGTCGACGCCACCCATATAGCGATTATAGTCAGATACTGCTAAAGGGCAGCATACAGTTTCACAACCCTACTTTTGTTGGTCCTCAGCACACAGGACTTTTCATCAAATTTATGCATGTTACTTCCAACACTGACATATTTTTTACCTCTATCTTTCCATTTACAAACCGAAATATTTCCAGAAAAGACTTAATCATATTCACCTATTCTCATATATATGCTTATCATCAGAAATAGTTTCTCTTGGGAAATATTTTCTTGTCTGCCTAATGGTACCGCAAGCAAAAATTTTTTTTTCCAAGAGTTCCTCAAACAATGGGATAGAGGAGAAAAAATTAGAAGACACAGTATCTCTTGCCTTCAAATTTCTGTGATAAGGTCAATACCACATTTTCTCCTAACATATCTGCATTTGGGTGTTTGGGAGATTTTCCTTGATAAATGTCAAAATCTAACAAATAGCCGGTCTCGCCACAAGCTTTAGCCCATACCTTGAAGTCCTGTTTGACAGGCTTCATTGGCATATATTGTTTGAGCGATGTTCTGCCTTTGAAGCCAATCATGCTCTCATCAATGGAGAGAAAACGGGGTGGAGAAAATGTGGTAGAAAACTTATTTTTCAAATGTTCCACTAAAGGACGAATTTTATAAAGTTTGTCAAATGACGGGTCTCCGGGCATTCTAGCATTGTCATTTATGTGTAAATAGCGCAGTAGTTTAAAACATTTTTGAGCGTAAATACTTCACACACTCCTGAAACATGTAGGTTTCTATCCCTGGATCATTGTAGGTCATTGTAGGTAAGTTATGAAATCCCATTATGAGAATAACGCCAAAAATGCATGAAGTTCCCCTATTTGTCAAGAACCAGAACTGTATCTGACTGGACAGCATACAGGTTTGATTGTTCAATGATCATATCATACAAACTATCATCAAAGAATATTCTGAAATACACAAGTGGAGTGGCATTTGATATATCTATGAAATGTTTGTGTAGTTTAACTTCTGCAGAAAAGACAAATTCGGAAAAAAACTATAGGTGATTGTTATTTCTTGCTCCAAAAAATGCTGCATCATTCTGATTGTTAGTCCCCGTGAATCGTTTGAGAAAACTTCTTTCTTCTTCTCTCGGAAGGATTGTCAAAAGTTTCAGGGTCGTATGTCGAATCTTTGTCCGAATCGTCAAAATTTGAGTAAAGTTCATCGTCTGACTGATTAGATGTTGAAGGCTGTTTTACAACTGATTTCAACCAAGGGAGCTCTTCTTGTAGAGTTTAGGCTACTAGAAAAGGTGGACAGTGGTAAATAATCTCCCGCATCAGAATCAGCTTCAAATTCTGAATCACAGTAGTTTTCTTCGTCAGTCAGTGGATTATGCAAAGAGTATTCTAGGCCTGGGTCAGTTAGTTGTTTACTTTTACTTCAGTTCATGATACTATAGCTTTACCAGCGCAGATCCTGAAGGGAACAAAGTAGGCTAGAACAACTTTTCCAATGCTTTCAGGATGAAATACAAGCTACATACCAAAAGCTTAGTACGTTTACTATGGCATGTAGAAATTTTATTTTCATAATTTTAAGCTAAGTAGGAAAACTACGATAAAAACTAATCGTAAGATGCTGTGAATTTTGAGGTTAGTTTGATAAAAACTAACACAACACATCTATTCAAAATTTTGAATTATGTTGCGAATTATTTTATAAAATGATGAACAGTTTTCCTAATTTTCACTTACCAGTGTCAAAAGCTTTCCATGAATACCAAAACCACAGAAAAAACTTACAAACTTCAGCAAATATACAGAATACTCTGAAAACTTGGGTCCTAGAGGTTCACTGGTGGCTATGTTTATCAGACCGGTAAACACTAGGTACGTGTTTGCACGTGCATGTTTGTTCCGATCTGATGGAGTCTATGCAGTGGGAAAAATGGTGTTATTAAACTGTGTTACGAAAACGTTTCTTTTTATACTAGGTATCTTTCTAATTATGGGAGATTACCGTCAACTTGTGGCAAGAAAATCTAGTGCTACCCATAGATATACTGAGTTTTCTAAACGTTGGTTACTACAACTATATGACAAATTAATAACCTTAATAAAACCGTTTGCTTACAGACGAAACTATCATACTTTATAATAGTAATAATTCGACGCATTTTTGCAGTAATCATTCTGTTAAATAGTTTTGGCAATTCCCGGATTATTGATTTGGTTTAATAGCGCATAGAACATTTCTTGCTATTTTTATTATATCGCATATTTGGGGCAAATCTGCGTCAACTTAGCTGTATTAAGTTGGTTACCGTTGATACTGCACAGTATGATAGTTCAGCGTTCAAACAGATACGGAATGACCTTTTGACCACCATTCTATCAGTGTGCTCATGCTCAGTGCTCACAACTTAAGACCAGATAACCACACAAAACGGAGGGTCAAAATCAGCTAGATGCTTATAGTTTTCATCTTACTAGCAAGGGTTAGATAAGTGAAATAGTGGAAGCTGTATTCAGTAAAGTCAAAATGAAGAATGAAAACGGGTATAAATCCAAACTTAAGGAGTTGGGTTTGGGACATTATTATGGAAAGGAGCATTTGCTGGTAAGGTATATGTTTTTTATGTTTTATTTCACCCAGCTTTCTAAATTGATGTCAACTTCGCTAAACGAGACACATGCACGAAACATTTCAAAATTGACAATAATCATCCACTTTGAAACATTTAATTCCAACTCCAATGTAATGTTTCTGAAATGTTCGTGTCAATGAGACACAACCACGGAACGTTTCAATGGTAAATATTATTGAGGATTTAAAACATTGAGTACAATCATGCAGTAATGTTTCGGAAAAAATATGTGCTGTTAAATTATTGACAGATATAGCCCATATAGAAATCATAAGTATGCTTGACTTTCAAAAATTAAGAAAAACTATAGGAAGAAGAAGACAATGGCTCCACCACGTATGCAATCTGCAATTTTCAATGGTTGTGCTGTAAATAACTATAGGTACACAATGGTTGTGTGATTTTGTTATATATTCTATTTTAAATTCTGTGTTTTATCTTAAAGAAAATTTACTTGAAAGAACCTCAATACAGTAATGGAAGGGCAGGTACGTGGAATATGTTGTTTGCATTCGTAGGTTTTTTTATTCCATGTATTACATATGTTATAACTATTACTACCATCACTTCTGAACTTTAAATACAGCTTCTTGCTTTTTCCTTACTATTAACAGATACACAGCATAACAAACAATTATATGTGACAAAGATTTTTTATGTCCATATTATATAATATAGTCTATATTCATGTGTCTTAACCTTACATTTTGCGGTTTCTAGTTTGTTGTATGTTATAGATATACATTTTACCTTACTTATTTATTTGTGGGCGGAAACGAAATGATGAATTCGTCAAAATCTTTTAAATGCTCTCATTTGCGTCGCATGGTAAAGAATGCAATAGCACAGGAATATGAAAGTCTAAGCAAAATTGATACAACCATTGAAAATTCAACATCATCTACAATTTTCAATAGATTATATGATTATGAACAGAGTAATATTGGGGCTACATTAAGCACCAGCTTCAGTTCTATATCAAATATTTGTGGTATTTTCAACATGAAAGAATATGCTTACAAATAAATAATTATATGATTATGTTATTTGGGTATTGCAGTGCATTTTACAGTCCTTTTTTTTTCAGAGGCTCTCTGCAGAAAGAATCTTTGCCATCACAGACCATCTTTTTCAGGAAGTTGTTTCTAATTGGCTAAGGCATAATCCAATCTTAGAGTCAGGAGAAAGAGATTGAAATAAAATTGATATTTTTGTTATTCAGAATACTTATTCAACATTACTGCAAAAGACTTTTCCAGCATTACCAGGATTGTTGTCACAACAACCTGTCTAATTGTCCCTTATTTAATGCACCAGTTTTGCTGTGGTTATTAGAATTGTAACATATTTTAATAACCATTTTTCTCAGTGTGTTCATCAGTGGAACTCATAAGATACATAAGAAATACATAAGGGTCATTATTATATCTCTGGCATTGGAATTTGAGCCATATCCACTGCTGGTAGTAATAGCTACCAGTACCACTGAATAATCATCATAATAATAGTAATCTTTATTGACTACAATCTATAGCATGTCGATACAGATACGTCTTCGACTTGTAAAGTATTTAGACATAATTTAGTTAAAGGTCAACCTAAAAATGTTTTGACAGCTATTTTCCAGACATAAGGTATACTTCAAATTTTGCAAAAGTCTAGAATTTATGTCTTCCGTTTCAATCCTCCATCCCAAAAATGGTTCAAAAACTTTCACTGCTTGATTTCCCTTTCCACTTAGCAATGCTCCACAACAAGAATTGTTCTTTTCTGTTCCATATTTCTGCCAAAAATACCAATCTTGTAACGAGACAACTTACATTGACTTTTTTCAGTGACAGAGTATAAGTATATATATATATATATATATATATATATATATATATATATATATATATATATATATATATATATACTTATACTCTATCACTGGAAAAAGTATTATATATATATATATATATATATATATATATATATATATATATATATATATATATATATATATATGTATATATATATATATATATATATATATATATATATATATATATATATATATATACAGATATATCAATGACGAGGACAGTGATGATGAGGTGCCACTTGCAATTTCAAAAAAAAAAATGAAAGGAGAGGCAGCTTGCAGGTCCAGTGTCAAAAACTAGTTATTTTTCTCATAAAATACTAATGCCCAGTTTCCCAAAGCTCAATTAAATCTTTAACGGACAGTTAGTTAATCAAGGCTTCAGGCGACCCATCACAGACTATGATTCGGGTTTTTTGTCATGACAAGCAAATATTTTGAAGCTGTGATTGGTTGTATTAAGCCTTGATTAACTAATTAAATATTTAATTGAGCTTTGTGAAACTAGGCATAAATGTGTTAAATAGTGAACAAAGATTTCTTATTTGAATTTGTATTACATTTGTTTTCACATTCATGTTTTTCTCTTTTAAAAGGGTTTCCCTAAGTACTTTTGAAAAATATTCAAACTCTCACAAACATAAAACAAATCGCAAACTTTAACACAGGTTTGCTGATTTTATTCAGACTATCTAGTACCTACTGTGGTTAGATATTGCAAGAAATAATATCATACAAAAACTGTGTTTTGGTGTTTTTACTAGCAATAATTTTAATGATTTTTGCCTGTTACTGTGTTTATAAATATAAAAGCGTATAAGCATTATTAATTAATTAATAGGTTTTTCTAGTACATTTCGCCAGGATCGAATATTCTGAACAAATTATTCTATCTTAGCTTTAATCTCATCATATTTTTTAATATTCGCGTCGACATATGTCTCTTCTGTATTTGCAATATCGTCATTTTTAGAATCTTCACTATTGTCCAAATTGTCATCGTTCTTCGGATTCTGAAGATTATTGACTGCACATTGATCTACTGGGGCAAATAACTGATGCAATATAACTAAAACTATCGCAGCAGATAACATGTATGATAAACGATATACTGAAAGCGGGGCATATATTAAATTTATCACAGCTAAAATCACTAAAACAGTTCTCAGTTCTTCAGTCCAGAGCCTGTAAAAAAAAATTAAATCAGTATGATAAAATATCATGATAAATATACAGGGTTAGGATTTTAAAGTGCTACAAGGCAATATCAGAAAACAGTCTGGAGTATTTTAATCAAATTTGGTAAGGTAATTGGGAGACAAGGAAAGAGAGAGTTTCGAATACTTTTAAAACTTATCCTCTTTCCACATTTTGAATGGCCAGTGGCAACTTGAAAATATCAAATAGAAGTATATACTTTTTTTTCGAAAATTCGATTCTTTGTTAACGTAAGTATGTTGAAAATGTTTACATTTACCTTATTGGTTAATAATAGTATCATTTATTGCACACACAGTACAAATGCACATGTTTAATAAATTGATTTTCAACATATCCAGCTAAAGACAAAATTTTAAAACGGTGATATCAAGTTTATGTTACCCAGCTAACAGACTTTGTCCTAAGGCATGATTCACTGATATTGTTAATAAAAACGCTATACCCTTTCTTCGCAGATAATTCAATAGGTAAGATATTAAGCAACAAAAGAATTATTTAAAGCTTGCAGCTCTATATATGGGAACAGTTTACGATTTTGGGGCCGAAGCCCCTGCCTTCCCGTTTGAAGACTTTAGACCATGGTATCCTCCTACACTGTCAGGTCGAAGCCACCCTCAAAGGAACCCCTACAACCTCTATACTCTCAAAAATCATCAGGTCATTTAAAACCTTAGACCCATAGAACCCTCCTCACATTCATACGACCTTTCACTCCACTCTCGCTTTTCCCGAAATCTCATCCATTTCTCTAACCGGCACCCTCTCTTTCTCCGCGGTTTACCTCAATCGCAGTTCGCGTTTCCTCTTCCAGCTCTCTTTTTGCGGCTCATTCATTGAAATTCCTGATTTCCTCGTTCTTGGTGGACCTAGTTACCTTGAACGGGTAGGAACCCTCAACCTTGTTCTTTTTTTCTCCCTTAGGGCTCGTCCGCGGCTTTGCCGCCCAGATAGCACTGCAACCTTTGGCCAATTGTGCATGCCCTTAGTCTTTTTACTCCACCCATTCCAAAATCACTGTGCCTTGAACTAGTCTGCATAGCGATTGGTAGGGTGAAGTTTTATAATGCTCTGTCTCCGGTCTAGACTGACTGTAGATCAGTTGTCTTTTGCGGTCCAGAGCTTTATACTCGCACAATATGTGCTGGGCTGATTCCTCCTCCCCGCCACAGAGTCTGCATGCGAGGTCCCCCTCGAACTGCCCCATTTTATTCAGGTGTTCTTCACGGCCATGTGTCCAGTCAAGAGACCTGTTATGTTTCTGAGCTGTCCTCTGCTAAGATTTAGCAGATCCACAGCTCTCTTTAAACTGGGTTCGTCAATTATTGACTTCTCATGTCTGAGTCCTGGACAGTTTGCCCAGTACACCTTGTGTTGGTTTCTGACTCGGTACCTAATGGCTCCCCTGGCAGTGCTCTTTGTTACGCCCAGAGCTGGTTCTGGTCCCATAAATGGTTCTGCTGACCCTCTCTTCGCGAGACTGTCAGCTTCTTCGTCGCCTTTGACCCCCGAGTGACCCGGCACCCAGATGAGGATGACCTCATTCTGCCCAGCCAGGTCGCTCGTCTCATCTCGGCACTCACTCACCAGCCAGAAATTTACCTGTGGGTTACTTAGGGCCTTAAGGGCTGCCTGGCTGTCTGTGGCTATGAGGATCCGCTAGTTGGTGTACCCCCCCTCTTGTTCCCCGCACACAGTGTAGGATGGCGTACATTTCGGCCTGAAAGACCGTTGCATGGGCTCCGAGTGAAAAACTATGACTTACTCTTCGGTCCTTCCCAATAAACACCTGCCCCCGTCCCACGCTCCCCTCGGATCTGTCCGTGAACCAGACGAGCTCGTCCCGTGGTATGCACGGCGTCTCCTCCCGCCATGCCTAGCGGTCGGGGATTTCCACTGTAAAGTTATTTTCCCTGCAGATTCGCGGGCTTGCGAAGTCTGACCTCATTTCAAGCATGGGCTCCTTCACAATCTCCTGAATTTTAACACCTTCATGGCGGCTGTTGGGGTTGAAGACATGGTCCCTGTGATGCCTAGGCAAGCCATCCTTTGGATCTTGCCTAGTTTTTGTTTGGCACTGGATTGTGTCACCTTAGGCCACCAGACCAGTGCCGCGTATGTTAACGATGGTCAAACCACCCTTGTGTACAGCCAGTGGGCCATACTAGGTCTTAGTCCCCACGTTTTCCATATAGCCGTTTAGTGACGGCTAAGGTATTGACTGCCTTACGCAGTATTTTTGCAACGTGACAATTCCAGGTTAACTTAGAGTCCAATACGACCTCAAGATATTTAACCTCCCTGGCCATTGGAATGTTCCTACCGTATAGAGTAAGAGTTCTGTGGCTCTCCCACTTCCTCCTCCTCGTACGCGGTATGACGTTTGCTTCCTCGGGGCACACCCCGAGCCCTTCACCAACCGTCTACCTTTCCACCACTTTCAGTGCTGTCTGCATGCGCTCCCAATGTCACACAATGTCGTCTGCGTAGCCCTGTACCTCATACCCCTCTCCCGAGAGCCTCCCACCAGGCCGTCCACGTCTAGGCATCAGTGCAGGGGAGACAGAACGCTCTACTGCGACAACCCCGCCAGCAGAGTTCTTCCACGCTCCTTGACAGCTGCCAGAACCGACCCGAATGAGGTGTTGCTGAAGGCCCCCAGCGCCACCTCCCTGCTCTACAGCGTATTCTCCAGTTTCAGCACCAGTTGGTGCAGTGCTGTTTCTGTTGAGACTCCTGCTCTGTATGCATATTGTCCGCAGTGTAGGGGATATGCTTCCAGTACACCGCCACTAATGTGCCAGTCGAGTAGTTTTTCCATTGTTTTTAGCAAGAAGGACATGAGACTTATTGGCCTCAGGGAGTTTGCCTTGTCTGTTTGACGCCCAAGTTTAGGAATGAATACAACCCTGGCCAGTCTCCATGCCCTCGGAATGTACCCCAGAGCCAGGCTGGCCCTCATAATGAGGTTAAGCGCCGGCGCCAGTATATATATCCCCTGTTGGAGCATGATGGGCATTATTCCATCAAACCCCGGGAATTTGTATGGCTTAAAACTGTTAATGGCCCATCTGATTTTGCTCCAAGTAACCACCTTTTTAGCGACTGTCCAGTCTAATCTAGATGGCCGCCTATAAGGCGCCTCTATTTCTGAGCGTTCCCAGTCCGGAAGTGATTGGTTTATTATGTTACAACCGGGGAAGTGGGTCTGGTGTAAAAATTTCACAGTTTCCTCCCCCGAGCTTGTAAAGCCTCCCGTGGATGTTTTAAGTGAGCCTATGTTGGTCTGAGTGCCCTTGGACAGGATCTTGTGTAGTCGAGCTTACGAACCTGCGTCCTCGTTTGCCTGAGGTCCTCGTTCCACCACGGGACCATCCTGGTGGACGCCCTCATTTTCAGGGGCAGTTGGCGCTTTAGGCCGAGGTGATTGCGTCTCGCACTTGGGCTGCCGCAATCTCTAGGTCTATTGAATTATCTATAGTACTCTTAACCCCCCGCAGTTCCACTGCTAGGACACATCCCAGTTCTTAACAAAGTCACCCAGAAACTAGGTGGAAACTATTAGATCTAAAACTTCCTCATACCGTGTTGTGACGAAGGTCGGTTTATTAGCTCTATTCAATATGTCTAAATTAAAGTTCATAAATAATTGTAAAAGTGCCTCACCCCTAGAGTTTGTGTCCAAGCTTTCCCACAACTCATGGTGCGTGTTCGCATCCATGATGGTCTGCCATCCACCTGCTCTGCTACCCACCATCAGCTGCTCCAATTCTTTGGGTGGAGGAGGGTCCGTGCTGTCCCCTGGCAGATAGGCTGATCCGACAGTAATGTCCCTCGGCCCATCCGCTCCTCCACATCGTATTTTTATCGTTGCCAGGTCTCTGGAACAGTAATTCATTAAAGGCAGAAACTCTATCCCTTCCCTGACAAAAATGCAGGCCCTCGGGTTCTCGCTGGATCTGCTGTAGATGAGCTTTCCAGCAGCTCCGCAGAGTCCCTTGATCTCTCCTTTATAGGAGTATGCTTCCTTGATGAGATCCACATCCGTGTTCTTCAGAGCCATCAGTAGTCCGGCCATGGTTGCCCTACTGTGTTGGAGGTTGACCTAAAGAAACCTAAGTCCCTTCAACCCCTGGTTGCTTCCCCAGTGGGCGGAAGCTAACCCTTTCCAGACCCCAGAATGCCTTGAAGGAGGTTTCTTCTAGGGCTCTGTAAAATGCCTGGTCGATCGAGAAGGCGAGAGTCTGTCCTTTCTCCTCTGCCTTCCAGCTTAGAACCGACCAGTGTTGTGTCCCCAGTTGATAGTTCTGGATCTTCAGTCTACTGATCACCGTCTCCTGCGGGACGGTGTCATGGCTCCGTACGCGGACCTTGAGCCTCTTTGGGAGTTCCTTGGGCTTGACGGCTGTCAAGTCCACTCCCTCCCAAATCTGATCGAGGCCCCCGATCGTTTTCCGCAGCCAGTCTCACGACTGCGGGCCGGCACAGGTTATCCAGAGTATGCACCCTGCCAGGCGCGCCCGGTGGAACTAAGGCGGGCTCCCCCCTTCCTGAAGTTAATCCACCGCAGCTACCACCGCAGCCTGGATCAGGTCCGCCTTCCTCTGGTCTAGCGTGACCTCAAGATGGCGTCTGTCAATCACCGCCATACCGAGGCTCCGCAGCCTCCCTATATGAGCCAGTCTGCGCCGGTGTTCCGGCCCTGGTTCTTTTGGGACGTCTATCTGCAGTTGGCGTGCTAGAGGCCGAGCGCGGCCTCTCCTGACTAGCACTCTCCTCTTGCGCCTTTACAGGTGCCTCGCCCTTTTGAGACGTCTATCTGTGATAGGCGTGCTAGAGTCCGAGCGCGTCCTCTTCTGACTGGTACTCCCCTCTTGCGCCTTTACAGGTTTGTCGATCGTCCAAGCCCCGGTCGCAATTTTCTGCGCCTTCCGAAGCGTCTTTCTTTGCGCCCCGGAAAGACGCATGGACTGCCGGGTCAGTCCCTCTACCCCTACAGTAGGGTACTCACTGGTGGAGATCCCAGAGTCCGCGGACCTCGCCGCCCTCCGTTGAGACCCAGTCTCCAGCTTGGGTGTCGGGGACAAGTCTGTGGCCGAAGCTACCCCCCGACATCCCGTATCTACGTCGGTCGTGAGACCTCCAGAGTCCGCGTATGCTGCCGCTCTGGTTTCTCGCAAAGTTTTCCCTTGCCGCACTACGATTTTTCATCTGGCAGTCTTCCAGCACATGTATTGCTGTCTCCTGCTCTCCGTTTCCGCTCGTATATTCTCCCCTTCCGGGGCTTAGGTTAAACCTACTAAAGCAGCATTTGAAGGGCTAGTGGCCAGTCAGCAAGCTCACCGCCCTGTGACTACAGACCCATACCCACACACTCTATGTATCGATAAGTGGTCCTACCCTTTGTCTGATCGTCCCAGTGCTTCTGCCACTTTACTTCAGTGTTATCCTTGGCACTTCGTTTGAGCATTCTACTCGTCTGCGGAGCCTCTACCCTCTCTTGCCCTATGGGGTCACTTCTGGCGGCTTTTGCTCTTGCATCGGCCTTTGCGATGCCTTCTAACTGGTCGCTACCCACCACAGCTTTATTTTTGTTCCCGCGCGCCTTACCTCTTGCATCTTGCTGTTGATTCTGTCGGCCGTTCCCCCCCTTGCTCCTGGTAATCATGTCCAGGGCAACAATGCTATCGGAAACGATGTTGACGGTTCCACCCTGTAGAGTGGCGGCCTTTTCCACTGCCGTACCCACCGCGAACAATTCCGCCGTGTGCACCGGGTACCCGTCCTGGAACTTTAGCCCTTTGCTTTCGACCACTACGTTGTTTTCATAGGCCACCTGCCCTATTCCAACCAAGACTCCGGCTCTGGACGCGTCTGTGTATATCCACCGCCCTGTTGTCTTTTCCGCTTCTTCTATTATCGCCCAGGTTTTCCTCTGCTCCGCCGGGTGCGATCCTTCTCCGTACGCCGGTTTTCTCTCAAAATTTGCCACCTTTGAGTGTTTCCATCTTATTTGCCGCCCCTCTGGTTCCAGCCACAAAAGTGGACACCCCGCCAGCACCGCCAGCGCTGCGTTGGATGTCGTTCTGTATGCCTGCGTTATGCCCAACAGCAATGCTCTTTGGGCCGATTGAAGTTTTCTAGTTTCCTAGAATCCCTCGCTCGTTCACCCCAGATTTCGGCGCCGTACAGGAAAGCTGGTTTCACTGCTCCCTCATATATGACCCTAAGAGTTTTTGGATCCGTCCCCCACGTCTTTCCCGCTACCGCTCGTACTCTATGCGTCGCCCCCGCTATCTTACCCGCTACGTATTTGGTATGCTCCTCCCAAAGTAGACTTGAGTCGAGCATCACTCCCAGATTTTTTATTTTGGCTTCCGGTCTTATGGTTACGTCTCCCATCTTGATCACCGAGTGCCTTTGTGTCCGCGCTTTGGTACCTTTCCTCGCACCCCTGTAGAGAGCCTGCGTCTTCTCGGGGGCATATTCCAGTTTGGGAGCCGACGCCAATTTCTGGCAAGCCTCCGTTACCAGCAGGACATGCTGCCCAGCATGGTCCGCCTTTTTGATTCCGCTGACTGTCTTAGGCAGCGCATCCATTATACAGCGTCCCTTACAGAAGCCGTACTGTCTGTCAGATAGCCTTCCGTTTTTCCGTATGACAGTCTTGTCGCCAACAGCTTGTCATACACCTTTCCGATGACGGGTAATAAGCACACCGGTCTCTGCCCTTCGCTCCCTGGTTTGGGTAGCCACGCAATCTGTGACTGGTTCCAAATTCTCGGAAAAATTCCCTCCATCAAGCAGGCATTTAATACTTCTAAGAGTTCTTTCCCTGCCACCTCCAGTAAATGCTGCAGACCCGCTGACGGAAACCCGTCGATGCCCGAGGCTTTACGTTTAGGTCTTAATCTGACCGTTTCCTCCAGTCCTTGTTTTGGGAAGTCGAGGTCCGTGATTCCGCTCCAGATTACGGTTTCCGCATGACTCACTCTATTTTTTACGGAATCACTTCCGGCGTCGTCTGCGGAGAAGTATTTATCGATCAGTGCCTCCGCTGTTTCGTATCTATCCTGCGTCAAATTTCCCGCCGCGTTTTGCACCGTGGTCTACGCTGTCGGTGCTCTTGTCTTTGTTGCCGAAACGATTTTGTGAGCCAGTCTCCAGGGGTCGTCGTCGCTTCCTTCAGAGAGCATTTGCCTCAGCGACTCTACCTTTGCTTCTTTACTCGCTTTTTTTTTGTATTCAAGCCGGACCTGTTTGAAGAGTTCACGGCGACGCTCCTAGCCCTGCTCCCGTTGCGCGTCCGCTCTCGTGCTTCCTGTTTCCCGTTTCTTTCTACGGAGGTCCTGGTTCCAACAAACAATCTTTTGTCTTTTTTTTCCTTTTCCAAGGGATCCTTACGACCCATGCACTTATTGCAGCTTCCTGAAACCGGAGAGTCCTGTTCTCTGTAGATATTTCCTGTCCTGGCGTTCCTGATAGAGCCGCTTGTATTTCTTCTCGGAACATTGTCCAGTTTGCGAAACCGACGGCTCTGCTTTTTTTACCAACCGGCGCTCGCGCTCCTCTTTTACAGTTTACAGTGAATGTAATGGACATGTCATCACTAAGTACCTCGCCTTCTCGTACCAACCAGTTCTCTACCGTCGCTTCCCGACTTAGTGTGACGTCTACCCAACTCCTTCCGTTAACGGTCTGAAAAGTGGGTGGTGACTCTATGTCATTCTCAATTACGAAGTTAGCCGCCGCAACAAGGTTCATCAGCTGGGAACCCCTTTCGTCAGTGATGTCACCACCGAATGCCTCGTGCTTGGCGTTAAAATCACCGCATACGATTGTCAGTTTACTCTGGCTTCTCAAAAAACTATCTAATTTTGAGAGTAACCAACGCTTCGCGTATATGCCCCGGGCGCACATATGCATTGACGAGCACCACTTCGACTTTACCGATGCCTATATCATCCGCTCTGAATGTGCCGTCACTCAACTGCACCAACTCAATCGGATTATATTTCGATCTTACCGCGATCATTACTTTGTCCGACTTGCCGCCGCCAAACCTAATCCAGCCAGACCAAGTTGCCCCAAACGGGTACGGTTCCTGCACAAGGACAACATCCATATTTAGATCTTCTGCAACTTGTCCTAGTTCATCTGTTGCCTCCCTTCCCCGACCCAGGTTCACCTGAATGACTTTACACGACATTTTTATGATCGCGCTATCTTGTCGGCTTTCTGTTCCAGTCGTTTCTGGAATTCTCGACATTTCGTGTCCGTCTCCGAATTCCCGGTGTTCCTCCTTTTCG
Organism: Tillus elongatus; assembly: GCA_964006375.1. Lineage (NCBI taxonomy): Eukaryota > Metazoa > Arthropoda > Insecta > Coleoptera > Cleridae > Tillus > Tillus elongatus. The sequence goes on from OZ023268.1 coordinate 55,847,923, forward strand.
CCCTCACACAAATCTAGCATCTCTTCTGGACTGCTTCGCAGTCCTTCTTGCGGTGCCCCTCCTCACAGCACCGCAGACATATCTATTTGCTGAGCAGTCTCTGGCGATGTGCCCAAACTTCTGGCACATGAAGCATTGCTTTACTCTTATCTCTTCCTTCACAAGGCAAACCGTCAGGCTTACTACCAGTTTTCCTTCTCCATTATCTTTTTGTGCAGCATTGTCTCCAACGCTAAGACCACGTTGGCCTACTTCGGGTTTTCGCAAACACGCTGAGATAGCACTCTGCAGTTCTTTTTGAACTCCCCCAGAGCCCGTTTTCTGCTATCCACCCGTTCATTCGGTATATATCCTCCACAAGGTCTTCCCGTTGACATCCCGCGTCTATACCGGTGATCTTCATGGTGGGATTGATTTTGTCCACCTCTTCTACTTCTACACCCTCCTGAGTTCAAAGCAAATCGCCTATTTTCTTCCTTTGGTCCCCCCTCTTGCTGACAAGGACCACCGTGCCGTCCTTCCTTGTCGCAATTCTCACAAGTGGGCCCCCGATCGCTTGGTAATCTAGCTTGTTTAAGACCATCTTCATTTCGGCCTCTGTTTTCCATGCCACTTTTACCAGGGCCTTGTGCACCTTCGCTGCACGAGTTTTTAGTTTCTGGGCATACGTTGCCCCTGCGCTCACCGCTTTCTCGCTGTCCTTTCCCAGTTTCCTTGGTCCCACCTCTTGCCACTGAAGAGACGCTTCCGCTGCCTTTGGAGCTTTCACCCTAGACTCCCAGACCAACCTCTCCCTGAGGTTGTCTAGTGGCTTCTGCGAGGGTCCTCTTGTACCCTCGATCTGATAGTGGCCGCAGACGGCGCTGCCTCCCACCACGTGTTCTCCAGAACTTGTGGCTGCGCGAGTTTGCGAGCTGCAGCTGTTGCCGCCATTTTGGATTGAACTTCCCGAGCTTGGCTCAGTTCTTTCATCACTGCCCTCTCCCCTTAGCGTGCCTTTATCAACTTGACGAGGAGCCGATTGACGGCCGCCTGCACCGTCTGCCTGGCGTCGCGCACCACGTGTTGGTCCTCCTTCTTGAACGTGATTTTCGAAACCACCCTGCGAGATGTCGCCACCGTTATGTTCTTCAGAGAAGACTCTATGGCCTCCGTCGCCGCCTCTACCGGGTCTCTTAGCGAGCGCCCTGCTCTCGGCGTTCACTTCCGCGACAGCTTCCCCCGTCACATGCAGTTTCCGCGCTCTGATTCCTCCGCTTTCGTTTCCGGTAGCCGCCGCCGTCGCCGGCTCCTTTGCCACCACTTCCATCATTTCCGCAGACACCTCCTCCGCGGTGTTGACCTTTTCCATTTCTAGAACCTTCCTCGTCTACCTGTAGTGGGCGAATAATTTTGACAGGAGCTAGATTTATTGCCCCCTAATAAAGATGTTACCTGGCAGCTTATTGCTCTCTTATTTTCTTATTTCTAATCTATCGGTTCCTCGGAATTTATACCTGCAACATTCATATCTAGTACGGTGTTCAACGTATTAAACTTAAAAATCACCCATATTTGTGCTAAAAAACACAAAAAGGAGCGTTACAAAACACTGATTTTCTCAGAAACTACTGTAACCACTATGCACAACACACATCAAAACACTATTCGCTTCTTTTTTTTACAACTTTAAGCGCCGAAAAAATGCCCGAAGTACCTCTCTGAATTTGATGTAGCTGTTGTAAATGCCGATCGCCAAATCTCATTTCTAGGTAATCTCTAATGCTGTTTTGTTCTTCCCTGGGAATGCCTTGGAGCACATCTAGGGCATCTCTTCTGAGAGCTACAATTAACGATGTCGCTATCTCTCTCTCGCCCCAAACATTTGCCGTAGCAGCGGCTTCGAACTGGCGTAGATAAATACCCCATGGGACTGAGCCATCAAATGTGGGGACCTTAATTCTTACGACAGGACTATCTTCGAGCCTGATGTTTCCCTTGGCTAGGGCATCATACTTCTTTTTTAGTGATTTCATTTTCTGCTGAACTTCCGCTTGTACTTCTTGGACTCGTCAGCTTGTCATGTACATCGTCGCTGATACCCCTTACTCAACATTCCACTTGCTTAAACATGTCATCTTTTACCTGCTTCATTCGTTCGTCTGCACATGAAGTAATATTCTCAATACTGCTGGCCGGTTGGTGCAAAATTTTCTTGGTTTCTTCGTCTCCTTTGCTCAGTTCCTCTCTTGCCTCTTCGTCTCCTTCTCAGCTCTTCTTTCGCTTCATAATCTCTTTGTTTGGCTTCTTCATCTCTTTGTCTCATTTTTTCTTTGGCTTCTTCATCTCCTTTTCTCATTTCTACCTTGGCTTCTTCATCTCCTTTACTGGCTTCTTGATCTCTTTTTTTGGCTCCTTCTTTCATTTCTTTAATCTATCCTAATAGTTGGGTGTCCATATTGGCTGGTGCACTACGTATCTTGGGCAGAGATGCACTTAAGACTGGTACATAGTTTGTTCTGTCTCAAAAATACAACCAGCTGGTCACTTCTGACACTAATCTTCCAGATATTTCAGAAATTTACACGCTGCTCAACGAATATTTTGGAAAATATCTTCTTTGACAGCTTGAAAATCCCACTTCTGACACCAGTTGTTACGTTATGCGAGGTTCTGGATTTCTTACTAACAAAACACAGCCTTTCAAACTACTAATTTATTATAACCAACTATTTACACCACCACCAACTAAAATATTTTTCTCTATTACCAAATATCCATAAAAATACCACTACACGCCTTCTATGATCCCTTATTCTTATACACCAACACTAACTCACTAACATTAACTAACTCATATAGTTCCAGAGTGTTCGCTGCTACCAGCACACTTTACAAGATGCGACCATAGAAGTAACAGAGTTCATAAACTTAATTCTCATAGAGACGAATGTGACAATATATATATATATATATATATACAGTGTGGAACAGCCAAATGGAATAAATTCGATAACGGATAAATGAGGGCGTGTTGGGAAAAACGCTTGGACACGTCGATTTGTATTTTTAACTGCGCATCTTTTTCAAGAAAAAAAAATTATATAGGGTGCGTCATGTGACAGTGGCCAATACCAACTTTCTTATTTTAAATACAAGCCCCTGTATATTATAAATTTTTTGGATTCTTCAGAAAATTCTAGACATAATTCATGTACAATGTTCTATACCTATCTTCAACTGTTTCGGAAATATTAAGTATTTTCAGATTTATTACAAAAATTAACATTAAAAATAGAAAATTATTTTATTTCACAAATTCGCTACATTGCATTCAATACTTATTTCCCATTCAGCTCTTGATAATGAGAAAGTAAACAAAAACCATTCCTGCGTTTCTTTTTACTGATATGAAATGAAACAAAAACAAAAACAGTTTTCTTTCTGTTCGTATAAAACTCGTAGCCTTAGCAACTTGTTGTCTGCCTGCATGACAGTAGTGATTAGTGTCAGTGCTATTGTCGTTTGAATTTCGTTAACTGTACGTAATAATATCAGAAAAATGGTTCATTTAACAGAAATGCACAAAATAACCATTCTACAAATGATTGGTTATGGAGATAACACACGGACACAGATGGAAGTGTCTCGCTTATTTCACGAAAAATTTCCAAATTTGCCGCCTGTATCCCAAGGAACAATTAGCAAAATAGAAAAGCAGTTTCGCGAGCTTGGTCATGTGAGACAGATAAAAAAAGTAGCTGCCAATGCAGTAAGTGATGATACGAAATTGGATATTACGCTTGAGTTTCAAGAAAACCCACATACTTCTGGTCGACAAGCAGCCCAACTATTCAACGTTAGCCACACAGCAATTTTTCGAACATTAAAGGAAAGTAAAATGCATCCCTATAAAATGATACCAACTCAGGAGCTCATGGAGGACGATTTCGATAGGAGAACGTATTTTTGTGAACAAATGATGGCAATGTTAGATAACAATGTGATCCAATTAGAAGATGTTTTGTTTTCTGATGAGAGCACATTTACACTTCACGGTCATGTTAATCGTCAAAATTGCCGCTATTGGTCTAATGAGAATCCTCATTGGATGAGAGAGGAACATACGCAATATCCTGAAAAAGTTAATGTTTGGGCAGGAATTGTTGGAAATCATATCGTAGGTCCCTTTTTCATTGATGGCAACTTGAATGGGGATAAATATTTAGAACTGCTCCAAAATAATGTCGTGCCAACTTTGACAAACTTATATCCAGATCCAGCAAACCCACAAGTTCCTGCCAATAAAATATGGTTTCAGCAAGATGGAGCACCGCCCCATTACCAAATCAATGTCCGGCAGTACCTGAACCAAATTTTTCCAAATCGGTGGATAGGGAGGCGCAGATCGATAGAATGGCCAGCACGATCTCCTGATCTGTCGCTATTAGACTACTTTTTGTGGGGATATGTCAAAAGTATTGTATACAAAACTAAGCCCCTCAACTTAGATGACTTAAAAAGACGAATCACGCTTGCGATTAGATCAGTCACGCCTGAGATGTTGAGTAATGTTAGAAGACATTTCTATACCAGATTAGCATGTTGCCAAGATGTTCGTGGCGAGCATTTTGAACATTTACTACATTGACATTAATTTTTTTTTGTTTTTTTAAATTATTAAGAAATAATCAGTATTTCTTATTAGAATTTGTGAAATAAAATAATTTTCTATTTTTAATGTTAATTTTTGTAATAAATCTGAAAATACTTAATATTTCCGAAACAGTTGAAGATAGGTATAGGACATTGTACATGAATTATGTCTAGAATTTTCTGAAGAATCCAAAAAATTAATAATATACAGGGGCTTGTATTTAAAATAAGAAAGTTGGTATTGGCCACTGTCACATGACGCACCCTAAATAATTTTTTTTCTCTCGAAAAAGATGCGCAGTTAAAAATACAAATCGACGTGTCCAAGCGTTTTTCCCAACACGTCCTCATTTATCCGTTATCGAATTTATTCCATTTGGCTGTTCCACACTGTATATATATATATATATATATATATATATATATATATATATATATATATATATATATATATATATATATATATATATATATATATATTTTGTCACATTCGTCTCTATGAGAATTAAGTTTATGAACTCTGTTACTTCTATGTATTAGGTTTTTATATGTTGTTATATGGTCTTTATGGGTTTTTATAGGTTATTTTTCTATGATTAGATATACATAAGTCTTATAAAACTGTATATGTGTTATGTTTCTGTATGCGAAGGATGTAATTTTGTTTAAATATGTGTCAGTTGTGTTTTGTGTTGTTTATGTGAGTAAATAAATAAAGAAATATATAAAATTTTGCTTTTCCTTTAATCGTTTCTTAAGCTATGATGTTTTATTGTAATTAAGTGAACTGAAAATGAAGGTACGTGAAATTTTCTTTCTATATTTTAACCTTTTTATCGTTGAATACAGTGCTTAATTTTTTTTATTCAATTACTCCCCTGGTAAATATGACTTAAGTCAAGCCAAGATGTATGATTACTTATATATATATATATATATATATATATATATATATATATATATATATATATATATATATATATATATATATATATATATATATATATATGAACGTGGCTTTATCGCTTTTTATGTCTACCTCCTAATGATTTTTCCACTTGATAGCGTAAGTATTTATATGTGCAACTTTGGAAGAAAACTCACTGTTTATTCCCTCTAGAACCCCTTGGCTATTTCACTTCTGTTCTTACTCCCGTTGCACTTAAAAATTCGAATTTTATATAAATATGTTTGTTGTTTAATTTGCACAGGCGCCTATATCTAGAAATGTTTTTTCAAGTATCTCCGTTGCTGTATAAGATGAACCCATGAAACTTAGTATGAGTGTATTTGGGATGAAACGCTGTATTTAAATATGTAACAATATACAGTGTTCTATTTGAAATAACGAAATTGGGATGACTTCCGGTTAAACCGGAAGCTGACTGGTGCTCTCATTAGCTTTATTGGATAGAGCAGAAAATTTTATTTTAACACTGTAAATTTCAAATCGATGCCACAAAAATGTCCAGAGATATGGGAGAAGGACCTTCTTTCGGAACATACGGTATATACAAAAATCAAAATTTTGTAAAAAGCTAAAGAGATCACATTTAAAAAAAAGTAAAGTTAATTAAAGCGAAGAATAAAAAAATTAAAAATTTTGAGAAGAGCTTCGAAAATTAAAAATTTTGTTATTGGGGATTTGAGATGTTATATAAGGGAACACGAGTAGTTTCACACATATTATGATTCAAGTAAGGCATAAATGAATACAAGACACCAACAAACAAACTCGAACACTGTGACAGTCAAAGAACCTAGCTATGAGCGAATACAATGCAGGTAAAGTAGTGTCACGAAGTGACTAATCCTGGAGAGATTACCCGGTATAATTTACCGTCATAGCCACTGCATTATGTTACACCATAAACTGCAATTATCATTTGCGAAGGTTGGAATATTTTCCAACATTTTCCGTGAAGTAATATACGAAATCCGGCACGTCCAACAGAATAAGCAGTATGGAGGGGGGGGGGGGTAATGAGGCGGCCGCGATTTCGGAAAAAAAGTGTGGCCGGACGGAACGCCGACGGAGAGTGGTTAGTTCTAGAGTCACCGCGAACAAGTACGTCCGTCGCAAAGCAGTGAAGTTGTAAAGTACGTGAGAGTAGAGAGAAGAAGTCCACAGCAGGGAGAGAACAGTATACCGGTATGCAGAAACATCAGCGAGGCCTCCGATTCACGAGACCACCGCCGTAGCGTTTTGTTTAGCGAGCATCGTCATCGGAGAGTGCCCCAGGTAGGTGAAAGCTTAATACTATTTAGCAAGCCCGTGGTGGAAATGTTGAACGCACCGCAATGACACTGGGAACCTTCGAGGGGACCGTTTCTTCTCTGTCTCCGTTGGCGGGCTTCTCTGGGAGTTGGGGGCTGCATCCCGAAGTTTCGGTCCTCCTAGGATCGCGGGGGCATCCGGCCGCACGAAGGCGCTAGAGTCGTCCCTGTTGCAGTGATTGCATTATCCGAGACAGTCAAAAGCAGCCCTTCGGGCTGTCGCCCTTGTGTTCCTTTGGGGGGATCGTAATCAGGATGTTCTTGGGCTCTGGTAGATCCGTATTGCAGCGACTGCGCTGGTCCGGATCGAAACAGCTAGGCGGCGCCTGGCGCTCCGAGCTGTCTGCGGCCCCGTTCAGAGGGGATGTAAATCCGGGAACAGGGGTGGGCCTCTTCCGCGCCGAACAAGGTTCCCCGAGCGTGTGCGTGAGAGCGTATGGATGGTTGGCCGTAGATAATACCTGTTGTGCCATACATATTAGAACGCAGCTAGCTTAGCTTGATGTAGTGTCCGATGCACCCTGTAAGTTGCATGCCCGCTTGGGAACACACGCTATGATTCACTATCTTGCCACCACCCTGCACCGTTTAAACATTGCCGCTTTAGCTTCCCCGTGCAACCCGCGCGTAGCCTTAATTTTAAAGCCAAATAACCACCTTTGCCTCTGGCTGCCCATAATTACTAGTCTTCCTGGTAGCAGGACTCCGTTATTTCTTGTGTATATAATTAGTGAATAGAATTTTATTTTAATTTAGTCGATATTTCATTTAATCTCGCCAGAATATCCACCCAAGTAACTTTTAACAAGAGATCTCTAATAAAGACCATAACCAGGAGTCCCGGGGGACTTCGTCTTGACTTAGGAGGACCCTGTCTTTACTAGAATCTACCCTGGGCTTGTGTGTCCCTCGACGGTGACTTGGGAAACGGGTGAATATCCTGAGGGAGCACGCCTACTCCCTGAAAGAAACTCTATAGGCGTTGGCGCTCGAACAGGATCCCGTTGTAAAGCCGTGTCCCGGGAGTCAGCCCGAAAATCCCCCATATTAGGGAAAACTAGTAGTAACCTCCGTCCACCCCAAGTGGCCGTCGCAGTAGAGATAAAAAACATGATGTAATTGAAAGATCAGCCATTACAAGTGGAAACTATATATATATATATATATATATATATATATATATATATATATATATATATATATATATATATATATATATATATATATATATATACAGGTCGTGCACTCAGGCCAATTTATATACATGGAAATAGTAGAGCCAGAAGAAACTTTTTTTTTTATTAAACCATAATTTAAATTAAAATAGAAACTATAATTTTGAAAGGCACAGAATCAAATCAGTCACAAATATACCGATAAACGGGGGGAAGTAAATGAATATTAATACATAATTGTGTATAAAAAATTTATAGTATAATCATTGTGCAGTGAAAAAAAAACAACCTTAAATAAGACAGAACTGACTGTATGTATGCGACAGAAAAACATTAACAAGTGCTTATAAAAACAGTGTAGCGTGAAGTAGGCAATAACAAGACAGAACAGACTGTATATAATAGGATTAAGAAGTTATTATGTAACAGTTCATTTATAGTAATACGACTTTAATATGTAATTAGTATAAGTACAGGTTAGATAAACAAAAGGTTTGACAGTAATGAAAGTGTATGTAAATTAAGATAAAATACTATTAGGGCATCCCTGGCAATGGTCATCACAAACAGAAAGAGGGATGAGAATGTAAATTTATCAGGATAGAAGAGGATTAAAAAAAATAGCAACGGGGTTGTTGAGAAAAAAATTAATCACAACGACGCACTTTTTTCACGGAATTGGAGAGAATAAGCAGAAAGGAGCAATTTTCAGAGAAAATTAATTGAAAAATTCGAATTTTTAAGTGCAACGGGAGTAAGAACAGAAGTGAAATAGCCAAGGGGTTCTAGAGGGAATAAACAGTGAGTTTTCTTCCAAAGTTACACATATAAATACTTACGCTATCAAGTGGAAAAAATCATTCGGTGGTAGACATAAAAAACGATAAAGCCACGTTCATATATATATATATATATATATATATATATATATATATATATATATATATATATATATATATATATATATATATATATATATATATATATATATATATATATATATATATATATATATATATATATATATATATATATATATATATATATGAACGTGGCTTTATCGCTTTTTATGTCTACCACCGAATGATTTTTTCCACTTGATAGCGTAAGTATTTATATGTGTAACTTTGGAAGAAAACTCACTGTTTATTCCCTCTAGAACCCCTTGGCTATTTCACTTCTGTTCTTACTCCCGTTGCACTTAAAAATTCGAATTTTTCAATTAATTTTCTCTGAAACTGGCTCATTTCTGCTTATTCTCTCCAATTCCGTGAAAAAAGTGCGTCGTTGTTATTAATTTTTTTCTCAACAACCCCGTTGCTATTTTTTTTAAATCCTCTTCTATCCTGATAAATTTACATTCTCATCCCTCTTTCTGTTTGTGATGACCATTGCCAGGGATACCCTAATAGTATTTTATCTTAATTTACACACACTTTCATTACTGTCAAACCTTTTGTTTATCTAACCTGTACTTATACTAATTACATATTAAAGTGTGTGTGTGTGTGTTTTTGTTTCTTTAACGTCGGCCTATTTCCGCGACTATGGCCAATCACCGACGCCAGGGAGCAGTTTCACCTCACTATCCTGGAAATTTTGCCGAACCCCTGCCTTTCTGTAAGGAGGGTAGGGATCTTTAACGTGCCCAACATCGCATGGACACGGGACCGACGGCTTTACGCCCCCTCCGAAGGGTGGAACGTGCAGACATTCAACTTGCTCAAATACAATGCCAGAACCTCGGTTGATGTTAATTTTACAGTTTGTACTGAAAAAGTGAAAGGAGTGCCCTGGGATCGAACCCAGTACCCTTCGGTTCAGAGGCACACGTTCTTACCCCGGAACCACCGAGGTTCTTACATATTAAAGTCGTATTACTATAAATGAACTGTTACATAATAACTTCTTAATCCTATTATATACAGTCTGTTCTGTCTTGTTATTGCCTACTTCATGCTACACTGTTTTTATAAGCACTTGTTTTTCTGTCGCATACATACAGTCTGATCTGTCTTATTTAAGGTTGTTTTTTTTTTCACTGCACAATGATTATACTATAAATTTTTTATACAAAATTATGTATTAATATCCATTTACTTCCCCCCGTTTATCGGTATATTTGTGACTGATTTGATTCTGTGCCTTTCAAAATTATAGTTTCTATTTTAATTTAAATTATGGTTTAATAAAAAAATTGTTTCTTCTGGCTCTACTATTTCCATGTATATAAATTGGCCTGAGTGCACGACCTATATATATATATATATATATATATATATATATATATATATATATATATATATATATATATATATATATATATATATATAGTTTCCACTTGTAATGGCTGATCTATCAATTACATCATGTTTTTATCTCTACTGCGACGGCCACTTGGGGTGGACGGAGGTTACTACTAGTTTTCCCTAATATGGGGGATTTTCGGGCTGACTCCCGGGACACGGCTTTACAACGGGATCCTGTTCGAGCGCCAACGCCTATAGAGTTTCTTTCAGGGAGTAGGCGTGCTCCCTCAGGATATTCACCCGTTTCCCAAGTCACCGTCGAGGGACACACAAGCCCAGGGTAGATTCTAGTAAAGACAGGGTCCTCCTAAGTCAAGACGAAGTGCCCGGGACTCCTGGTTATGGTCTTTATTAGAGATCTCTTGTTAAAAGTTACTTGGGTGGATATTCTGGCGAGATTAAATGAAATATCGACTAAATTAAAATAAAATTCTATTCACTAATTATATACACAAGAAATAACGGAGTCCTGCTACCAGGAAGACTAATAATTATGGGCAGCCAGAGACAAATGGTGTTTATTTGGCTTTAAAATTAAGGCTACGCGCGGGTTGCACGGGGAAGCTAAAGCGGCAATGTTTAAACGGTGCAGGGTGGTGGCAAGATAGTGAATCATAGCGTGTGTTCCCAAGCGGGCATGCAACTTACAGGGTGCATCGGACACTACATCAAGCTAAGCTAGCTGCGTTCTAATATGTATGGCACAACAGGTATTATCTACGGCCAACCATCCATACGCTCTCACGCACACGCTCGGGGAACCTTGTTCGGCGCGGAAGAGGCCCACCCCTGTTCCCGGATTTACATCCCCTCTGAACGGGGCCGCAGACAGCTCGGAGCGCCAGGCGCCGCCTAGCTGTTTCGATCCGGACCAGCGCAGTCGCTGCAATACGGATCTACCAGAGCCCAAGAATATCCTGATTACGATCCCCCCAAAGGAACACAAGGGCGACCGCCCGAAGGGCTGCTTTTGACTGTCCTGGATAATGCAATCACTACAACAGGGACGACTCTAGCGCCTTCGTGCGGCCGGATGCCCCCGCGATCCTAGGAGGACCGAAACTTCGGGATGCAGCCCCCAACTCCCAGAGAAGCCCGCCAACGGAGACAGAGAAGAAACGGTCCCCTCGAAGGTTCCTAGTGTCATTGCGGTGCGTTCAACATTTCCACCACGGGCTTGCTAAATAGTATTAAGCTTTCACCTACCTGGGGCACTCTCCGATGACGATGCTCGCTAAACAAAACGCTACGGCGGTGGTCTCGTGAATCGGAGGCCTCGCTGATGTTTCTGCATACCGGTATACTGTTCTCTCCCTGCTGTGGACTTCTTCTCTCTACTCTCACGTACTTTACAACTTCACTGCTTTGCGACGGACGTACTTGTTCGCGGTGACTCTAGAACTAACCACTCTCCGTCGGCGTTCCGTCCGGCCACACTTCTTTTCCGAAATCGCGGCCGCCTCATTGACCCCCCCCCCCTCCATACTGCTTATTCTGCTGGACGTGCCGGATTTCGTATATTACTCCACGGAAAATGTTGGAAAATATTCCAACCTTCGCAAATGATCATTGCAGTTTATGGTGTAACATAATGCAGTGGCTATGACGGTAAATTATACCGGGTAATCTCTCCAGGATTAGTCACTTCGTGACACTACTTTACCTGCATTGTATTCGCTCATAGCTAGGTTCTTTAACAGTCACAGTGTTCGAGTTTGTTTGTTGGTGTCTTGTATTCATTTATGCCTTACTTGAATCATAATATGTGTGCAACTACTCGTGTTCCCTTATATAACATCTCAAATCCCCAATAACAAAATTTTTTATTTTCGAAGCTCTTCTCAAAATTTTTAATTTTTTTATTCTTCGCTTTAATTAACTTTACTTTTTTTTTAAATGTGATCTCTTTAGCTTTTTACAAAATTTTGATTTTTGTATATACCGTATGTTCCGAAAGAAGGGCCTTCTCCCATATCTCTGGACATTTTTGTGGCATCGATTTGAAATTTACAGTGTTAAAATAAAATTTTCTGCTCTATCCAATAAAGCTAATGAGAGCACCAGTCAGATTCCGGTTTAACCGGAAGTCATCCCAACTTCGTTATTTCAAATAGAACACTCTGTATATTGTTACATATTTAAATACAGCGTTTCATCCCAAATACACTCATACTAAGTTTCATGGGTTCATCTTATACAACAACGGAGATACTTGAAAAAACATTTCTAGATATAGGCGCCTGTGCAAATTAAACAACAAACATATTTATATGATTTAAATTTGACAGTTCCAATATTTAATTGTGTGAACGTTATTATTGATGAATGTGATTATTGGCCGTATTTTCATTGACGGGCAACTTAACGCAGATAGATATAATGACCTGCTTTTGAACTTAATGGAAAATTATATTGAGAAATTCCGTCTGGCTCAGTTACGCAGCATTATTTTTCAACAAGGCGGTGCACCTGCGCATAACGCTGCTATTAATGTTGAATACCTAAAATAGCCGTTCCAAGGGAAATGGATGGGTACTGAGGGGCCAATTCGATGGCCTGCGAGGACACCTCGCACCATCTCACGCCTTTGGATTTTTTGGGCTTATATAAAAAACAAAGTTTTTACCACAGTTTCGGAAAATGTGGACATCTTGAAAACGAGAATAGGAAACGCTTGCGAAAATCTTAATCCACAAATGGTTATGAATGCAGCCCGAGGTGTACTAAGAAGGTGTCAAACGTGCATTATTAAAAACGGTTTGCATTTCGAACAATATCTATAGCTTTATTATTAATGTTGTTTTGTTAATAATGTTTTTTGTCTTTAATGTCTTTTGCAGAGATTACTATTTTTCTTTTATTTCCTTGGTGAAAGGTTTTTTCAAATATCTTCGTTGTTGTCTCAGATGAACCCATGAAACTTGGTATAAGTGTATTTGGGATGAAACGCTGTATTTAAATATGTAACAATATACAGGGTGTTCTATTTGAAATAACCAAGTTGGGATGATTTACGGTTAAACCGGAAGCAGACTGGTGTGCCCATTAGCTTTATTGGATAGAGCAGAAAATTTCATTTTAACACTGTAAATTTCAACTCGATGCCACAAAAATGTCCAGAGATATGGGAGCAGGCCCCTTTTTCGGAACAGACGGTATATCAATACCTAACTGTGTACTTCCTTTGCTAACACTTTATCTAGTTTTTTAGATATTCAAGGATTTTAAGAAGATTCCTATTTCAAGAAATACTCGACTGAATCGTGTCTGTGATGTAATTATCCTACTCAACTTCTATCTACTCTACTGCTGTGGAGAATTCCTGCTGTCACCGGATTTGTTTTGTTTGTGGATACACCATTCCTGCTGGACTTCTTCTGTTATGAAAATTTAATTTCCATTGAACGTCTTTGCAAGTGGATGATGCCATTCCTGCTGTACTTGATTAATAAATATACTACCGTTCTTACTGAACCTCCTCTGATGCAGACGATTGCATTTCCACAGGATTCCATCTGATGTGGACAATACTATTGCTACAGGATTTCATTCGCTGATGATATTCTCCACCCTACTACAGTTCCTGGTTGCAGTATACTTCCAGCCATTCAAGTGTTTAATTTTCAGTGTATTTATGGCCTTTTCAATCGTACACGTGATTATGAATCATTGTGCCTATTGTGCAATGTTTTACTCCGTTGGTGCTCATTGTTTGTTCATATGGCCTGTCTTTAGTGCTTGTTCTTGCTTATTGAACAGTGCATCGCTCTGGCCTCAAGATTCTACCATATATGTCATATTTGTTTGAATATTGACCAACGTAGTGATTATGCCAATGTTGTATACTGACAACAGTTGACGTGCATGCATATACTGATCACTGTCAATGATATTTTGCTAATAACAATATTGACTTGCGTGTAAATAGTGATCCATGTCAATATTATTTGCATATAATTATTGACTCGCATGTTGCATGTTTTTGGTTTATAAGCTATTTATTTTTATCCCTGCTTGTTTCAGTCTTCACGTTTCATACATGTACTTTTCTGTTTTTTGTCATCTTGTGACCCCCATATCGTACTACCATTTTATATTATTTATGGATTGTTTTGTGTGTCAACCAGTTCTACCAACACATGTTCGTATTTACTCAATTTTTTTTGCCTTATTTACATCAACCTCTTTCTTTCAAGTCCACACTTCTATTTTTGTTTCATATTATTATATATTTGCTCCATCTAAATATTTTGTGGTTGTATGACCTTGTGGCATTTCCATACTTTTTTCTCTATTAGTTGGCAGTCCCGAGTTGTCATATCTTCCGCCTCTTCTTATATTCGGCCTGTTGTTTTTTCCTTATTCTTATCCTATTGATTAGCCTGGTATGCATTTATTTCCATTATTTATCGGAATCTCTCACTTAACTGAATTTATTGTTTATATTTCTGGTTAATCTATGGTTTTCCTTCTTCACGACTCATCTCAATCCCCTACATCGCTTACTTCGTTTTCATTACTTCATTTCGCTTCAATACTTCTTAATACATATTTTTCTCACACATACTGTGCATATTATTATCATATTCTTCTTTACTTCTTCTATATTCCCACCATGGATTTAATTATTTACTGGTTTAGCATCACCAACGACAAATTCTCTTCATACTTTTCACCACCATATATTTAACTTTTACTATTACCCCTTTTCGATTCAGTATTCAATCGTTTCCACTACTTGTTTACCATACTAAATATTTTATAACTCTTAAAACTTTACATAACGACCCTTATATAATTTCCACTTTATAGGTTATGCTTTTTCTCGGTTTGTCAGCAATTCTGCTCCTTGATCTTGCCCAACTGGTCCTACTAGCCTTCATAATTTTAAACTCTTTCTTTCCTAGTCTTTTTCTCCTATGTGTTGGATATATGATCTTAGCAGTTTCATTGTGACCTGTTTATTGTTTTTTTATTTTAATTTCAACAACACACCACGAGGGCTTACAGCCTAAACACTATCGTACCGTGGGTGTTGACAAGGAGGAAAGAGGCAGCTTGTTAATTCTGGACTTGAAGGTTTGGAGGTTCGGAGGAGAAGGAAAAACATGTGCCGGCAAGGAATTCCACAACTTGGAAGTCCTCGGGACAAAAGAGCGGGCATAACAAGATGTTCTAAGTCTGGTGACCTGGCCAGTAAAAGGGTATATTCGCTCTGTTCCCCTGGTAGATCTGTTGGAGGCAGCAGGTGGGGGAACTATGGAGGAAAGCTCCTCTGAGCAGTGCCCGTGCAGATATCTATAAAAGAGAGAGAGAGGTCACCAACGGCACGTCGGTGAACAAGGGATGGCAGCCTTTGGGTGAGGGTAGAGTCACCGATGAGACGTATAGCTCTCTTTTGAATGGAGTCCAGGATAGCGAGTGTAGAAGCGGCAGCGGCACCTCAGATTTGGGAGCAGTATTCGAGGTTTGGCCTTATTTGTGAAGTATATAAGGTATAGAGATTAGCTGGTGAAAAGTATTTGCGAGCCCGGAAGAGGAAACCTAATTTCTTAGCAGCCGCTTCTGCAATTGATGTGACATGTTGGAGCCAATTAAGATTTCGATCCACGGAAATGCCAACAAGAGAAAAGGACTCATTACTTTGAATAACTTGGTTGTTCATTGTGATGGATCTAGGGCTGGTGTATCTCTTGTGAGAAAGAAAGCAAGACTTAGTTTTGGTGTGGTTGAATTGTACAAGATTTCTACTTCCCCAGTCTAATATTTTTTGGAGATCCACGGAGACAGAACCCTCCATGAGTCTGCGATCTTCATCTAATTGGGCTAAAGAGACAGGCTTAGAATATTGTATATTTGAATGGAGGGTGCTGTCGTCCGCGTAGCTGTGAACTGGGTTGGATGTGCTAGCGAGGAGGTCATTGATGTGGAGAAGAAACAAAGTAGGGGCTAAAGCTGAACCTTGAGGAACTCCTGCATTAATTGGATACAGTTTAGAGGAATGGCCATCCACAACAACAGATATGCTCCTGTTGGAGAGGAAATTTGCTGTCCACATACAGAGTTTTGGTGGTAGGTCATAGGCCGGAAGTTTATTAAGCAGCGCTGCGTGCCAGACCTGGTCGAATGCTTTGGATATGTCTAGAGCAACAATCTGGGATTCACCGTGTTGTTCCATGGACTTGTTCCAAGAATGGGTGACAAACGAAAGGAGGTCGGCAGTCGATCTGCGCTGACGGAATCCATACTGCCTGTCGTGAATTAAACTGTGTTTTTCAAGAAATTTTAGTAATTCGGTGTTTATATACTTTTTCATCACTTTAGAGACGACTGAAAGGAGAGAAATAGGCCTGTTGTTGTTAGGAAGCGCTTTGGATCCTTTCTTGGGGATGGGCTGTACTCGAGCAGTTTTCCAGTTACTAGGGAATATGCCTTTATTATAAGATATCTGAAACAGACGAGTCAGGACAGGAGCAAGCTCTGGTGCGCATTTTTTGAGAACAATTGCTGGGATCTCGTCAAGGCCAGAGGCTTTCCTGGTATTAAGACAAGAGAGCATCTTTCGTACCTTTTTAGTTTTGAAAATGATATCCGTCATTTTATGCGCGACATTGGGAACTGTTGGTGGTTGAACATTTGGAGGTGGGTTGAGAGTAGAATTGCCGGCGAACAACGAAGCAAAAAGTTCAGCCTTGCCCAGGGCGGTAGAAACAATTTCATCCCCTGAGACAAGAGGTGGGAACGTGCTTTTGCAGAAATTATTCCCAATAGATTTAGCAAGAGTCCAGAAGGGTTTGCCGCCGTTGGAGCTTAAGAGGACTTTGTTTTTGATGTGGTTATTAAACGAGTTTTTTGCCTCAGAAAGAATGCGGACATAGCGGTTTCTTGCGTCGTTAAATGTTTGACGATTTTCTTGGCTGAGATTGTGTAGAAGCGTTTTGTGAGCTTTGACCTTTTCAAGTCTGGCCTTGTCACAGGATTTAGAGAACCAGGGCTTTTGAGTAGCTGAAGAGGTTTTCTGTGTACGTGGGATAAATAATTCCATGCCAGCTTGGAGAATTTCGGTGACGTTTTGTGAGATATCAGAGGGGTCAGGATGAGAGAAGCAGACAGACGCCCATGGAAATGAGGAAAAGTAGTTGTAGTTGTAGTGCCAAACGATACATGGGTGTGATGACTGTGTGACCTCGGGTTGCATTGCGCAGGAAGCAGTGACCATGCCGTGGTCTGAGCGACCAAGGGGGGCGGTGACTGATATCTTATAGCATTCAGGTTGTGTAGTAAAAAGGAGATCCAAGGGATTTGAGCTGTGTGTTGGGATACGAGGAAAGTAAGTAGGTTGCTGAACCATATTGGCTAAAGAATTGCTGACTGCAAAGGCCTCCGCTGCTCTCCCTTGTGGATAGGTTTTTGAAGATCCTAGCCATTCCTTATTATGGACATTGAAGTCACCAAGAATAGTGACCTCAGAGGAAGGATATTCAGAAATCAGATAGTCGGTTTTTTCAGAAAGGTAGTCAAAGAGCTGGACAAAGTTGTTGTCAGAAGGTGACCGGTAAATGCAACAGATGAATTTAGTTGCAGCCCTGAGAGAGAGTTTTATCCATAGTATGTCTTTTCTTCCAGCTTCTAAATTGGGGAGTCTGGTGCAGGGTAGATTGCTACGGACGTATGTGCACACGACTCCATGCAATCTAAAGGAAGTAAGGAGCTCATACCTCGGGAAATTGAGGTGATTAGTGGCTGTGTTAGCACTGATTTGGGTTTTGGTGAGGAAGAGGAGTTGGGGCCTGTTAGCCTGGAAGAAATGGTGGACGGAGTTCAGGTTAGAATTTAGGCCACATATATTCGAAAAGGATATGTTAAATATTGATGTTGGCGCCCCCTGTACACCCCTGTCCCGGAGATCCGAATGGAGGGGTATTTTGCCTCTGGAATATTTTGTACAAGGAGGAGCCATCATCATTTTTGCATATAAGGGAAACCGACTCATACACCAGAACCGGTTCGTTGTGTTGGGTATGATTTTACATATTTTGAGAAAACATTCTACCATGACCATTATATGTTTGCTTAGTTGCCTACTGGGTACTAACTCATTAATGAAATCGATGGCTACTATCTCCAAGCATCCGTTAGCCGTCATTGTTTTGCGTATTCCTACATTATGTCGATTCTTATGTTTGTTCATCTGGTATGTTTTACAACTCCTCAAAGCTTCCTTGATCAACGTTAGGTCTCGTTTTGTTATGTAGTTTTCTCTGAATACCATCCATACCTTTCGTATCCCTATATGACCATTCTCTTCATGTATACTTTCATTGATTTCTTTCGCCAATTCATTCATTATGACATATACTTCACAGCCGTTCAGTGTTTTCACAAGTTCTCCTTCTCTTCCGCTCCATGTTTCTCTTTCTCACTTAACAATATCTGGTCTCTTTCAATCATCTCTTTCGATAATTAGCTTTGCTTTTCTATCAATATATTCATACCTGATCTGATTCGTTTAGATTCGTTCACATTCTTCCCGCCATCTCTCGTCAAAGTATCTGCCACTACATTCATACTTCCTTTCACATGCCTTATGTCATACTCTTGCATAATCAACACCCATCTATGTATTCGATTGCTTACGAGCTTATTTTTGTCAATACTGATCAGAGCTTGATGATCTGTTTCGATCACGAACTTGTTCCCCAATAAATAAAATCGTCACTTCTCCACACAAAAAACTATACTTACCAATTCCAACTCAGTCACACTATACTTTCTCTCATGCTCTTTCGTAACTCTCGACACACAACATATTGGCACTTCCACCCCATCTTGCATCTGTACTATCACTCCTGCTAATTTGTTGATTGGCGCATCTGTTCTTAATGTGAATTCAGACTCATACTTTGGATGGTAAACTTTCAATACATTACAAAATTCTTCCTTTATTTTGTTGAAGGCTACCTCTTTCTCACTGTCCCAGTTCCATTTTTGGGTTTTCTTTAGCATGTTTATGAGTGGATATAGTTTCTCACTCAAATTTGGAACCAATCTTTTGAAATAATTGATCATATACCAATGAAACTCCTGAGCGTTTTTTTAATTGGAAGGCCGTTTTAACTCCTTGATGGCCTCTATACGTTGTTCTTCCATCCTTATACCCTTTTGGCCAATGACGTACCCTAAGAATATCACTTCTTTTTTGTAAAATTGGCATTTTTGCAAATTAATTTTCAAGCCAAGCTCATCTAACTCTCTCAATATTGTTTCTACATGGTTTTGGTGGTCTTCTTCTCTACTGCTAATCAAAATATCGTCCACATAGTGTACTACGAATTGCTCGTATTTGTCTAATATGTTATGTAATGCTCTTGTTAACGCTACGCACGTAGATTGAATCCCGTAAGACACTACCGCAAATCTATAGACCACTCCGTCTACAGTAAATCCTGTATAGTCCCGGCTATCTTCGTGTAATGGAATTAACCAGAAACTATGTTTCAAATCTATCTTTGTAAATACTTCTGAGCATGTCAACCTTCCAACAACTGAATCAATATTCGCTGTGGCTTCATATTGTCGAATTGAACAACTATTTACGTTCCTGGTGTCTAAACAGTCTTTGCTCGCCACTTTACTTTTTAATGACTACTACTGGATTAATAAATGGGGTGTTACTGTTTTTGATTATTCCCCTCTGTTTCATTTTTCAAATGTCTTCTGCTACCTCTTTTTTATACTTGTATGGAATTATATATGACTTGGCTTTAAAATTCTCTAACCCTTTTACTTTAAACTGATGGACATAATTTTTCGCAACTCCTGTTTCATCTATTATTAAACCTTCACACTTTTCTAGAGCTTCATATACTTGCTTTATATATCTTTTATCGCAGTTTATCTGCACATTATTTCCATTTTCTTCATACATATCATCTTCATTTTTGCTATACCTAATTTCACATATAGCTTTATTCACCTTTTTATTTTTTAAAACTTCATCTTCTATTAATATATTTTCAACTACACTACCATTCTCCCCATTTTCATTATTTTCATTCAACCTCTCTATCTTGATCTTCTCGTTGCGAATTATTACATACTTGTTAAGGTAATCGATTATAATTTTATGTCTTTTCATCTCGTCAGTGCCCATTATTCCATCATATTCTATATCATCCATTGTTAAAAGCTGTAGCTTTAGTTTTTTGTCGTTTATTTTTACTTCCACAGATCTCCCCAATCTTTTTCCCCTTGCATGTACAAGTGTGATTTTTGGAATTTTAACTCTCCCTACGCTGAAGTGTTTTACGATTCTCCCAGAGATTATTGAGGCTTCCGATCCTGTATCTAATAGTATTTTCACAGTTTTACTTAGTATTGTCCCTTTTAAAATTATCAATCCTATACTTTCTTCAAAGTTATCTGCCTCTTTTTCGTTTTTAAATATCCCCCTGGGGTGTTCATATATACACGTGTGGTTGGCTGTTGCATGTGGGTGATTTGCGTTTACTGGTTGGTGCGCTTCTAAAAATTTGTATGGAAAATAGAATGTTCCATACCCCTATTTGGCAGTCTTGCTCTTCCTGCTTCCACTGCATCGCTCATAATCCTTATTTCCTGTTGTGGATCGTCAGTCCTTTGTTTTCTGATTGCCCCTGTGTCAATTCCTGGTCCTTGGTCTTCTTCAGTTGCGATATGCATTTGTCTCATTGCATTCATTCTTGCTCTAAATTCTCCTGCTCTTCTTTCGTCTTGACGGGTGTAGTCATTTCGGTTTTTGTTCTCAGGCCTTTCCCTATTGAAGTTCCCGGTATCTTGATTCCTTCCTCTATTGTAATTGTTTCTATTGTTGTCATTTTCCTCGTTGTATCTTCATGGTCCATTTTGATAATCTCTTCTTTCGTTATTGTTGTTGTACCGTTTGTTACATCTTCTGTTGTTATTGTATTGTTCTTTATATCTGTTATCGTTGTTGTTTTATTCGTTACATCTGTTACCATTGTTGTATTGTTCGTTATAACTAATGTTTGATCTATAGTTTCTCTTACCATTGTATTGCCCATCCCTCCTTGGTTCTTCTTCGTTCCTCGTTCGCCACTCTTCTCTTCTTGGATTAGTTTCATTATATCGGTTTTTCATTGTCCACTGAACACGTTGTAAATAGTTTATAAGTTGATCCAAGGTGACACTTTGATTTTACTTTGTATAAATACTATCACAAATGTACTGATAAATTAAATAAACAATTTTCCTTTTACTTGGTAACAATAACTCTAATTTTATTTTGAATAACAATGGTCACAAAAACTATTTCTAAAATCTTATTACATTCCTTCTAGAAGTTAAAAATGAAAGTTAAATCTATCAATCCCCACTATTTTTGGCCAATATTTTACTCAAAGCTTTGTTATTTAAATTTTTCCAAATTTGAACTTATCGATCAATAATTTTTGTATTAAAATGGATAAGCCTGCAGCACTTTTAGAAATGAAATCCTAATTTATCAACTAAGTTACTTTTATACTGTTATAGGTACAAGGTACTTAATCTTAGGCAATTCTCCCTTCTGTTTGGTGTTACGTGGGTTACATACCCCACTAACTCTTTCTCTTGGTTTGTGTGAACCTCGATCCTTTATAACTATTTTCACGATTCGATTACCATAAATAAAAATGGTGGTTACTTTAGTTGTTTTATGACGCCTTATCTTTTTAATGAGTTCACTGATTTACTTACTATTCCTCTTTTTGAAAATGTGCCCTACGCAGTTATATATATATATATATATATATATATATATATATATATATATATATATATATATATATATATATATATATATATATATATGTATATATATATGTATATATATGTTATTGTAATATGTATAGTGTATGTTTAATTTTTGAATATCTGTTTCGTTTTTATTTTTTAAAATGCATTCTTAGTGCAGCTGTTATTATTAGTTGGTTTTAAATAAATGAAAATTGTTTATTTGTGTGTGTTAAACTGTGGTTTTATTTCTCTTATATTTACTTTATATATATATATATATATATATATATATATATATATATATATATATATATATATATATATATATATATATATATATATATATATATATATATATATATATTGCCCTGTCACGCAGACCCTATGAGGCCAACCAGTGTAGTCACTGCGTGAGGCAAGAAGTGAAAGAGGCAGCCGCCAGAGCCACAACAGTGCAGATAGATCGTGGTGGACAATTATGGCTCCCATTGGATGACATCCGAAGGCAACAAGATAATGACGCTGTGTTACAGACAGTTATTTCATGGCTACATACTAGAGAACGTCCCGAGCCTTTTGAAGTAACACCACTGGACCGCAGAGTAAAAGCCTACCTGGCACAGTGGGATTCTTATGTTACGAAAATGGAACGTCCACTAAAGGTTTTACACTTTCTTTATTGATACTCAGTTAAATTACAGCAATAATACGAACTCGAATTTCAACAACACGGAACTATACTTGACTTATCAACTACTCACTGTCAACTGTGAAACTTCACTTTTCAAACGGTTGGCGACACGTTTACGTCAACTTATGTTCTATGGTGTTCTGTGGAAATAACCTCAAAAGTTCGGGCAAACTCTGGTTTGCTTACACTCGCAAAATGTATAACATTATCCCCTCCTTAAAGGTTCGACGTCTCGGCGAGCATATCGTTGCTCCTCTCTCGATACTTAGCCAGTCTATCGCCATGAACTACCTTTGGCTTGCTATTTCGAGTCTTCTGGATCCGGAACACCACGTCATTCAAACATTTCGTCACCAGGTATGGACCTTCCCAGTTGCGCTGAAGCTTTGGACATTTCCCTACAACTTTCTTGGGGTTGTAAAGCCACACTTTGTCTCCTTCGTTGAACTGAGGGCCTGTTGAGCGAAAGTCATACCTTGCTTTCATTCGATCGCTGGCCAGTTTCAGATGTTGTCGAGCCAAGGCATGTATGTCTTGGAGTTTCTTCTTGAGGTTACGGACATATTCGGGAATTTCAGTATCTTCCTGCCCAGGTGTACTTCCAAAGCGCAGATCTATTGGTAGTCGCAGCTCTCTTCCGAGGTTCAGCCTGGCCGGTGTATACTGGGTCGCTTCATGAGAGGCAGAACGATAAGCCATCAAACATAGTGGGGTCAGTTTGTCCCAGTCACGCTGCTCCTTCTCCACAAACTTGGATAGGTATTGCAAGATTGTTTGGTTGAACCGTTCAACCATACCATCAGACTGCGGGTGAAGTGGGGTCGTTCGAGTCTTGGTGATTCCCAATAACTTCATCACCTCTTGGAAGACTGCAGACTCGAAGTTCCTGCCCTGATCTGAATGCAGTTCCATTGGTACTCCAAACCTTGATATCACATGCTCTACAAGAGCACTTGCTACTGTCTGGGCTTCTTGATCGGGCACCGGAATAGCCTCTGGCCACTTAGTAAAATAATCCATTATCACAAGAGATACTTGTTACCTCTTGGTGTGACAGGAAGGGGACCTAAGATATCTATGGCTATTCTTTCGAAAGGAGCACCTGAATTGAAGATCTTCAGTTTCTCTTTTGTTCGTACCTTGGGACCTTTCCTCGAGTTGCAGATGTCACAAGTTCTACAGTAGTTCTCAACATCTTCACGGCAGCCAATCCAGTAAAATCTCTGTCTCACCTTATCGAGAGTCTTGTTGACACCAAAGTGCAGTACCTCGCCCTTCATGCTTTCTGGTACAATAATTTTAAGAACTACCTCTTTACCATCAGAACTCTCCCACCTACGGTGGAGCACATCGTTCTGCAGGACTAAAGAATCCCACTTCTGACACCAAATGTTACGAAAATGGAACGTCCACTAAAGGTTTTACACTTTCTTTATTGATACTCAGTTAAATTACAGCAATAATACGAACTCGAATTTCAACAACACGGAACTATACTTGACTTATCAACTACTCACTGTCAACTGTCAAACTTCACTTTTCAAACGGTTGGCGACACGTTTACGTCAACTTATGTTCTATGGTGTTCTGTGGAAATAACCTCAAAAGTTCGGGCAAACTCTGGTTTGCTTACACTCGCAAAATGTATAACAATATATATATATATATATATATATATATATATATATATATATATATATATATATATATATATATATATATATATATATATATATATATACACTCCAAAATGTAGTAAATAAAATGAATAAAATCATCTTAAATCCATTTTCCTTTACCCTCTTTGCAGGTCTTTGTTGCATATAATACTACACTAAAACTGAATATTTTCCCAATTTCACCAACTGTCTAAAAGAATGTGAACTTATAATTTTAAATGTATACATATAATTAGTCTTACTTTATTCAAATTTGCACCAGCGACTCATATACTTAGGGTTTAAAAACAGGTTCATTGCTCCCAAATGTATCTTTTCATTACTGACTGATATTGAATATTTTGAATTTCTCCAGTTTTCCCAAATATACAATAATATTGTAAAACTTCATATATATATATATATATATATATATATATATATATATATATATATATATATATATATATATATATATATATATATATATATATAATTTCTAAACAAATTATCAACAATTTTAACAAACAAAATATCAAATGAATTTTATGAAGAGGTGTCTTTCTTTGAATGTTATAAAATTACTTTTTGACACTTATGTTATATTCTATAAATATATTAAAAAATTCAACTTTATCTGCAAAATCTAAGCTTTTAGCACATTCCAAGTTCAAACTATAAATGCTATTAAAAACTACGGTTATCAACTAGCTGTTTGATACTAATTACATATTTGTTACATTTTGATTAGATTTTATCTGGATGTTTTAAAAACTTCAGTCCCTTAAATGTTTTGAGATACTTTTTACTTTTTATAAATTTTGAAAGTAACTATTCATTACATTGCTTTTAAATGCCTCAAAGTACTTAGAGCAATAATTTACCTTGCTTTTAGTAATTGTTTCTTAACCATAACTCTCTTTATAAGGTTGTGTGTGATATATTTATATCACATTAAAATTTAATTTACATTTAACACACTTAAAACTATTAACAAAAGCTTAATTAGAACTTAATTATAGAACACTATGGTCACTCTTGCAGTTCAATCTCTGTCTAATGATATTAACACCTTATTTTTAAATAAAAGGTCTGCAAGGTCTGGCTTTTGGGCCTGGAAAGTCTATATATGAACTTGACCTACTTTTTTTAATTTACATTGTCCAAATCAGATTAAATGCTTATGGATTGCTTATATTCAAGACTACAAAACAAATGTAGTTGTTATTATTTATTTGAGAAACCCTTTTTCGCATTTAAATGACAGTTGAACACCAAACTGTTCCTTCATCAAGTTGTGCGTAGCATTTTACTTGATATTTCCTTTATAGGATTTATTTCTACAATACTTTGTTTTTAAATAATCTTTTTCTTTTGTGTTCACAGATCTCCATTTAGTTGGTTGGAAAAAACCGGGAACTTTTGTGTGACTGATATAAAAACTCACAGATTCTTCAGAATATTACATCGCCTTAACGTTCGGTAATATATTTTATATTATTTCTCCTTTAACATTTCTTGCGTCCCGAACATTTTTCTAATTTATTAATTTGTTTAATTTCCGCCTTAATAATAACAATTAAGATTTACAAGCATTAATTCTAATGCTTGTAAATCTTAAAAGTATTCACTTATTTAGTTACGGGATACTAAACATTGTGGGATTGCTTAGGGTTATAAACATTAAATCTCTGCTTTCCTTTTTCGAACATTATTATGAGAAGGTTGAATCTCGCGCCACATGTTTCGTTTTATTTGATTGTTTCTTCTTACTGTCAGATTTGAAGGACGGGATGTCAAATTTCTGGTTCATGCTGTAGATTTAAAATAAGTTTATGCAGTGATAATATTATAATATAGATCTTTGTAAATTGGTAAAATGAATATGGGTTGCTAAGTTATGGCTCGCGTTGCTAAGTAATTTATGTGTCACCTAGTAACCTACGATACACACAATGTAAATTCCTCTTTCATTCCTAAACCTTTGCGATTGGAGTTAATACCTATTGAATAAACACGTTATCTCTCATGGTTCTGAGCAATGCTAATAATTGAAAAATATTCAAGTATGGATACAGTAGCCCACCACATAGACATTTCTACAACTACCACATTCGAATCCTGCTCTTAATTGGATCAAGATGAGAAATTCTACAATCGGTATTCAAAATCACCACTTATAATGTGTGTGTGTGCGTTCATATGTGCGTGTTAGGTTGACTTGGAACTTTACATTCATTGGCTACAGAAATCTGTATTAGACCGACAGAAACCTAGAACTTAAACGATTTGATTATAATTCTAATCCGAATCAGGTGAAATTTATCGAGATATACCCAGGGACATCAACAATATCCTACATTACTAAGTTAATATTTAAAAAAATTATGTACAACTACACGACCTTACATACTAAAGAGACATTTTCATGAAATTTGAACACATATCATCCGCACAGTGTTCTTGTTGGTCTGTTCAGTCATACAATTATTGCCACAAGTTTTTTCCAGCACGCAGAAACAGCAGACTTACAGTTTTTTTGTGTTTCATTTGATTTTTAAAGCTTTTTTGTTAGGGAATCGATCCTGTTCAAGTTTGGTATGATTTATTTATTTAAATGACCTACAGAAACAAGTTCGTCTTACAATTAAAAATAACACAATATCATCAGAATAACAATACACAACAGTCTATACAAACATTAAATACATGAGCATTTATGAAAAATAACAGCATAATGAAAAAAATATAACAATAAAAAAATAAAACTCTAACAACTCTGGTTTTATACAAAACAGACAAAATAACGAAATATAATGTTTACTCTAATGAACCCCAAAAAATATGTATGTGATACAAAAGACAGGATGTGATTCAAAGAGTCTGCATTTATGTCACCGTTTTGGCAAGTCCTATTAAAGTTAGTTAAAAAGAAAACAGGGGGACCCTATCATTAAATTGGACCTAGCCTGAGGACAGTAAACTGAACAGGACGAAGAACGAGCATTTTGCTGAGGCACGAGTAAGTTAATCTGGGATAAAATGTTTGTAGAATCCACCCTGTTATTTAACAGACTGTATAACAATTTCAGTGACAGAGTCCCTCTGCGACTAAGTAATGACGTTTCATCAAAATGCAGCAGCAAGCTTTGTTGCGCGACACCTCTAGGCGGGTACGAACCATTAACTTTAAAATAGAGGTACTTGAGAAACTTTTGTTGAACTGACACCAGACTGGATACATAACAGTTATAATATGGGCTCCACACCAGACAACAGTACTCAAGCTTCGACCTAATGTAAACATAGTAGAGTGTTTTTAGAACTTGCAAATTGACAAAGTTGCTGCAATTCCTTATCAAAAATTCAAGCATGCCTAGAGATGATAAACCTGTCTGCGAAACGTGGCAGCTAAAGGAAAGCTAGGGTCGAATACAACCACCAAATCTGTCAATGTGTCGCTGCTACGTCATATAATGACATCTGAGTACGTATAGGCGAAAATTGTGGGATTTTTTTCCTGGAAAAACTCATTACCTTGAACTTAGAGATGTTCATGCTAAGAAGAGTCCGATCACACCAAGCATACACCCCGTCAATGTCTGCCTGAAGGGCACAGCAGTCCTGAAGAGAACCAATCCGTGCATACAACTTAAGGTCATCCGTAAAGAGGAGCCGATTACAACAAAGGTCATGTGGCAGGTCGTCGATAAATATTAGAAACAGAAGAGGTTCCAGATTTTATCTTTGAGATACACCCGAGGTGGCAGTATACTCCTCGAAACGATGCCCCCCATACATAGCATACTGCCTTCTGCGTGACAGATATGACCCAAGAAGTTGAAGCAGTGGAGAGGAACAGCTCAGGATATACAACTACTTGCCGCACAAACTTTGAACTATTATATTGACTAAGATAATTTTAAAAAGGGGTAAAAAAAACCGGAATAATTGATTTAATTGTACTGGTTAGGTAAATCACGACACATACCGTGACAAAATGATATTATGGCTGATCCTGTATCAGAAGCCTTCGAGCAATCGGTATAAATCACATCCACCTGACCCTTTTTATCAAGAATATCCGAGATATATTGCGTAATCTCCAGAAGGTAAGTACAAGTGGAGTGCTTCGGTATGAAGCCATGTTGATTGGGCAGATGTGACAATTAAAAGAATAAAGCAATCTGTATAACGACATCTCGAAACCTTAGCAAAGGGTTGATATGGGTCTATAATTAGTTATATACGATTTGCTATCATGCTTATGGACGGGTGAGATCCTAGCGACCTTCCACATATCGGGAAAAGTACACGACGATAAACTGTGGATAAAGGTCGAACAAAAATATAACGACAATCCTTTACTAGAAAACTTGGAATTTGATCATCACCAGATGTACAACTATTTTAAGGTTTTTAATTGAAAGAAAGATATCCTGATCACAAATGCGATCAATAATGATAGGGGAACAATTAGCACCAGCATCGCAGTTGCCATCGGAAGGCGAAAAGCTCGACAAATACACACTCCTAAAATAACGTGAAACCCTACTTACAATCGAGATTGGGTCGCAATATTCTCGTCATAGATCGAGGAGTCCTCGAGGTCTTCTGCTTTCTGTGAAAATGAGCCCAGAAAGATTTTGAATTACTCGATATCAAGGTCTCGACTTCTTCCATATAATGCTCATATGTAATCTGGATTTCTGACTTTACAATGGATATAAGTTCTTTAAAACTGCTGTAAGTTAATAAACTTGGTGCTCGCCGATAATTACAAAGTGCTATCTGCTTACGTTTTAAATTTTTTATAGTATCCAAGGTAAACCAGGGAGGGTGTCCCTGACGCCTTGGAGTATATAAGGGAACATAACGTCAGAAACATTCATATATTAAATCGTAGACCATTTTAAAAACCCTATCCACACCATTAACTGCATACAGAGACTCCCAGCTTACCAAACCAAGAGACTCATAAACTTGATGATAATTTGCCTTTCGAAAATTATAAGAGGGAGCTCTGGTTTGGTTTGCAGTTAACAGAAGATAAGCTGTCTAGATTGAAACAAACAGAAAGGTGGGGATGGTGCACCTCAACGTCAATCATTGGAGATAACTCTTCAGATACAAAACATAGGTTGTCACTCATAACTAGCTCCAGCAATTTAGTATTTAGATTAAAAACGCTATTGTATTGCTTCAGCCCCACAAACTTTAGAAATTCATCCATATACATTTAGCTCTACAATCCGTGTGTAGGGGTAGGCTAAAAGCCGGAACATTAGAATCGTCTACAATAATCACATTTCTCTTACCTAGAATAAAACTATCGAACATATCATATTGGAGATTCTATGTGGTATATATAATTATGTCACCCTGTATAATTACAACGCCCTGTATATGGCAACCATAAAAGAACAATGCCACGATATCCGTTCCGATATAGTCCAGTCAGCAATGACATCGACCTCAGGCGGTCACAGAGTTCAATCAGAAACCGCCGCATAATCAATCCTAGTTTATAAGTATTAGTTAAGTTACATTTAGATTCATTCTTTACTTGTCCACAATTAACAACATTCATAGTTCGTTAGTTGTAACTTGTAATTAATCACTTTGTTAATTAATAGTACTTTTTGGGTTTAAATAAATTATTTTTTATCATAAAGCCAAAAGGGCCTTATTTAACTGGCGCTGCGAACTGTATCCAGTAACGACGTTTTGGCAACTTAAAAGTAGCAAAATTGTCGGTCGTTTTTGAACGTTTGTGCTGGAAGAACCATCCAAGAAGAAAGAGCAAGGGCATTGGAAGAAAAGCCATAGATGACCAACAAAGCAGTTTCCCTTCTGTAAGTTGATCCATTTCTTTCATTTCCTATGCAATTGTGTCTTTTATGTATTTGCAAAATTCATTTTTCGTAAATACAAATTATTTTTAGTATTCACAAAGTTTTTCTTTGGCAATACTTATATTTAAGGCATCATAAAAATCCTTTTTTTTTCATAAATGCCCTATAATTGATTATTAATAATTATTAATATTATCACAAAGCTATCTTCTTTCGTGATACCTATTATAATTAATATTTTGATAATAGCGTTAACAAATTTCTTTGAATTTACTACATACAAGCCTTATTTTTTTTAAACGAATAATTATTGATATTATTACAAGGTACTTTTTCATAGTACAAGTTATAAAGACAAGCATTTTTTACTGTATTTTCAAATTTAATTTTTCGAAAATACATGAAATAAAGCAGAATTATTTTTATACAGTTTAACAAATTCTTAGCATTAAGTGATAATTACATTAATAAATATATTTTATCTAATGAAATTTCTCTAAAATTAACTCAGTATCACAAGTTAGTCGTTGTTTAATAAAAACACTGCATGCACTTAGTTAACCGTCGCATTTAATTTGATATTCAGTCATTGTACGTAAAAAACTGATGACAAAATAAAAAACCTTACAGACGCGATATTATACAAGATTCAATTTCAACAGAATCGTGTGATCCGTTGTAACTAGATAAAACGCTTTTGTAATACACATTATAACAAGCAAGCATTGTTAGCGTAGAAATTAAAACATTTAGTACAACTAGAGTAAAATTTTATCGTATAAATATCCACTGTAATTAAAAACTCTCTAGATAAACAATTTTAACGGAAATATTTTAAAGCATTAAGATTTTATGCAGTTATAATAATTTTGCACCGTATTATTATTCTTTTAGTTATAAATTATTGATTACCTTTAGAATTAAGCATTTATTTTAAGGATTGATTATTATTCTATTAATTACAAATTTTATCCATTTATTACAACAAAAAATTAATAATTTTATACCCTTATTACCTGTAATTAATATTTAAAAAGAAAATCTCCTTTATATCTATTAATACATTACATGAGCCTTCGTGAAAGGTCTCCCATAAGATTTACCCGAATTTCGGAAAGAATCTTGCCAAATTTAACCCCAGATTCACTCATTTTTAATTCATCAGAAACCCCTAATTTCCAAAACATGTCAGAGGCATCAATCACCCAAATCTGTCAAGCTTCGGCAATGATTCCTGAGTACAATGGTGGACAAAAACAATTAGCATATTTTCTGAATCAATGCCGCACTTATATCCTATGTTACAAAAGACAAGGCGACACACCTGACGACCTACATTGTAACCGAATGATTATTGAATTCATTAAGGCCAAAATCACAGGTGAAGCCCGAGATATACTTATGAAACTAGACGACATTTCTTGGCAAAATATTGAAAATGCCCTTAAGGCCCAATATACAGACCCTAGATCAGAAGACCTTTTAATGACAGATCTACGAACTAGTTATATGCGTAAAACTCAAACTGCCACTGATTTTTACAACACTATACAAGACAAATTAAAAATGTTAAACGAACATATTTCCCTACAAGCCCTAGACGACATTATAAAAACCTACAAGAAACAGCAATACGAAAAAGCAGCTGTTACTTCTTTCAAAATAGGAATAGCCGAACCATATCACAGTCACTTACGGTTATTAAACATCCCTAATTTAGAAACAGCGTTGCTCGAATGCCATCGCATTGATAACGAGCAGATGCAAGTAAATTTCCTAAAAGTCATAAAAGACAAGGATGAATCTCATTTCCGTCAAAACGACAAACATCCTCAGCAACAAAAACCCCACATAATTAATAGGAAGGTAAACGACTTCTACCCCAATTTCCGAAAAATACCTCAACAAAATTATAACCAACAGCCCGATTTCCAGAGAATACCCCAACAAAATTATAACTATCGGCCCAATTTCCAGAGAATACCCCCACAAAGCCATAACCAACAACCAACGTTTCGACAACCCTTTCCAAGCCGACCTATCTCAAACTTAAGACCAATTCCACAACAACGAAATTACCCCACTAATTCACAAGTCTTCGGAAGAAGAATTAATAATCAGGCAACCCCTATGTCAATTTCTACTAACCTAATAAACAATCGCCCTCGTACAAATCACCCCATTCCTCAAATAAATAACAACCAAACTTTTCAAGAGCAGGAACAAGAACCTGACTATTTATACCAGGATGATAATGATTATCAACCTGATAAGGACTTCTATAACGAGGAACTTGAGGGACCAGAGGAACCGTATGGGGAAAATCAGGATTTTCCCAATACAGCCTCGGAAACACTATAAAACTTGACTTAAATAATATTGCCATGCAACCCAAACTACCCTTCTTCTGTCTACCCTCTTTAGGCCTACAAATACTCATTGACAGTGGTGCGTCTGATAGCATCATGAATCCAGGTCCGGCTTACGAATTTTTCAGCGAATATCTCTATCAAAAACCCTTCGCCATGAAATCCGTTGGCAAAATTTCCAGAGGTATTGATAACATTCAGTTCCCTATATTACAAGAATATGGCATTAAATTCCCCTTCGATTTTCATGTCATGCAATGGCATGATCGCTTCGACGCCTTGATCGGTTCTGCTCACTTCCAGAAATTGAAAGCACGTATAAACTACGAGACACAGACTATAACGTTAGGCAAGACAGAGATCCCTTTCTATTTCGAACTTAACCCTCAAAATTTTAAGCCCTTTAAACAAATATGCGTAAATAGTATCAAAATTCCTGTTAACGTAGAAAATGGAACCGTTCTGATTCCCCAACTATCCGACAACACTGTAACTGTAGAAGAAGCTATAGCTACTTCTCATTCTGGCATTTGCACAATTCCTATTACAAAAAATACATCTGACAACGTCGAAGTTTACTTCAACGAACGAATTAATGTCACTCCTTTACAAAATTATTACGAACTGAACGAAACAATAAAACAAAACCAACCTAACATTTTAAAACAATTAAGAGTAGAGCATCTCAACGCCGAAGAAAAGTCAAGATTATTTTCTTTATGTGACAAATACAAAAACATATTTTACCATGAAAACAGTGACCTTACGTTCACTAACTGTGTTAAACATGACATACGAACAAAAGATGACGAACCAATACATGTAAAATCATACAGACACCCCTATCACTTGAACATTGAAATACAAAAGGAAATTCAAAATTTATTGGATAATAAAATTATTAGGCCTTCTATATCCCCTTATTCCTCTCCGGTATGGATTACTTCAAAGAAAGTAAACTCACCAGAAAAGACAAAATGGCGATTAGTTGTGGATTATAGGAAGCTTAACGAGAAAACCATACCTGAAAAATACCCCTTACCAAAAGTCGACGAGATTCTAAATAATTTAGGAAAATGTACATATTTTACTACCCTCGAATTGGCACCAGGATTTCATCAGATCGAATTAACTCCCGAAAGTAGTGAAAAAACAGCCTTCAGCGTAAATAACGGCCATTATGAGTACGTGAAAATACCCCATGGTCTCCGTAATTCGGCCATAACCTTCAAAAAAGTAATGCATGATGTTTTAAAAGAATTCCTATACAAAAGCTGTTTTGTCTACATGGATGATATTATAATATTTTCTAAATCCCTTCAGGAACACCTTCTCCATATTAAACAAATTTTCCAAAAATTAAGGGACGTTAATTTAAAGGTGCAATTAAACAAATCCGAATTCCTTAGAAAAGAAGTTGAGTTTTTAGGACATATCGTCACAAAAGACCAGGTAAAAGCAAATCCGAACAAAATTAAATGTATAAAAGATTTTCCCATACCCAAGTCTCAAAAGGAATTAAAATCATTTCTCAGTTTGATAGGCTATTACCGCCGCTTCATTAGGAATTTCGCAAAAATCCTATTCCCCTTAACCAAATGCCTTAAGAGAGACTCTAAAATTGACATTAACGACACAGATTACGTAAATGCCTTCAGACAAGCCAAAAAACTTATTACAAATTCACCTATACTGACGTATCCAGACTTTACAAAAACTTTTCACCTGACTACCGACGCTAGTAATATCGCTATAGGAGGCGTTTTGTCACAAAACGACAGGCCAATAGCTTACTATAGCCGCACTTTAAATTCCGCTGAAAGGAACTACTCAACAATTGAGAAGGAACTCCTTTCAATAGTCGAAAACACTAAGCACTTTAGGCCTTACCTTTTTGGAAATAAATTTACGATCGAAACCGATCATAAACCACTTGTCTGCTTATTTTCTATTAAAGAGCCCAATTCACGTTTAGTGAAATGGCGTTTGAAATTAGATGAGTTCGACTACGAAATTAAATATAAAAGAGGTAAAGAAAACGTAGTAGCCGATGCTTTATCTCGTGTCGAAATCAACGCAATTGAGGACGACGATGATCTGGCATCAATTTTTAATAATCTAGATCCATCAGAGCTTAGAGTATTAAACGACGACGATCTTAAAGATTTAGGTATTAACACCCAAGAAGACGAACAACATTCTGACTCACAAACACAACACACTTCTGCAGAAAACCCCGTCTTTACTATGCCGATTTCTGAAAACCCTATAAATCATTTCAAATATCAGATAATTATGTATTATGGACCTCATAACGAAATCAAGACAGACAACTTATTTAAAAACAAATGCTACCGAGTATACATCCAAAGACAACACGAACTACAACAGATGACTGACTTTTTAAAATCTTACATCAACCCTAATAATAATTACGGTATATTATTCTTGGACCCACAACTCGAACACTACTTAAGAATAATAGCTTCCAATCTTTTCAATAGTTCGGTTAAAATAATTAAATGTACAAAACGATTACAAGACGTAACAAAAACTACAGAACAAAAAAGAACGATCCAAGACTATCACGAACAAAACCATAACGGCACTAATGAGACGTACGCACAACTAAAAACAAAATTTTATTGGCCCAACATGAAAATCCAAATTGACGATTTTATTAATAAATGTGATGTATGTCTTCAAGCGAAATATGATCGTAATCCGTATAAAACTCCGTCTCAAGGACCCTGGATTGCTTCTAGACCCTTCGAAGTTATACACATCGACGTATTCAGCCTTGATAACTGCAAATTCTTAACCATTGTCGATCTGTTCAGTAAATATGCCCAAGCATACTACATTATCGATACTACGGCCCTGACCATCGTTAACAAACTACGTCACTTCTTCTCTCATCATAACTACCCTTCTAAGATTGTCTCAAATTCTGACCGAGAACTCAAAAATGTTGTACTCAAAGAGTTCTGTTCCATGTTTAAAATCGATTTGCACATTACTACCCCTCAGAACCCTAATTCAAATTCTCCTGTAGAGTTTTTACAGTCGACACTACTAGAAAAAATACGTGTCCTGAAAAATCAAAATCCAAACGAAAGCCCTCAATCTTTCATGATCACAGCTGTATTGATCTACAACCAATCTATACATTCTTCGACAGGCCACTCTCCTTTCAAACTACTCTACGGCCCATATGATGACATACCACCTATTGATCCCCATCAAACAGTTCTCGAAGAATATAACAATAGACGCTTAAAAGAAATACTTCCATTTTACCAGTCTATTTATGAAAAGCAAAAGCAAAAAGCAACACAGCGTCTCGAGAAAATAAACGAAACTCGAGAACAAAATATCCAAATTAATGAAGAAAACGTTGCAGTTAGAGTACCACCAGTCAGAAAGGCTGATCCCCTTTACAAAATTCATTCCGACCCTATACAATTACCTCGCAATAAAATACTTCTTCCCCATTCGAGAAAGCAAACCGCTCATATTAATAAGACTAAAAGAGCAAGAAAGAAATTTCCTTCTTTAGACCCTGCTGTGCCTATGTCTGAGGACAGCCCTACTCCTTCAACTTCAACCCATCCAAACTAATGGCTAATTCAAGAGTATGTCGAAATCGCCAAAATCCTAAATCATTATCTGAGTTTTTACTTTTACTTCAATCCCACACTTATAGAAGAAAACTATAATTAAATATTACTGTTTTTATAATACTATTATTATTAATTAATACCCAATACTTATCAGAATATCAAATTAAGTTAAATTCAAGTAATAAATAGCATAACAGCCACATAAAAGCCACATACATTAAATTACAAAAGCTTACACATATTAGGGACAAAATAAACCCCATAGATGGTGCAAGATCAATTATAAGAATAACCACTGGCAAATTTAGAAGAAGAAAATCTAAAAGAAATAAACAAACAAAAAACATAGATTTATTTTATGCAAATGAAAATGAGATGATGGTTCCGTTCAATAACTTAAAATCACAGATTAGAAAAAGATTAAGTTTCAATTAACAAAAAACTTAGTGTCACCACCTTAGATGCAATGCAAAATAAACCATAAAATTTCAAATAATACCAAGTTAGAAATTATCAGAAAGTATAAAAGTATTACAAGGAACAACTTTGCTTAATTTTAATCAGTTAACCAATATAGGAAATATTTAAGCTTAATCATAACGACGATGAATTATTTTCCACTAAAATCACATTTTTAAAATTTTTGAATACACCAAATTTAATGTTTATCTTTAAAAGACACAACTGTTATCTCCTAAACTTCCTATTCCAAGATCTTAATTCCTAATTGTTCCAACAACCCAAAACAATAAAGTCCTTGTATCACCTGCTTCGGTTTACCTGAAAACATCAGCATCAGAAAATCAGTATCACTAAAAAATGCCATCAAGATCAGATAGATGGACCACCACAATAACACCCTCATAGCAAACCAGGAAAATGCCAAATATCCATGAACAGCAACTTATGGAAAAACCAGTCCAGACATTACATGGGTACCTGAGTTGATACGACACCCACAGCCGCAACATCTCATCAGATTCAACCCTATACATCTCCAAGAAGCCAGCAAATTAAAAAGTCAGATGGAAAAAAAAGAAGCACTATAATATACTGCATCCTTGGTACATTCAATACACATGGGAATGACTACCATAATCACAGTCATCCTAATGGTCATCCTGTGCTACATCTTCAGCAGACAGTTAAGAAGAAAGCCGTGCAGCACAAGTCCAAGAGCCAACTTACACCAAGAAGAGCCCACCGGAAAGAACGAGGACGTTCTTCACACTAAGGGTGGAGGAATTATGTCACCCTGTATAATTACAACGCCCTGTATATGGCAACCATAAAAGAACAATGCCACGATATCCGTTCCGATATAGTCCAGTCAGCAATGACATCGACCTCAGGCGGTCACAGAGTTCAATCAGAAACCGCCGCATAATCAATCCTAGTTTATAAGTATTAGTTAAGTTACATTTAGATTCATTCTTTACTTGTCCACGATTAACAACATTCATAGTTCGTTAGTTGTAACTTGTAATTAATCACTTTGTTAATTAATAGTACTTTTTGGGTTTAAATAAATTATTTTTTATCATAAAGCCAAAAGGGCCTTATTTAACTATATATATATATATATATATATATATATATATATATATATATATATATATATATATATATATATATATATAAACCACATATAATCTGGAATCACGGACGTGTAGCTCAACTTCCACAATATCTACAAGGAATATTTATTGCAAATATAGATAAATCTAATCAATAATATTTAAAACTACTTCTAAGGGCGATGAGAACGCCTCCTCCCCGGCCTTTACTTGTTTCCAGAAAAAGATGATCAGTTCTTACAAGCTCATATGAATCAGATAATAGTTCAGAGTTGAGCACACCACCCTGAAGCCAAGTTACACTAAAACAGACGATATCATACTCCAAGTCTGCACCAGAAACATACAAAACTGATCGAGTATTCAATCCCCGATCATTTTGATAGTACAAAGTCAATCCATTTCTGTTGGGCTTATCTAGTAACTAATGTAATTTTTGCCAAATTTGATGTGAATCCGTTAGACTCAAAGCACTTAAACTACCCTTGACCTGTAAATAATGAGTCATATAACTCTTTGTTTGAAATTTTGTTAAAGTTTGAAAGCACACTATTAAGGAGAATCAAAAAACATACAACAAATTTTTTCTTGTTGCATTGCGATGAAATGAGCCGTTATATATATATATATATATATATATATATATATATATATATATATATATATATATATATATATATATATATATATAATTTTAGAGAAAGAAAATTATGTCTCGACTACTAAAGTCATTGACATATATAAATTATATAGAAAAACATTTTAGGTACAATGTAGGTGCATTAATAATATGTGTACCAGAACCAGTAAATTATACAATAAAACGGTTACAGTTATATGCGTTTATATAGTTCGCTAGCTTTTGAGAAATTTATTATGTTTTCTGGTGCTGCTGTGGCTAGGGTTACTACCATGGATATATTTTCACCTAAAAGCAACCTTCTCTGGAGTCTGTGTTTAATGCACTCTGTGACAATATGACTTGCTGAAAGGCTCACATTGCAGGTATCACAAACTGGTGGCATTTGTTGTTCCACTAGGTACTTGTGTGTGAGTGCTGTGTGTCCTATCCGGAGTCTTCTCAGGATGGCCAGAGGTCTGCGACTTAATATAGGTGGTTTGATTATTCTAGTATATTAGCCATTTGTCCTAAATTACTGCTTTAACATGTGGTCTTAATAGTTTGTGGTATTGGTTTTTTACTGTCGTGCCTTCCATGATTGCTCTTTTAGCAGCAGTATCTGCCAGCTCTTTGCCTATAATGCCGGAGTGTGAGGGTACCCAAACAAATGTAATGTATGTGGATTGGGGTTCAAAATCGTGAGCAGTATTTTGTATTTCCCTTGCTATATGGTTCTTGGTATATTGGCTACTTATTTCATTTAATGCCAATTTAGAGTCTGTGCAGATGACTATTTTCGTTGGACAGTTGGAAATTCCTTATATACTCTTTATGGCTTGCAGAATTGTAAAAAGTTCAGCTGTACCAATACTGATGTCCACGGGTAATTTACTAAGCTTCTCAGAGGAGGGCAATGTCACTATCGCCCCACCCACCCCATGTGGTGACTTAGAGGCATCGGTATACATTACCAGTTCGGGATTATATTCCCTTAGTGTTTCTGTAAATATTGTCTGCATCGCTGCATTTGCTGTTTTGGCTTGTTTAGGTGACATTAATGATGTGTTACAGTCTATTTTTAATTGAAGCCATGATGGTGTATTTGATTTCGGATTTTCAGTGGTTCCTGTGAGATCGATTTGGTAGCTGTCTTTTACTATTTCTAATATAAGACGTGGTTTTTCGGTGGAGTTAGACCGATGATGACTGTGGCATTGGGTGTCAGTTAGCACTGAACGAACAGGATTATTTGCTGAACGAGAAATTCTCAAAGCATATGTCAAAATTAGCAATTGTCGTCTTAAAAAGAGTGGCAGCTCATTTGACTCTCGTTGCATACTTGCTGTAGGACTAGCCCTATAAAAAATTAAATTTTGTGAAAGATGTTAAAGTATAAGAATTGATATTAAATAATGCTTCCAAATTTGTTGCCCAAATATATTACAATTTCACTATTTATAAAGATAGGTCCTGTGTCTGTGGCTATTTTTGTTTCTTCAACATCTGCCTATTTCCGCAACTAAGATCAATCACCGACGCCAGAGAATGGTTTTCTTTACCAACCTGAAAATTTTATCGAACCTGTCTTTTGTAGCAGGGCAGGGATATTTTACGTGGCAAATCGCATCGTGCACGTAACTGACGACTTAACGCCCCCTCCGAAGGGCAGAAGGCACTGCCATTCAACCTGCGCAGGTACAATGCTTGTTGTTTCCAGTATGTACTGAATAAATTCTTTATTAATAAAAATTTAGAGTAAGTAAACGCCCTGTTTCAGTAGGATGCAAACCTGGATGCTCTGGCACAGGGAGCCAATGATTGAATATCCTGGTCGTTTATTTCATTACGACTTCGATATAAAAATGTTCATCACTTTGAGGTATCCTGTGTAACATGATAAAATTTTACATCCAGAGTACCTACAGAAAAATTAGCTAAATCCATATGAGAAATAATATACCGGGTTTTCCATTTAGCAAATTATGCTTGGTTCACCCTGAAAATATTGAGCACCGTATAGTGGAAAATAATTTTACAACCCAGAGCTCAAGTCGGTCTGCATGTTTTATACATGACTCTTTTGATATTTTTTACACAATAACGGATATTGGTATAAACATATACAATGCTTACCTGTTAGCTCTTGGAAACTCTAGCTGCCATAATGGAAAAGCACAAATGCTTAGGGTAATACCAGGAATAAATGATGGATCGGGTTGTAGATATGCACTATACCTACACAGAACAAGAAAAAAATAATTAATTCACACACACACACAGAGATGTAAATGTATATAGATACTTTTTCACAATACTAAATTTGAAATAATTTATCCTGAAAGTTTCACTGCTCGGGTCTTTTTAAACAAGATGAACTTTTGTTTTTTAAACTAGTAGTATTAGCTTTGACACTAAGTGACCTAATTATTTGGAATTTATCGCGCTTGATTTTAGTCTTTTAAATGAAAAGAGCTTTTAGTATAATATAATACCACTAGTTGTCTTAGCACATTTCTCAGTCTAATGAATTCGTAAACATGCCTAAATGCATTCGCAGATATTCAGGACTGATTTATAAATAAACTATAAGTTTTTAGCAATATTAGGATTTACATAAAGGAATCTAAAGGATTAGTGGATATTTTTCTATTTACTTTTCGAAAATGTGGTTTTAAGCTCTAGTCTCGTTTATATTGATATTTGCTTCTCAAAATTTTCCTAGCTCTAATTAGAGTTTTCATAGAATACAAACTTTGTAAGAAATTATGTTATTTAACGCTGTCTAACGAATAACTGCTGAAAAAGTTTTTATAATAATTAAGTTAAATTTTCGCCATTTTGCTTTTGAGTTTTTAATATGCTATTTAGTCAAAAAACTTCCACTGCTGTTATTCATAATTAGTAAAAGATACATCAAGTTGCACAAAACAAAATATCCTGCATAAACAGAACATGAAGTGATAGAAATGCTGTTACCATTTTAAATTGAATAATCTTGTGAACCTTAGATGTCTCGCAGGTAGGCAAATATTTGAACCAATGAACAGCATATTGAAATATGTAACTATTTAAGGGAAACAAATAACTCTGGAACTACCAGTTCTGGGCTTCCATTGTGGAATACCACTGTACTTGTTGGAAGTGTTCTATGTGAAAATTGAATAAAATATCGGATTTTCCGTTGAAAAAATTAAGTGGTATAATGTACCATGGAAAGACCAAACATCAGTATAAGCCGTGATAATTTTATATAAAGCAACAATCAGATGAAAATAAGTTTATGATTGTATTTTGAATGTAAAAATGCTAAACACTGGAAATCCACTAAGTATAAATTAGAAATGCCTACTACAAAGTTAAATACGAGTAAATTATCATGATATAAGTTCATTTTGTAAGATTTTTCAATGTTAGATTAGATGATTTATTTGCTCCTGCCTTACACACAGTCAGAATAGAGCAGGTCTAAAATAATAACTATTGTATACAAAAAATAAAACACAAACTAAATACAGACAAGTGAATATGTATCTGGCTTGACAACAGTTTGCTTTTTTTTGGTAAACAAACCTTTGTGAAGTCAGAGAAATAATCTCTATGTTTATATTTTGTATGGAACGGTTTCACCGAGTAAGGGCAGTAACAATAATTATTGAAAACATGAACACGCTCAAATATGAATCAAGGATATAAAAACAATGTATAGGTACAAACAACAATGCAGTATGTGAGCATCAATAACAAACAAAATCCTGGACGCAGCAAATGCGCTATAGTAGCGAATTTTTATAAAAATAAATGGGTTTTCATTAAAAATTGTTAGTTAAGTAGTAGGTAAATAAAAGTTGAAAGAAATAATAGTATAAGGTTTGTGGCGAAGAAGTAAATAAAGATATATGAAGAGCATGCATTTCACAATATGTCAGAAATTCTTTCTTAGATTAGTAAATATGGTAGTTTGAAGTTAGATCTGATATTTGTCAATAATACACAAGCAACGTACACATGAATTATTCAATATATTATTATGTTTTAGCATCTCCTCTTTTTTAGGGTACAAAATCTAATTGAAGTTTTTTATCTTTCAGGCCCTTTAACCCAAAATATCCTTCTTTTTGTCAATCAAATTGAATAAATTGTTTTATCATGCAAAACTTTTTAATCTTATCCCTTCGTTTTGAGAGAAAAATTTAATGCTTAAAACTCAAATTTATGAACCAAGAAATTTAAAGTGTGGTACATTAGAGGAGACTTGTGTTACAAATCTCATTAAAATTATAAAACTTTCCAAAAGGAAACTAAATTGTGTTTCCGAAAAAACTCCTTTGATCGAGCTGCCTAACGAATTTATCCAAGCTATTTATAAAAAGAAGGTATCTGCCAAATTACAAACCTCGCAGGTAGTTTCCGTATTGTTAATCACTTCAATGATTTCGCCTTAGCCAACTCAACTGAACCGGTTTTTTCAAACAAAAAGACTTTTTTCTCAAAAATAAGCTTGTATCTCTCAATCCAACTGAACCGGTTTTTTCCACATAAAAAACGCTTTTGTCTTTAAAATAAATCTCCAAAGCCTAATAAGTTATTTTTTTATTAATTTACTACCAGTGCTGCTTTTATATAAAAATTGAAGATTGTATCTTAATGGAAAAAAAGTTTTGTACAGATTGAATAATTTTTATGAAAATTTGCTACCATAATGCACTTGTTACATTCATGCGTTTTTTCAACACTTTACTATTTAACAATTTTTTAATGAACGTTTTTTTTAATTCGCTACCATAACACACTTGCACTTTTTGAAATTCTTAAAACACTGTAGGTTTCCATGTGAGACTAGCAAAAAAATCTACTTTAAATTCATTTTTTGCAAACATAAAAAATATGAAAAAAACAATTAACTTTCAAACAAAATTGCCAAAATACATGGTATGATCTTCTAAATGTATCTTTAAAGTAAGGTTATACTAAATATGAAAAGTCTTTATTCACTTTGGAGGTAGATGAATTGAGTATTTTCAGAAATATTCTTGAGAAGTGGAAAGGTGTTTTTAGAAAGCTGAAAACGAAGCGAAATTTATAGTCGCAGTTACAAAAACATTGATATGCCTATTATGTTTAGAAGTATTATATACAATGCTAAACGTAATGTTTCTTTGTACAACACACTGTATAATATGCATAATTCTATGCCAAATATACTGAATATACTATCAAAAATAAATATAGATGTCATACAATATTGTATTCTCTAGATGCTGTATTTGTTTCAGAATCCTCATTTCGAAATCATTGAATGCGATATTTAGGTACCTACCTTTGTTACCACCAGTAACACACTCTGGAATAATTGACCGTCCTAAATGTTAAGTAAC
Source organism: Tillus elongatus (assembly GCA_964006375.1). Taxonomy (NCBI): domain Eukaryota; kingdom Metazoa; phylum Arthropoda; class Insecta; order Coleoptera; family Cleridae; genus Tillus; species Tillus elongatus. The sequence continues at coordinate 55,891,864 of OZ023268.1, forward strand.
GACATTACATATACAAACGGATAAAAAGAGTCTATTTCAGATGAATCTTCTGAAAACGTTTAAATTAGATTTGCTTTGTCAAAGGCACCCTCAAAGATTACACATTGTGTGCTTTCCCCATAGTGTAAGAAGCTTTCCACCTCCTGTGTTACAGCGTGAAGCACCGTTTCTGTCAACTTACACCGCTTGTATGTCTATTAGTTTTTGTGGAAAGGGCGATTGTAAGAGTTTTACCCAGCATAAACCTATCTATCCTTCCTACTGTCTTCAGCAGAAATGACATGAGACTATTTAGCCTGTAGGTTTTGGCCACCGTATAATCCCGTTTCCCTGGTTTAGGAATAGAGACATGATTTACAGGTAAGTTTTTTTTCGCTTAAACGTCGTAAAAGGTGTCAAAACATATAGAAAACATAATTTTGGGAAGCAAAATTTTTTATGTCTGTCGGGCTGTATGTCTGTCTGTAGCCACGATAACTTTAGACCGAATTGAGATATCGTCTTCAAAGTTGGTACACCGTTAGCACCCGACAAACGATCTGTAAGGATTGTTTTTGGGTAAAATCGCTTTGTGGGGTAGGGGATGGATGCGGAATGATTTGGCGAAAATTGACATTTTTTCATTGAAACTCGAGTAATATAACGTTTTAGGATTTTTTATTAGAAACATTTTAATTTCATCAAACATCTGGTATTTTGTGCTGAAATCTTTAACATGCCCAACATCGCATGGTACATGGGACTGACAGATTAACGCTCGTACTTAAGGGCTAAACGTGCAGATGTTCAACTTGCTCAAACACAATGCCACAACCTCAGCTAATGTTAATTTACAGTATGTACTGAAAAATAATTTGACGTTTCGACTGGGAGTTGAACCCGGGAGACTTGGGCTTGAGCCCTGCTGTTTATGTTTGCTGATTGAATTGTAAAGAAATACGAATCTGATTTATTGTAGAAAGCAATGCAAACTAAACTTCCCTGAGGGAGAAAAAAAAATGCAAACTAAAAGCTCAGTTTTTTGTTAGTTTCCATTTAGAAAACAAAATCCTTTCAACGAGGCATTGGCTGTCCATCCGTCGGTTATTCCGTTTGAATGGTTCACCTGTAGTGTCCACATTCCTTGAGATATAAACATCGTATTCTACAGTTGACAGATGTACTTTTGCTCTTAGACCCAGCGGAAAGTAGGTTGAACTTCCTGTTGTCAAAACTACCCATGTAACGGGAAGAGAATGCCAGAAATAGAATCTTCTGTAATTACTGTAACTAATTACCCTCGAAAGATAAAAAAGTCTGGACGCAGAAAGTGCGTTATGGTAATGAATTTATGTAATTCAATGCTTAGGTTTAACTTTCTTGTAACATAGAGATCTAAATTTTGGTATATAGCCTACTTTTTATAACGTAAACTTATGTGGCATTTTTTTTACCATAGCTTTGTTATTTTAAGTTAAAAAAAATCCGAAGGGATGTCCAAATTTTTCCCGAAAACCTGGTCCGATTTTCCTGGCTAACAAACTTATCCAAGCCTCTTACAAAAGAAAGGCACCTGCAAAATTTCGTCAAAATCGGCCCATTATTTTTAGAGTAATCGGTGTAATACACACACACACACACACAATATATATATATATATATATATATATATATATATATATATATATATATATATATATATATATATATATATATATATATATATATATATATATATATATATATATAGTGTGATGATAAAGTTTGAAACATAATTTTTTCAAGAAATATGCTCGGTCAGGTCAATTTTACCTTGTCAATTGTCAACTTATGACATAAAAATTACATTTATGACGTCACCTATTTCTGAATGGTGACGTCATTATAAGTTTTTAAATTCAACCATATTTCTTTGCGGTTTTTCCATAGGCCTGCTCACTACTTAAATGATGACGAAAAAAATCGGTACCTGACATCACAATTTGTTTGAAAAAGTAGTGTTATGTAATTTAAAAACTGGAAACGTAAGTTTAATGGAAAAAATATTGAACCAAGGAAAACAAACAAAATTTAGCGCAAATATTTAAATTGTTCTCCAAGTACCATTTGGCATTGACTGATACGAGTGTATACACTTTATACACTGGGCTAAAAAATGTCAGGACAAAGTTGCTCCAGTTCAGCGAGAATTATTTGCTGTAGCTCCTCTAAATTATTTGGTCTGTTGAAATAAACTTTCGATCCAAAATAACCCCATAGAAAACAACCAAGGGAGCTAAATCTAGGGAACGCAGTGGCCACTCAATTGCTCCTCGTCGGCCCAGAGATCTCTCAGGATATGTGGATTCTAGTGTGTTGAATATTGGGTAATTCTTTACTTGAGCCCGTCCAAACGGTTAAGTCCTCGCGCACTAGAAATTCGTGACTAGAACTCACACGCTGTTGCCACATCCTTCTCATAGTAGAAACAGATTAAAAGATCGAAGAATTCATGAAAAAAATATGCGCGTATCAAGTACGTTATTGACGTTACCTATATTGACGCAGCAGCGTTACGGTAATGAATGCGAATACAATTAAGACATGTGTGTTATGGTAGGGAGTCTGGTATAAATTAGCAAGTGAAACGTAAAATTAAAAAAATATACGTATATTGACGTAGCAAGTGCGTTACGGCAATGAATACGAATACGAATTCATTAATACATGTGCATTATGGTAGGGAGTATGACATAATGCAGCAAGTAAAAGGGAACATTTTAAAATATACCTGTATTGACGTAGCAAGTGTGTTACGGTAATAAATGAGAATACAATTAAGACATGTGTGTTATGATAGGGAGTCTGGTATAATTTAGCAAGTGAAACGGAAAATTAAAAAATATACGTATATTGACGCAGCAAGTGCGTTACTGTTATGGTTGAGAGTATGGTATAATTTATTAAGTAAAAGTCTGGATGCAGCAACTGCGTTATGGTGGTTACCATAGCTTTTCTAATTTTTGAGGAAAACTTTTCCCAAAAGAAAACCCATAATTTTCCCAAAAAACCTTGTACGATTTTCCTGGCTTACAAACGTATCCAAGCCATTTACAAAAGGACCGTTATTTTTTGAGTTATCGGTGTGATACACACACACACATACATACATATATATATATATATATATATATATATATATATATATATATATATATATATATATATATATATATATATATATATATATATATATATATATATATATATATAACATACAATAATTGAAAGTGACCCCGGTTATGGGTACTCGGGGTCCTAGTTCGCGCTAATTTGAGAAAAATTTTTCAAAATTCGAAAGGCGGGATATCCCCAATAGTGAAATTTTCCTAAGAAATTCACTAAAACGCGAAATATTAATATCGTTGCGTCAAGAAAAGACTATCGCATGTTTTTCTAGAAGCTTATTTTTGCAGACCCTTATGTGACCCGAAACGAGTTTCCTAAATACAACGGCCTCTGCATTGCCTATAACTGTTACAGAGATTCTTTGCTGACATTTAACTGTTTCCAATATTGCTGAAGCAACAGCGAAGAAGCTTGACCGCAGTTTGAATATTGTTCTCATGTCTGGTATGCCGCCTCAACGTCAACCTCGTTTCTTCTAGATTCTATTTAGAATCGAGCAGGCCGCCCTATAGGAGATCCTCTGTCAAAGACAATCTCACTTATTCGACCACAGGAGAAAGGTTGGGCTGTAATCATCAACTTTTATCAAAAGGTTCGGCACGAATCCTCGGTCTTTCGCAGATAGACACATAGGCTGTACCTTTGATGAAGTATTTTGTCAAATGAAATACAGAAATTAATTTTATTGTGACGGCGAATAATATCTTTTAGAACGAAAGACAAAGGAAAGATGAGTAAGCAAATGTATTAAAGTGTTATAAAAATTATATGATTTGGTGATATATTTACCCACTTAACATTATATGTAGTGTATACATTAACGGTTTCTCCTGTCACTGAAATAATGCCACTTTGAAAAATGCAGCAACCGGTTTTGTTTCTTGTGTCATATTAACGCGTGAGATTAATTAGCATGCCTCAAGATGCCGTAAGAGACGAAACCGATTGAAAAAAATATCAGTATCTTATCCACTAGTCTAGAAACTTGAATTTTAGCAGACATAGGTCAACATGGGAAATCCACTCCATTTCACTTGCTAAATTATATCATACTTCCTACCATAACGCACATGTATTGATTGTATTCGTATCCATTACCGTAACGCACTTGCTGCACGTCAATATAGGTATATTTAAAAAAAAATCGTTTTACTTGCTATGTTATGTCATACTCCCTACCAAAGCGATCATGTATTAATTGTATTCGTATGCATTAGCGTAACGCACCTGCTGCGTCAATATAGATATATTTTTAATTTTCCGTTTCACTTGCTAAATTATATCATACTCCATACCATAACGCACATGTATTAATTGTATTCGTATTCATTACCGTAACGCACTTGCTGTGTCAAATAGGTATATTTTTTTAATTTCCGATTCACTTGCTAAATTACCAAATAGGTAATTATAAAATTTTCCGTTTTACTTGCTAAATTTTATGATGTGGCAACAGCGCATAACGAAATTCTAGCGCGCTGGGACTTTGCCGTTTGGGAGGGCTCAAGTAAAGGATTACCGAATATTGATTTTAACTTCACTTTTTGTTGCACTTAAATAGTGACATGACAACGTATCAAAAATCACAAAATCAAGTATTCGTTACTTTATAAAAGTGAAGGAAAACCTCATTATTATAAAGAAAACCCGTCCTAAATAAAAACGGTAAATATTTATTATTTATTATTAAATTTAAGTACGTTTCCATTTTTTAAAGTAAATAATGCAATTTTTTCAAAAAAATTGTCATGGCAGGAACTGTTTTTTTTCATCATCATTTAAGTATTAAGCAGGTCTATGGAAAAACATAAGAAAAATATGGTTGTCATTTAAAAAACGTACAATGACGTCATCATTCAGAAATAGCTGACGTCATAAATGTAATTTTTACGTAAAAGTTGGCAATTGAAAAGATAAAAATTGACCTGTCCGAGCGTTTTTCTAGAAAAAATTCAATAACACATTTATGAATTATGTTCCCAACTTTATCATCAAACTATATATATATATATATATATATATATATATATATATATATATATATATATATATATATATATATATATATATATATATATATATATATATATATATATATACATATATATATATATATATATATATATATATATATATATATATATATATATATATATATATATATATATATATATATTTGTGTGTGTGTGTGAGTGTGTGTGTGTGTTAAATGGCAGGTTTGGGGACAGTTTCACATAGTTATAGTACTTTATAGGGACACTTGGTGTTTACAGGGATTGTCCCCATAAGATTATATGTCTTTCGTATGTTGTGGGGAGAGTCCTCACAAGATTTTTATTTTTGTCTTTTGTGTATTATGAGGACAATTGGCAATTAATATGAGGTATTTTCTTTTTAATGTTTCTACACTAAAATACGTTTACAAATTAACTATATTATGGTGTTACCTCAACACTTATAATTTCCCTTTCATGTTAGCTTCCATCCAAGGCATGGGGCATTGGGTTCCTCAAAGTGTACTTATTCATAAAGCTGTTATTATCTTATTACCTGACCTGACGATCGTTTCGAACAAAGTTTGCGTCATCAGGGTGATTAATAAACTAACCACTTGTTTATCCATCCCTCGGATGACACTAGCTCTGTTAGCAAAACGATCACCAGGTCAGAAAAATATGTTTGGTGAATTGGGTTCTCCTAAGTGTACTTATTAATTAAGCAATTATTATCTTATAACATTTAATTACTAACGCCGCTTTCTGGAGACTATATATACATATATATATATATATATATATATATATATATATATATATATATATATATATATATACATACATATATATATATATATATATATATACATACATACATATATATATATATATATATATATATATATATATATATATATATATATATATATATATATATATATATATATATATATATGCTGGGTATCCAAGAAAAAAAGCTAGTGGAGCGCTATCTCTTAAAAAATTATTTAAAAAGTAAAAATTTTCTTTGAAGGTGATTATTCATTGAAAGTATAAACATGTTACTTCGGATTGAGCTAAAAGTTGCTATTTCATTTTTTTAATCAAATATTTCATATAATATTATCTACTGCTTTCTTAAATTTTACATATTGAGATTTCAAGCTCGTTATCGTTTATATTTGACTTTTCTAAAATTGACAATTTTAAAAGCAAATTTTTTATAATTTCTAAGAGACGAAGTCAGTTTTCAAACAGTCTATATATTGGCTAATTAAGGAGTTAGAAACAATCAAACTTACAGAGTTGGTTGAAGTATATTGATTTTGATAAAAAGGTAATCAGAAGTTTTAAGATGTTTCTATATGAAATGCTAAGTTTATATTATATAAAATAGTTGTGTCATTACTTCTCTTACAAAAAAAATTTTTTCAGCAGACACTATATATTTAGTCACACTTAAATCGCTCAAAAGGCGTAACATTTGACATCTGATGTTGAAAGCACACAATGTCTTACCTTGGCGCATTGACTCTTAGTAGATAGTGCGCCACCTGGGCCCATCCCCTCCACTTTTTACTGCGCATGCGCGAGTCATCATACGCATGCGCTGACCTGCGCAGACCTGTGATAGTTGACAGCTGACCTGTCAGATTTGACAGGTGTCAAATGTCACTGACCTGACAGCTGTCAGTTGTCAGCTAACCTGACATGTGTCAACGTCAGTTGTCACCTGACCTGTCAGATGACGTCACAAGCATTCCAAGATGGCTGACCTGTCATAGACAGCCACACCCCGGGTCTCTATGGAACTGTCTGACCTGAGATGACGTCACAAGCATTCCAAGATGGCTGACCTGTCATAGACAGCTGCAACCCCAGGGTTCTCTCTATGGAACCAACCTGAGATGACGTCGCAAGCGTTCCAAGATGTCTGACCTGTGTGTCCATAGATATCTACAAGTCAGGTCTCCATGTGTGTTTGTCGAATACCAGCTGTCTGATTGTTTATTAAGGTTGTGTATTTGTTTATTAAGGTTAGGTGTTCGTATACAGATTGATTACCAAGCCATTTTGATTGTTTATTAAGGTTATGTTTGTATTTGTTGATTAAGGTTATGTTCGTACACACACAGCTGTCTGTATTTGTTTATTAAGGTTATGTTCACACACGTGTTGATTATCAATCATCTGATTGTTTAGTAAGGTTATGTTTGTATTTGTTATTTGAATGCAAACAGACATGATAATACAAGAGTGTACTTACATACAACAAGAGACGTCAGCCTTCTTTCACAGCTTAATACACACTACTGAACAGGTGTCTTCTGTGTTGAGGAAACAGACAGACAGACAACTGATTGCCATTGTTGAAGCTTGTACATGCTGTTTGAAAGGATATAACACACGTCATGACAGTTCAAAGTCTTTGCTTAAACTGACAGATGCATGTGTATTTGAAAGAAAAGCATTCGCCTGAACTTAGATTTGAACCCATGAACCTCGAATCGACCATAGACAGCTTTTCTCAGATATACTATTGCTAAACCAATAGCTCCACAGACGCACACGTTAAAAGTTTGTTCGCAGTTGTATATATAAAACAAAGCCAGTTGTTGTTTACATATGAGGTTAGGTGTTCGTATACATGTTGATTACCAATCATCTGATTGTTTATTAAGGTTATGTTTGTATTTGTTTATTAAGATTAGGTGTTCGTATACAGGCTGATTACCCTACCATCCAATTGTTAGTAAGGTTATGTTTGTATTTGTTATTTGAATGCAAACAGACATAATAAGAAGAGTGTACTTACATACAGCAAGAGACGTCATTCTTGTTTCACGACTTAACACATACTGAACAAGTGTCTCTCTCTCTCTTGTATTAAGGAAACAAACTGATGTAAGAGAGAGAGAGGCCTTACAAAAGGATAAACAACGTTTTACAGTTGTTAACCTTGATCCTGTTTGAGCTTGTCTGTGTATCTGTTTAATATACACAAGAGAGAGGTCCTCTTAAAGGTAAACAACGTGTTAGTTGATGACCTTGTGTTATATCTGTTCAATAACCCCACATTATTCGTGTTTGAGCTTGTCTAGAATACAGTCGTTAGAAGTATGACATCATCCATGTAAAAAAACAAATACAGTTTAAAACGGTTACTGTGGGTAATATGTATAAATTGGCTACACACAGACACTCTTAAACATATTCACAAGTCAGTTGTTGTTGAGAAAAGACTTACTGCAGTTTGTTCTAACCCAAATCTGTTTCAAAATGGCTACATTAAGTGATGTGTGTTACCAGCAAATTAAAGACAACTTCTGGTATGGTCTATTTGGAGACTTTCAACTTATTATCGATAAGAACACTGGCTATTTTAATGCAACTAAACTGTGTAAAACTAGAAATAAAAAAATGTCTCATTGGATGGAAAATAAAAAAAACTAAAGAGTTGATTGCCTATTACAACAGTCGGCTAAAGGAAGAGTTAGGGTTTCAGCACAACGACATGACAAGTGTTTCAACTGAGGGAGCCTACTTAGAGTTATCGCAAGGGAGCCGGATTACTGTCAGGATATTATTGCTTTACGACATACTTTTTAATTGTATTACAAAATAAAAACACAGTAATTTTAACAAAGACTTTTATTTGATTCTAAGTACAAGTATGTAAACTCTTTGTTGGAATACATTTATAGAATTATTAACATTAGATGGTTCAGTGTTGCGTTGGTGCTGTTGTTGTTGTTGTCGTTGGTGTCTCTTCATGGCTGTAGGGTTTACTAGGTGATAACACTAGCTTCTTTTAGTTCTTCCAAGATTGACTGAATTTCGTTGTTATGAGCATTATTACCTGCAACTTGGGAAGCCACTAAAAGTCTAAGTCTGTCAACCAACTCGTTTATGTCATTCCAATACACATAGGCTATTTGTTTGTTATTTTGTATCATATAGTTGTTGGTGCTGATGTTGTTGTTAGGGCTCATGCCGTTGCTATCGCTGCTCTTATCACTCTGAGTTTTAAGTTCAGTCTTTTGTTTTTTGTTAAGATGTCTGTCGTTGCTGTCGTCATCGTCTTCCTCGTAGGTGTAACCAAAACCTTGAGGTGTTGAGGATCTACGACCTCGTGGATTTATCACTGGTTTTATTAGAGTCAGATACTTTTCAGAGGAACAACCCTTGGTTCGGGCGTTAGGATCATAGTTCATTTTATAAACACTAGTTGCTTCTAGAATATCTCTATAGTGTTGAAGATTGTCATAAGTATACCCCCGGGGTCTTTTCATAAATAACAATTCTAGCAAACCTTGTGTTTGCGGGTATCTCCTTTGGCCCAGTTGAATCTCAGCATCGGTAAAGTCTAAGTGTTTGTTACCAAGACTCCAGCTACCGGTATCTTTAGCGTAGCGGGCACCATACGTTTGATCAATGGTACCGAGCCTTGGTGGTTCAGTAAAATACTTGTCTACATAATATCGAACTCGGTCAGGATATTGCTCCAAAAATTCTTGATATGCAGGGTTGGTTGTGACAGTTTGTAGGTCGGCCTCAAGCTCTTCAAATGTTGGGATATCCTCATCGGAACTTGTCGCCTCAGCCTCTTCCCTTGGTTCAGCTTCAAAAACTTCATGGTCTTTCAGGAACTCTACTTGGCGTTTCGTTTCTGGTATATTGACTTCGTCTTTGATTTGTTCAGCCTTTAGTGGTTGCGGTGGCTGCTGCTGCTGCAGTGCTGCTGTGTTTTTAGATATTTCACTTAGGGGCTCAACAAGTGGTTTATATAAACGTTGCAGAGCATCATCATTCTCAGCTCTGTTAAGTTTAAGCATTAAATGTTTTTTTCGAATATTGGCAGCAAGTTGTAAAATCCTTTTCTTAACTTTTCGCTCTTCCTTACCCAACACTTCCATTGTGCTACAACTGTTTGGTGTTACCAGACGGTCTAATCATTTGTTTGAGCGATACAGGTTGTGTGGTGGTTTAACATATACTGACTCAGTCATGGTACATGCCTTCTTATTTATCACGATATCCGGCTGTCTTGTTAGACAGCTGTATGACAGCTGTGTGTTAGACAGCTGTGTGTTAGACAGCTGTGTGTTAGACAGCTGTGTGTTAGACAGCTGTGTGTTAGACAGCTGTCTGTTAGACAGCTGTGTGTTAGACAGCTGTGTGTTAGACAGCTGTCTGTTAGACAGCTGTGTGTTAGACAGCTGTCTGTTAGACAGCTGTGTGTTAGACAGCTGTCTGTTAGACAGCTGTGTGTTAGACAGCTGTGTGTTAGACAGCTGTCTGTTAGACAGCTGTGTGTTAGACAGCTGTGTGTTAGACAGCTGTGTGTTAGACAGCTGTCTGTTAGACAGCTGTCTGTTAGACAGCTGTCTGTTAGACAGCTGTGTGTTAGACAGCTGTCTGTTAGACAGCTGTGTGTTAGACAGCTGTGTGTTAGACAGCTGTCTGTTAGACAGCTGTGTGTTAGACAGCTGTCTGTTAGACAGCTGTGTGTTAGACAGCTGTCTGTTAGACAGCTGTGTGTTAGACAGCTGTGTGTTAGACAGCTGTGTTAGACAGCTGTGTTAGACAGCTGTATGACAGCTGTATGACACCTGTGTTAGACAGCTGACTGTCCTGTCTATCATTGTTAGAATAATATATATCTATCGAATCCTTTTCTATATCGGCCTTTGTGTACATCGTTTTCCTTCACAATCACCAACACACCATACTTATTATCTTTCCAGCATTGGTAGCAGATAGTTTTAAATTGTTTAAAGTCCATATCGGTGGTCACATGATCGTCGTACACGTGTTTTAAATTGGTTTCATCTTGCTTGAATAACACAATAACATTGGTGTTGTCACGTACCAGATGTTTGGGTATTCGTGTATATGTTTGACAGAGATAGAATGAATCAATATTCTTATGTCTGCCCATACTGAAGTATGCTCTTATTTTATCTTGTTTGTCACAAGCTACATCATCAAATATAAACACAGAGTTGTCCTTGGCATCTTCCGGATCTAATATTTCATCGTTTTCTCTATAAGGATAGTAACCAACACCTTTTGTGGCATTCATCACCTCCTTTAACATCTTGTATTTCGGTTGATACAGAGACTTTGAATACACATACACGTTATCAAATTTTAAACCGTTTGCTTCAAACAACAAACTCAGCATGACATTAGTTTTACCACACCCACTCGGACCACATATGATACAGCGAACGGTGTTTGGAAAGAGAGGACCATGCCTCAGTTGTTGTTGAGCTGTGTCCGTAACAACATCGTCTATATTTGTAATGGGTAAGGCAGAAGCGTGTTTGCTGGTACGCATCTTAACTTAAACTAAACTATATTTTATTGGGTGTGTATATATATGAAGGCAAGTGAGACACCCAGTCAGTATGCATGTTGGTGTCACAGAGTGTGGGTTGTTATTAACAAAGACAGATACAGGTTTTGCTGAAACGTTGCGGGGGCGTTACAAACACCATGAAAGTTAACAGAAAACTTGATGAGGGGTTTTATGTAATCAACTCGAAGCCAAAGAAGAAGGTTCCCTTTAAAAACATACTAAGTCTGATTGAGGAAGTTATAAAAGATAGAAACCTTATTCCAACAGCGAACGCCGTATTTGATATAGCTCATACAATCGTTAGAAACATTGGTGGACGTAAGAATGTGCAGAAACCTCGAGTTATTCCAATACCTAAAAGTGGAGGCTTCCTTCCGCTGTTGCCTCTGATATTTGGTGGGCTGTCAGCACTAGGAGCTCTGGGTGGTGGTGCTGCAGGTATTGCCAAAGCCGTGAACGATGCCAAGTCTGCGAAACAGAAACTGGAGGAGGAAGAACGGCACAACAAAACAATGGAAGCCATCGCGATGGGTAGGAGAGGGAGTGGCTTGAAATTTAAGCCAAAATGCAAGAGACTGGGCAAAGGCATGTATCTCAAGAAACAGCGCTCCGGTTATGGGTTGTATCTGCAAAAACCATTGCAATAAAAGACTCAAACAGTAGCCTGTGTGTATCAGTCATGGCGCACACCTTTGTGTTGAAAGACCGCAGCTCCCATCTGTCGTCAGACTACCATCCACCAATTGTTTTGGATGGTAATTATGCTGTTGCCTTGATAGGCTTTCACACCTACAACAACATACCCAACATCTATGAAGGTAAAAACAAATTTCATGTAAAAGAAGGAACCGGTTGGCGAACCATCACGATACCCACCGGTGCTTATGAAATAACACACTTGGAAGAGTTACTTCAAAATGAACTTGTTGGTGCTACAGCAACACACGAACAAAAGCAACAGGCTCTGATTCTGAGACCTAATCCGAACACCATCAAATGTAGACTAAAGTGTTATACAAATGTCAGTTTTGAATTTGATGGTTCGATTGGGCGAATGTTGGGCTTTTCAAAACAAGTTCTTCAGCCTGACACCTTTTATGAATCTGATTTACCTGTTGAAATAGTGGATGTTAGACAGATTCGCATCGAAACCAATATTGTGTCTGGTTCCTATTATAACGGACAACCCTCACATACGCTGTATGAGTTTGCTCCGATGGTTGATCCTGGCTACGCAATCGACATAGAACCTAAAAATTTAATTTACTTGCCGGTGAACAAGCAAGAGATTTCCAATATAAGCATCGACATCGTCGACCAAGATTCAGTTCCTGTCAACTTTCAAGGTGAAGAGGTGTCTGTTCGCTTGAAACTTATAAAAGTTGCTTAGTATGTTGGTCTTTAAGGATATAAAAGCAAGTGCATCTACCACATCAAATTCAGTTGAGTCAGACACGTCAAAGGGTACGCTTCGTCCCGATAATATTGAGTTCCTGCAAAGCCTGGGTTATCATGTCGTCAAAACTAGAAATATTCAAAGAACCCGTGTTTGATGATGGGATCGATCGAGAAGAGCTGCGCTCTTACTATTCACCAACTAAATCGTTTGGTAACAGCGATGAAATTGAAATAGCCATCAACCAACAAGATGCGTTCGTATGTCTGGCCGAGTCAGCTCTAATAATCGAAGGTGCTCTGGAACCTGTAGCAGTCCAAAATGCCACTGGTGCTTGTTATCTGTCAAATAATGGAGGAGCAGCTCTGTTTGAATCAATGACCTATGAGTTAAATAACAAGGAAGTGGAACGAGTGCGAGACCCATACACCACAACCATCATCAAAAGTCTGCTATCGTTCAGTAAGAATGAAGCCCAATCTCTTAGCAACGCTGGTCTGAATGTGTCGTCGGAGCACATCACCTTAAATGATAACAAGTTTCACATGCTCATACCTGTCTGGTTCCTCTTCAGTTTCTTTCATCATTTCAAAGGAGTTCTCTGTGGCAAACATACTTTCCGCTTTACAAGAAGTCGAAACGATTCCAACGGCTATTACAGCACAGGTACGGCACGAGCAAAAATTACCGTAACCAATATGTTTTTAAAGGTAAAACATGTATTTCCCAATGATAAAATGAAATTGGAACTGATGGATAAAATAGCCAAAGACACCTCTATATTTCTCGCATACCGCAAATGGGACATATATGAGTTACCAGCACTCAGAGATATCAACAGAGATGTGTGGGCTGTTAAAACTGCAACCAACTTGGAAAGACCTCGATATGTGATTATAGCATTTCAAACAGATCGTAAGGATAACGTGAAGAAGAGGTCAGACTATTTCGATAACATTGGTATGTTGGACCTCCGAGTGTTTCTAAATTCAGAATGCTACCCTTATGAATCTATGAATATGGATTTTGAGAAATCGAAATATGCAGAAGCCTATAACATGTATACAGATTTTCAAAAAAGCTTCTGTTATAAAAACATGTCGGAGCCTATCTTGAATTATGACGAGTTTAAAGACAGAGCTCTATTTGTGATTGACTGTCAGCACCAGAACGAGTCAATCAAGTCTTCAACGGTGGACATTAAGGTGGAGTTTATGAGTCACGCCAACTTCCCAAAAAATACTCGTGTTTATTGTTTGGTTATTCATGACAGTGTAATGGAATATAAACCTCTAACGGGCATCGTTAGAGCCATTATGTAATAATAGTATGTCATTTATGTATCAATATGTACAACTTAATTAATCCTAATAAATTTTTATTGTATGTAAAACAGTTGTTTTATTTTTATTTTGTTGCATTTTTATTAAACCCTTTCTGTCTGTCAGTCTAAGCAAAGACTTCGAGCTGTCATGACGTGTTTGTTAAACAGCTGTACAAGCTCAAACAAGATTATCTAAGATACTTGTTGGGCAATCAATTGTCTGTCTTTTATTACACAGCTCTGTCAGTCTAAGCAAAGACTTCGAGCTGTCATGACGTGTGTGTGTTAACAATCAACAACAGCGTCTATATGTTTTGTTTGGTTCAAGTGGATGTCATTAAACAACTGTGTTATTTCTATAAGGGCCCCCATTCAAGACCTCAACATACGTTAGTGTGTGTGTGTTAAACCGTGAAACATGTATGACGTCTCTTGCTGTATGTAAGTATACTATTATATTATTTATGTTTACATACAAACAATACTTATCAAACAATCCTCGTATATCAAAGTTTAGTTTAGTTGTTTTAAATCGAGTTTTGTTACTTGTGTGTTTTTGATCACTTCCTATATAAATTTAGATTCACTGTGATATAGAAAACACTAACATAAACAAACCTCCATAAAACCAGGTCTGAGTTTTATTACCTCATTAAAAACAAGCTCATTAACATATCTAGATGTAAATACATTTTGTTATTGATATTATTGCTAGTTTACTTCAAACGTTTTTGTTTTTAGATGATATTAGATAGGTAAATTGGAACGTCTTTAAATATCTTTTTTACTATAAATATACAATTGTTTTAAAATTACAGTTCCTATTAGGTTACAATTGGTATGTAATAGAGATACCACCCCTGCCCACACACACACACACACAAACTCATCAGCCTGATAAACTCGTTTTATGTAACAGGTTTTATTTTATATATACCACTGCGAACAAACTTTCATCGTATGTCTGAATAGCATGATCGGTTTAGCGACAGGTATCTCTCTGAGTAAGTTGTATGGTTGGGGGTTCAAATCTAATTTCAGGCGAATGCTTTTCTTTCAAAATTCATATTTCAAATTAAAATCAAATTTCAAATTACCCGCTCAATATCTTCCTCATATATGTATGTGTGTGCTAAACCGAATGACTGTGTCCAACAGATGTCTCCCCTCGAGCTAGAGAATATTCTCTCACTCTACAACTTTACACATAGAATGTTCTCTAGCTCGATGAGTCATATCTCTGGACACAACAGACACAAATTTTCAAACAAATTCAAATTTCCCGCCAAAAACGAAATACCCTAACAAACTTCAATACACCTTAACAACAACACAATAAACAAACAAACAGCTGTGTTTACGAACATAACCTTAATAAACAAAATACAAAACATAACCTTAATAAACAAACAGATGAATGGTAATCAACACGTGTGTGAACATAACCTTAATAAACAAATACATAACCTTAATAAACAATCAGACAAATGGTATTCGACAAACACACACACACATGGAGACCTGACTTGTAGATATCTATGGACACACACAGGTCAGACATCTTGGAACGCTTGTGACGTCATCACAGGTCAGACATAAGACAGTTAATACCTAACCTGACTTGTAGATATCTATGGACACACAGGTCAGACATCTTGGAACGCTTGTGACGTCATCACAGGTCAGTTTCATAGAGAACCAGGGATTGCAACTGTCTATTACAGGTCAGCCATCTTGGAACGCGTTTGACAGATGTGACATATGACAGGTTAGGTGACATTTGACATCTGTCAACACTGACAGGTCAGGTGACAGCTGACGTTGACAGCTGTCAGGTCAGGTGACATTTGACGTTGACAGCTGTCAGGTCAGGTGACATTGACACCTGTCAACTGTCACAGGTCAGCGCATGCGCCCGACTCGCGCATGCGCAGAAAAAAGTGGAGGGGATGGGCCCAGGTGGCGCACTATCTACTACTCTTCATCAGGAAATAAAAACTCTGGACGCAGCAAGTGCGTTATGGTAGTGAATTTTCATAAAAATGTTTTTAAAAGCAAATGTTTTTTTAAGAAAGCAGGCATCAAATTTGGTTACCAGTATAATCTATATATTAGAAACAATGTGCCATGTTTCATCAAAGTAACTTTATTGTTTGAAAATGTACATAAAATGCCGAAAGTAAACTTAAATTGTTCCCGAAATAACTGGTTTTCTGGTCAACCTTATAGGTTAATAGCAAATTGATTCAAATTTGAAGCATTTAATGAAAATTCGCTACCATAACGCACTTGCTGCGTCCCGAATTTCTTTTCTTACAAAGATGTATTATATTTCGATGGAAAATGCAAAAATGCAATAACATAGGGCGTGTTGGTTAAAAAAAAAAAAAAGAAAATTTGAATCACCAACGACTTATGGGCCACCCTGTTATTGTGGAAATATATTTTTTAAGATGTAGCTCAAGACACCCCATAATTAATGTATACAACTTTTTTTCGTAACTTGCATAATAACGGATATATTGAGCTTTAATGATTTTTTACGAAAATTCGACAAAAACAATATACCATTAAACGATAAACTCTATAGCCAACACTACTGCTAAAGCATCAGAGAAATTAATTTTCTGGGAATATTTTAGTAAAATGAAGGACAATGACGATTGAACTAAGAGTTCAGGCTTTGTAAAACATTATTCTTGAGACATTTTCCTTCCATATTAGTTTCAGGTTCATTGCCTAAATATTACCAATTTTGACGTTTTAAATCGCGACTTTGACGTTTTAAGGAAAACCCAAATTTATGTTTCTTTAAATGCCTGTAACTTATTTTTACTTTAACCTACAGAGCTAAATTTTGGTAGGTAGCTTACCTATAATGATATAGTACCAAATTTTGTTGCCCTTACTTTGTTAATTCCCGAGATATAATTTTTTTTCGAATGAAAACTCAAAATTTTCCCGTAAAACCTCGTCCCATTTTCCTGACTAACGAACTTATCCAAGTCATTTACAAAAGGAAGGTACATGCCAAATTTTATCAAAATCGGCCCATTATTTCATTATTTTTTGAGTTATCGGTGTGATACATATATTAATATATATATATATATATATATATATATATATATATATATATATATATATATATATATATATATATATATATATATAAATGACCCAAAAACCGCCAATTTCAATAATTTCTCTGTGTCCTGTAAATCTCCTCAAATGTTTAGTTAAATCTAAAAATGCATTACCTATATTGTTCTATTTAAAATAATGAATTTGATAGCAAATATCAGCTAGACAGAAAGTTGTATGTCAATGGAAGAATTTTAATGAGTGGGTAATCAGGAATAAAGCATAACTGCCAACTTGTGGAAATAATTCAGGTGGGCCTTTTTAGTGCATTTTCGTAGAAAAAATTTACTAATGGGGAGATCCCGACTTTTGAATTTTGAAAAAAATTTTGCAAATGAGCGCAAACTAGGACCCCTAGAACCCATATCCGGGGTCAGTTTCAATTTTTATATGTTTATATATATATATATATATATATATATATATATATATATATATATATATATATATATATATATATATATATATATATATATATATATATATATATATATATATTACAACGAAAACTCAAAAAGTAATGGGCCGATTTTGATAAATTTTGGCATGTACCTTCCTTTTGTAAATGGCTTGGACAGTTTGTTAGTCAGAAAAATCGGACGAGGTTTTCCGGGAAATTTTTGAGTTTCCATTCGAAAAAAAATTTTATCTCAAAAAATAAAAAAGCTATGATAACCAAATTTGGTAGGTAGGTTTACGATATAAAAAGTAAACTATACCCCAAAATTCAGATTTCTATGTTACAAGAAAAAAGTTTTAATAAAATATTTTGTGCGAGATCATTTCTATGAAAATTCACTACCATAACGCACTTGCTGCGTCCAGGCTTTTTAAATATTTTACAATGCTTGTTAAAACACATATTAGCACCTCAGAATGATAAGTACCTAATTACTATTTATCTTAGTGAAACCAACTCCATGTTTAGTCGAGAATAGACAAAGGTAAATCGCTGGTTAACTTACTGTCCTTGCTTATAGCAGAATAAAGTGTGACTAGTTTTAAAGGGAGGAATGAAGGAATGTCAATAGAAATCAGATGTTTTCAGAGCCCATTGTATTTATGCAGTATCTGCCTTGTTTGACCCTACTAGGTAACTGTTCTTTAAAAGTGTTTTATCAAATTAATGATCACTTAAAGAAAGTTAAACCGTCTTCAAAGAAGCGCTAAACGAAAAATAATTGTATTGATTTTAAATATACCAATAGCTTTACCTCAAATGTAATTTTATACACTAACTAGAAAATATGTAATATGAAATTATCAACCGGTGTCCTACTTCTTAACCCAATTCTTTAAGCCATTAATTTTTCATTTATAGTTTAGTTCTTATTTGATTATTCCATTAAGGTGTTGAATATAGTTTTGCAGGCTATTCGTGTTTAACATATTTACAGAAAATTATAGATTTATTTTGTGTTGCAAAAAAGTAAACCGACGTTAGGTCGTCTATTCACTAAAAATCGCAGGTTCTAATAGTTTTTGTTTGTTGCATTTTCTAAATAGCACAATTAAATATAAACAGGAAAACCTCTTGGGGATTTTTTATATAAAAATTGGGTGTCATTTTTTAATTAAATTATTCAGTTAAGAACGAGTTTTGTATTTTTGTTTGTTGCATACTCTGAACAATGACTATTTGGTAGGGAAATGCCACTGCCAGGCTAAATTACAAAATTGTGACTTTTCAATATTAATTTTCGTTATTTAGTGAAAGGTAATTAACCGGTTGCAGAAACAACTTAATGGTACCACCCCAGGATTAAATGAACATAATACCGTCAAAACCATTCTGATTGGTCTACGCGTTGCCCAATAATAGGACAATAAAAAAATCACCCTGCTTATTAATTGATCATTTTTTAAGGCTGGTTGAAAAAGATTCAATGTGTTCTTTTGTTGTAGATTTATTTTGCAAAGCAGTTAGTACATAAATCCTTCTTTAAAAGTGTCCCTGTCAAAAATATGTTTTAAGCAATTCAATGAAATATAAATTTCTACCCAGAGATAAATATTTGTAGCTCCCCAAAAAGCTGCACTCACTGATTAAATCTGTACAAATTATATATATATATATATATATATATATATATATATATATATATATATATATATATATATATATATATATATATATATATATATATATACTCAGAATTTGACATTGCATTAATGACTGTACCTACTGATGCTATAGTAACCAACCCAAACGAGGGGCTACACAGTTCTTAAGTAAAAATTAAATTGCTATTTTTACATATAATATAATAATTTTTGGAAACAAGTTTCTTCAAACCGATTTTATATAAGAAGGTGGGACATGGTTCACAGACGATAAGTCACTTAAATAGAATAATTATTCAACAGATGATCTCAAAACCATGTTTTTGGAGAATTTTTATTTAAAAAAAAATCGCTAACATGTATCGATGGTAAGACTTTGCAAAAAGGTGCGCGAATGCGGGCCCGTGGAACGCGAAACCAAAATCCGTTTGAATTTTTATATGCTTTTTATATATATATATATATATATATATATATATATATATATATATATATATATATATATATATATATATATATATATATATATATTACAGACAGTGTGTCCAAGATAAGGAGGGTCACCATGGGGATCTCCAGAACGGTAGCAGATACAGACTTGGTTAAATAGGAGAAAATTGCGAATTCAAAACCCCAACAAAATGGCGGTTAGACATCTCCGAAAAATTGTTTGGTTTTGGAGATATTTTGAAAAATTTGGATATTTCGATTTTACATTTTTTTTCTGACCGTAATGGTGGACCTGCGCCAATACCGATGACACTTCTCCACAGCAACTTTTCATTTTCTTTAACGTAACGTTGTTAATTTTTGAATCCAACGTTTCGTCTTTGCGGGACCATTATCAACCTTTTTTTTTTAATGCGGCCCTCATTTTCTGATATCATAATCTGAACGCCCTTTTTATTTAGTCTTTTTCTGACGTTATCAATTAATACTTTGTCATTTATGCATTTAGACGACGACAGCCAAATAAAAGGAAAAAAAAAGCAAATTAGTGACAAACCGTAAAGCATATGGTTCTTCTGAAAAAAACTGTAGTTTCCCGGCAAAAGTCCAGCAATGAGGAATCAGTACATAATATTTTGTTAGCAGTTACTGAGGATCCCGGTGCATCAATCCTGTGGATTGAACGAAACGTTGGTATATCAAAATCAACCGCACATTTTATTTTACGAGTACGGAATTTGTCAAGGACCCAGACCAGGTGATTTAGACCGACGTCGCTCATTCTGTGAGTGGTCTGATGAAAGCATGATTATGATTACTGGTGTTTTCAATAGAAGAAATGTTCATTATTGGTCTGAAACCAATCAACGCTCAAATAAAACGTCGAGGCATCAACACCATTTTGCTTTCAATATGTGAGCTGGTATCTTCGGTACGATAGTAGGATCGTTTCTTTACCACCATACCTTAACATCAGAGCATTACCTACATTTGCTACAAAACCATTTCGAGGATGCTCTGGATAACATGCCTCTGGGGAGAGGTCGAACTGTTGAATACAGTAGGATGGGGCACCTGCACATAATTCTAGAGTCGTTCGGGAATATCTTTCAAGGAAATTTCCAGATAAGGTAAAATCAGTATGCATTCGGAAACACTCTGGTCAGCGCGTCCACCAGATATAACCCCGCTGGATTTCTTAATATTTTATAATCATGTATATCAGCAAGATTTTTCTACAGAACAAGATCTGAGGAGGTTAATTCTGGAAGCATTTGCCAGTAGTACTTCACAAACGTTGACTAGGGTTTTAGAATCGACGGTTAGAACGTGCTATTTGTGCTTAGAAAATAGTGAAAGTTTATTTCAACATATGTTCTAAATTTTGATGTTTTGTTCATATTCGTTTGTTGTTTTTTATGTTTAGGGCTTCTGGTAATGTAATTTTTTTGTTCTGTGTTTATTCCATCAATTATTGCCTCAATTCCAAATAAAGCGGCCAAACCGATTACAGAGAAGAAAATAAGCGATTGTGAATCCAGAGTAAAAATCTCTACGTCTCTATTTAGATGATTCCGTTTAAAAATCATTTTGTCTCTGAAGACTCTACTGTGTAAGCAAAACCGGTCATATTATAGTATTCCGATCTGGCTGTTTTTCTAATTACTTTAGTTTTACGATTTAGGGTATTTTATATACCAAAAAATTTCGGGACGCAGCAAGTGTGTTATGGTGGTGAATTTTTATTAAATGCTTAATATTTGATTTTATATAAACTTAGAAAGTTGAATTTTGGTATGTAGTAAGGTCTTTCCTAAGGCAACATATCCACCGAATTTCATTAAAATAACTTTGTAATTTTCGGAGAATTTTTTTTCTCGAAAACTCAAAATTTGAATAACTCAATTTTCTATAAACTTAGAAAGTTGAATTCTGCCACGTAGTGGCATAGTTTTCATGAAAAAATTGGTTGTAAATTTTCATGCAAAAAACTTTTTGAGTGTATTGTCAAAAAGTTTATTTGATGAAATATGGTACATTGTTTCCACTACTCTATAGGGTAGGTTATACTAGTACCCAAATTTGATGCCTGCTTTCATTAAAAAATACATATTTGCTATTAAAAAACGTTTTAATGGAAATTCACTGCCCTAACGCTCTTGCTGCGTCCAGACTTTTTCTCTATGTCCACATTTCAGATTCTATTCTCTTCAAGTCTTGCTTATTTAAAGTCTAGCCCACTAAGCATTGCCACTTACAAATGTTTACCATAATGTTACATAATATTTCATTAAACAATCTAGGTTTGTAAACTTTCTGAATGCTTGCAGCTAAGAAACGACTGCAAACTATAACATAACTTTCAAATGAAATACCTCTTTTGCCACCTTGTTGTTTAGCTCCACCTGTAATCTTGCGTAAAGGTACAATTGTAATGATTCTGAAAGTCTGCAAGTATAAATTTAATTTGTAAACGTTTAGTTATTCGAATTTTCTATGTGATTTTTTTGTGATCGTGTCTGCTAGACTTTACGGCTCCTCCTCATCATCGTCCGATACATATCCATCAACGCCAACCTGTTCGGGATAACGGCAGTGACAGGTTATTATTTCTCTTCATCATAATAGTAAATAAATGTTGTGATGTCTATTTATTTTTCCTAGAGTTTAAAGGCTGAACAGTCATTTGTAGCGTTTTTTTTTAATTTTTTTTTATTTCATCAACACACCGCGAGGGCTCACAGCCTAAATACTATCGTACCATTGGGGTCGACAATGAGGAATGAGGCAACTTATTAATTCTGGACTTGAAGGTTTCGAGGTTCGGAGGAGAAGGAAAAACATGTGCCAGTAAGGAATTCCACAACTTGGAAGTCGTCAGGACAAAAGAGCGGCCATAACAAGATGTTCTATGTCTGGTGACCTGAACAGTAAAAGGGTGCATTAGCTCTGTTCCCCTGGTAGATATGTTGGGGGCAGAAGGTGGAGGAACTATGGAAGCGTGAATTGTTTGTATTAATTCATTGTGTTGATTACAAAGCATAGTGACAAAGATGTCTGTACCGGTAATGTTCATGCTCGTTGTTCTGTCACTTTTAAATTCAAATGTCGCGCGCTACACTGACATAGAGTAAGTGTTACTAATGGTTTCCGCCAGAAGACCAGAGAGGGGGAAGAAGAATGAGAGAAGGGAGAGAAGCTTGCATCCCTCTGCCACTTGTTTTTGAGTCCTTGAAGAGGCAAGAGGTCTCGAGAAAGCGAATTGCTTTCAACCCCTTGAAGAGACACGAGGTCTCTAAATATCCATTTTGTTTGTAAGTCCTTTGGGAGACACGAGGTCCCTAGAGGTGTTGTGTGTGAATACAGAAAAACGAAGCTTATGTTCCTGCATTATTGGAGAATAAAGGTAGGTAACTTTGCTTATTGTCAGTGCCCTATTTGTTCTGTTTTTTTTTGTTATTCATTATAAAATAAATACACGTGGTATTTACATTTGGCCCATCGACCGGATTTTTATAGTTGTTTTGTTTTGTTATTAGTTGATACAGTCCATTTTTTGAAGTAATTTTACTTGTTTCCTGTAGTCTAGTAAATTTGTAATTGTTTATTGCCGTGTTGAGTCATTTAATTTCAAGGTGACGTTATTGCTTGTATATAACTAGGTACATACTCGAATTGCATATTGTTGAAATCACGTTTGCATATTGTTTAAATCGCGTTTAGGAATTTTTTTTGCGTTGAACAATGGAGTTGACTCAGCTAAAAAATAAGCGCGAAAGCGTTTATACACGAGTAGAAGCCATATTGCACGTGGCTCAACAGGTCAAAATAGACGCAGTAGTGGATTTAGATAGGTTGAATAGATTTGAGGTTCGTTTTGAGGCGTTGAATGAGTTGGTCAATCTATTTGATTCATTGCATTTGGACATCGTGTCGGTAGTTGATCGATCAGAGTTGGAGAGCGAGCATGAAATGCAGAACAAATTCGATGAACTGCAATACTCTATAAAAACTATCTATCGAGAACTGAGAGGTTATGCAAATAAAGCCGCTGAGAATCAAGCTCGATCCGTTTTTCACGGTAGTTCGAAATCGAGTCGAGCATCGAGTAAGTCGCGGTGTTCTGTCAAATCATCGAACGCTCGATCTCTTAGTGAAAAGGAAGTAACGAACGCAAACGCGATTATGTCAACTTCAAATTTAAACAGACATTTGAGGTTACCGAAAATCGAAATGCCAAAATTCGATGGAAATTGGAAAAACTGGCCAACCTTTTATGATCTGTTTAAAACAATGATTCATGAGAACGAATCATTGTCAGATATTGAAAAGTTCCAATATTTGAGTGCTTCGTTAGTGAAGGATGCAGCTGGCCTAATCAAGAATTTACCGCTAACGGGAAGCAATTATGGGATTGCATTCAAGTCTCTGGTCTCAAGGTATCACAATACCCGGGTTTTGTTGACCAATTATTGGCAGGGTATTGTACAGGCCCCCAAAGCAAATAGTGAATCTGCTTCTTCCCTACGAACGTTGTTGTCTGTATTCAGTGAAAATTTGGAAGCGTTGAAGCAGTTTGAACATGACATGTGGGATTTCACTAAATTCAACATGTTGCTGCAAAAGGTGGATATGAGTCTTAAGCAAAAATTTGAGCTTGAGTTTTGCGAATCGGACATTCCCAGTTTTAGTAGTTTATGTAGATTCTTGGAAAAGCAGTGTAAAGCAATGGAGACAACTGCCTTAACTTCCAATTATGTGACTAATAGAAGGCAGCATGTTTCAGCAACCACTGCTAGGCCCGCTTCGTCCTTTGTTACCAGCACAAAGCTTGTATGTGCTTATTGTAAGGAGGAGCACCCCATGCTCAAGTGTGATGGATTTCTATCTTTATCCTCTCATAAACGGTATACGTTCGCAAAAAAAAATAATCTTTGTTTTAACTGTTTATCAAACTCGCATGCCAGCAGGGAGTGCAAGTCATCAAGTTGTCGTGTATGTAATAAACACCATCATACATTATTGCACTTCCCAAAAGCACCGGCATCGGGAGATGAGAGTGACTCAAACAAGCCACCTGTGGAAGAGCCACAAGGTGCAGAGCAATTGCGTGTGTTGGCAAGTGTGGTAAAAAGGGAACAGTCCGTGTTACTGGCAACTATAATGCTATTAGTACGAGATAAAAATGGAAAGGTTAGGAGATGTCGAGCTCTCCTGGATTGTGCGAGTGAGGCTAATTTCATTTCGCAGCAGTGTGTTGAAAAATTGGGGCTCAACACCTCATCTCGTTCAGTGATGGTTCAAGGCTTGAACCAAATGAGCTCGCTTGCTAGCCAAGGCACTCTCAAATGTCGAGTAGAGTCCATTTATGAGCCAACAAAGTTAGAGTTGGACATGATTGTGATTCCGAACATTTGTTCCAAGATCCCTTCTGCTAAAATTGAGCAGTGCCACTGGCAACATATTCAGAACTTAGAGTTGGCAGATTCAGAGTTTGGTATACCAGGGGACATTGAAATTTTGTTGGGTACTGACGTTTATGCTCATGTGGTTAGACCTGGAATAAAGAGAGGGCCTCGAGGTGCACCAGTGGCCATCAATACTGTTTTTGGTTGGGTGCTTATGGGCAGTGTAGAACAGTCAAAGTCTCATTCTGTTGTGAATAGTTTATGCACGTTGGTCGACTTGGATCATACCTTGAAACAGTTTTGGAGCTTGGAACAAGTACCACAAGGTTTAGTTATGTCTCCGGAAGATAAAAAATGTGAGGAAATCTTCAAGAAGACTCAGCACCGAAATAGTGCTGGGAGATATATTTTAAATATGCCCTTTCGTGAGGGTACTCCGTGTTTGGGAGAATCTTTCAGTGTTGCATTGAGGCGGTTTTACTCCCTGGAAGCACGTCTTAGTAGGGATCCAGCGTTGCACAAGTCCTATTCGGAGTTTATCAGGGATTATTATGAGTCTGGCCATATGTCTCTGGTATCAGATGTAGCTGTGGAACCATCTGATGCATACTATATTCCCCATCATTGTGTGTTGCGTCCTCACAGCCTTTCGACCAAACTGCGGGTGGTATTTGATGCTAGTTCCAAAAGTACGAATGGTGTATCTCTGAACGATACGTTGTTAGTGGGAGCGAAGTTGCAGACAGATATTGCCACTGTGTTGTTGAAATTTCGCTCAAACAAAATTGCATTTACTGCTGACATTCGGCAAATGTATCGACAAATTTTGGTTGTAGATAATCATAGGGATTATCAAAGAATTCTCTGGAGGTTCTCAAAGGGGGAACCTGTACAGAAATATCGCCTTAATACTGTCACATATGGGGTCTCCTCAAGCCCACACATGGCAATCCGAACAATGATGCAGCTTTGTGATGATGAGGAATCATCTTTTCCATTGGCAGCAAAGCTAGTTCGGTCCGATCTCTATGTGGATGATGTAGTCAGTGGAGTCGACTCAGTGTCAGAGGCTTTTGAGTTGCAACGGCAATTGATTGGGTTGTTTGCTAAGGGGGGTTTTGAATTGAAGAAGTGGGCCAGCAATAATTCGAAACTGTTGTCCACAGTATCAGCTGATAGTCAGCAACCTCGATCGTTAGATTTAAATGATCCATCAGTGTTGAAAATTTTAGGATTGCAGTGGTGTCCCATAGGTGATACATTCTCTTTTAATGTTGAACCTATTGATCGTCCGTGCACAAAACGAAATCTTCTTTCGGAATTGGCAAGAATTTATGACCCCCTGGGTTTTTTGTCTCCTGTTACCCTGTTGGCAAAATATCTTATGCAGTGCTTGTGGGAGCAAAAAGTGGGATGGGATGATAAGCCCTCAAAGGATATTGTTGGTCAGTGGTCTCAGTATAAATCACAACTCAGTGCGCTAGCAGGTTTATCAATTCCCAGAGGCGTAAAACACGATAATATCATCAGTACAGAACTCCATGGGTTCTGTGATGCATCGGAGCGAGGGTATGCTGCAGTTGTTTACTTAAGACAAGTATCAGAGGAGGGTCAAGTTTGGATCAATTTTCTGTGTGCCAAGTCCAAGGTATCACCTTTAAAAAGAATATCGATTCCACGTCTCGAATTGTGTGGGTGTTTATTGTTGGCAAAGCTTCTGGAATTTGTGTGTCGGGTGTATGAAGGTCGTTTTGAGTTTAACTCTATGTATGCTTGGTCAGACTCTATGGTGGCACTTGCCTGGATAAAATCATCTTCCAATAGGTGGAAGACCTTTATTGGGAATCGAGTAGCAAGCATACAAGAGAAGATTCCTCCAGAGTCATGGCATCACGTAAGTGGACAAGAAAACCCAGCTGATTGTGCATCGAGAGGCATGTTACCTTCTGGGTTTTGTGAGCATCCACTATGGTGGGCGGGACCCGCCTGGCTAAAATTGGCAAGAGAAAATTGGCCCAAGTCGTTGCGTTTTGAGCCGCCAGAAGAGTGCCTGGCGGAGCAACGAACTCTCCCCGTACTAGTTACTTTGGCAAATGAGGAGTGGCTCAGTAAACTTTTGAATCGCTTTTCGCATCTACGGAAAATTCAGGGTGTTGTTGTATATTGTCAGCGGTTTGTGCGAAATTGTAGGGTGTCTCCATCTGACCGAACTACTGCATCTCTGACAGCCACCGAATTACAGGAGGCGCTTCATATGCTTATCAAATGTGCTCAAGGTGAAGTATTTCAAAGGGAAATAGCATCCTTGGTTAAAGGTGAGAGGTGTGCGAGGGCAATAAATAAGTTAGCCCCCTTTCTGGATACAGAGGGTATCCTCAGGGTGGGCGGTCGCCTTCGTCAAGCTGATGTTCCAGTTGAAGTGAAACACCCTATATTGTTGCCCCGCTCACATCGTCTCACCGAGTTAATCATTGCACACACACACCATGTCAATCTTCATCCTGGTCCTCGCACATTGCTTCATTTGCTTTCGCAACAGTTTTGGATTTTGTCCCCTCGGAGAGCTATTCATCATGTTTTGTCAAGGTGCTATCGTTGCTTTCGAGTGAATCCTACTCCCATGGCACCGATGATGTCTGATTTGCCAGTTGCCAGGGTTTCTCAGTTGAAGCCGTTTTCACACAGCGGAGTTGATTTTGCAGGTCCAGTTTTTGTGACACAGGGCAGATATCGAGGTGTCCGAAAGGTGAAAGCATATATTTGTTTGTTTGTGTGCATGGCAACGAAGGCCCTCCATTTGGAAGTAGTGTCTGATCTTTCAGCTGAAGCCTTCTTGGCAGCTCTTCGGAGGTTTGTGGCTCGCAGAGGAAGATGTGACAATTTGTATAGCGATAGAGGTACCAACTTCGTCGGCTCAAATAAGCAGCTCTTAAACTATGCAAAGGGGGCAGCAGATGCTTGTACCATTAAGTGGCATTTCAACCCCCCATCAGCTCCGCATTTTGGAGGTCTGTGGGAGGCAGGAGTGCGCTCAGTCAAGACTCATTTGCGAAGGGTGATCGGTTTGCAGATTCTGACCTTTGAGGAAATGTCCACGTTGCTTGCCCAAGTGGAATCAGTTTTGAATTCTCGACCATTGTGTAGTGCGAGTACTGATCCAAATGATCTGTTAGCCCTATCCCCAGGACATTTTCTTACAATGGAACCGTTAGGTGCTCCTCCTGATGCTGATTTGACTTTGTTAAGTATGAATCGCTTGTCACGCTGGCAGCTGGTGCAAAGGATCCACCAGGACTTTTGGCGCCGCTGGAAGAACGAATACCTGCATACACTGCAGCAGCGTGGTAAGTGGAATACTGTGCAAACGTCCCCCCCGATCGGAGCTTTAGTTGTGATTAAAGATGAGACTTTGTCACCTCTTGTTTGGAAGCTCGGACGCATTATGCAACTATACCCAGGCCGTGATGGTATAGCTCGGGTAGCTCAAGTTCGCACTAGTAGTGGCACTTTTGATAGGCCTCTGACGAAGTTATGTCTGTTGCCATCGCAGTAATACGTCTGCCTTGAAATTTTTTTGTACAGTTAATTATAAATCCAATAGCTTCAGTTTTTTGTTTTTTGTGCTTATTGTAAATTTTTGTTTTGTTTGTTTATTTGAGAAACAATATAATTGTGAAAATAAATCCTTATTTTGGTGGGCGGAATGTTCATGCTCGTTGTTCTGTCACTTTTAAATTCAAATGTCGCGCGCTACACTGACATAGAGTAAGTGTTACTAATGGTTTCCGCCAGAAGACCAGAGAGGGGGAAGAAGAATGAGAGAAGGGAGAGAAGCTTGCATCCCTCTGCCACTTGTTTTTGAGTCCTTGAAGAGGCAAGAGGTCTCGAGAAAGCGAATTGCTTTCAACCCCTTGAAGAGACACGAGGTCTCTAAATATCCATTTTGTTTGTAAGTCCTTTGGGAGACACGAGGTCCCTAGAGGTGTTGTGTGTGAATACAGAAAAACGAAGCTTATGTTCCTGCATTATTGGAGAATAAAGGTAGGTAACTTTGCTTATTGTCAGTGCCCTATTTGTTCTGTTTTTTTTTGTTATTCATTATAAAATAAATACACGTGGTATTTACAGGTAAGATATGTAAATTAGCTATAATTTTTTATATAATTAGTGTAATTTCAAGTTATAATATAATATAATAATAATCATAATTTTACAAATAAGCTTGGCGTGTGTTTTTATAAGATACAATTTCTATAAAGGGTAGAGTAAAGCGTCCTAATATCGGATACTTTTTTATTAACCCTAATAATAATGTCAATCTGTCAATAAATCCACGACGTTTTTAAAGCAAAACAAAGGATAGGGTATACAGAACAATATATTAAACCAAAATAAATCATTGCCAGCTGTTAAAATGTAAAATCCAAATTCTACGAAAAATTATCAATTTTCGTTGACAAAAAAAAGGGTTCCTAATACCAGATAGCAGGATAACAATATGAAATTAGCGATCGAGGCAGAAATTACAAATATATACGTCTTTTTTGTCTATATTGGCACAGGCGCTATGAGCCCACTTTGAAACATTTTGAGCACTTAATCCATTGTCCACCCGCCATATCTTCAGAGAAGAGTTCAGAACAAAACATACATTCTACTTCCTCTTCCCCAATGTCACAATCCATGTCAGAATCATCATCTAAAACGAGTTCTTCATCTTCTTCAGATAAGCTATTAGATTCCTGGTTCTTAATACTTTTATTGATAACCTTGAGTGTTATTTTTTTCTTAGCAATAGATTTTCCATTCTTTTTATTTGTTTTTAGTGAATTTTCTTTAAAAAAAAGTCACTAATGAGGAGATCCCGACTTTTGAATTTTGAAAAAAATTTCTTCAAATGAGCGCTATTTAGGACCCCCGGAACCCAAATCCCAGGTCAGTTTCAGACTTTATATGTTTATATATATATATATATATATATATATATATATATATATATATATATATATATATATATATATATATATATATATATATATATATATATTTATGTGTCACACCTATAACTTAAAAAATAATAGACCGATTATGATAAAACTTGGTGAGTACCTTCCTTTCGCAAGTGGCTTGGATAAGTTCGTTAGCCAGAAAAATCCGCCGAGGTTTTCCCGGGAAATTTTGTGTTTTCTTTCGAAAAAAATTGAAAACAATTTATATCTCCAAAATTAAGAAAGTAAGGGCAATTTCATACGCGGGTTTATATCATTATAGGCAAGTTACCTACCAAAATTTAACTCCGTAGGTTAAAGGACAAAAAAGTTACAGGCATTCAAAGAAAAAATAATTTGGGTTTTCCTCAAAACGTCAAAATCGCGATTTTAAACGTTAAAATTGGTGAGTACCTTCCTTTCGCAAGTGGCTTGGATAAGTTCGTTAGCCAGGAAAATCCGCCGAGGTTTTCCCGGAAAATTTTGTGTTTTCTTTCGAAAAAAAATTATATCTCCAAAATTAACAAAGTAAGGGCAACCAAATGTGGTATGCTGGTTTATATCGTTATAGGTGTGCTACCTACCAAAATTAGCTCTGTAGGTCAAAAGACAAAAAAGTTATGGGCATTTAAAGAAAAATAAATTGGGTTTTTCCTCAAAACGTCAAAGTGACAATTTAAAACGTCAAAATTCGCAACATTTAGGCAAAGAACTTGAATCTAATACTGGCTATGGAAAGAAAATGTCTCAAGAAGAATGTTTTACAAACACTGAAGTCTTAGTTTCAACAGTCATTGTCCTTCATTTTACTAAAATATTTCCACAAAATTCATTTCAAATAGATCCTTTCTCTGATGGTTGGCAGTAGCCCTAGCTATAGAGTTTAGCGTTTAATGGCATATAATTATTGTCGAATTTTCGTAAAAAATCAATAAAGCTCAATATATCCGTTATTATACAAGATATGAAAAAATATTGTATGCATTAATTATACGGTGTTTTGAGTTACATATTAAAAAATTATTGTGACAATCACAGGGTGGTCCATAAGTCGTTATGGTGATACAAATAAATTTTTTTTGTCGAAAACGCCTTATGTTTCTGCATTTTCCATCGAAATATAAGGCATGTTTGTAAGTTAAGAAATTCTGGAGGCAGCAAGTGTGTTATGGTTGCGAATTTTGATTAAATGCTTCATATTTGAAAAGCTCAATTTGCTATTAACCTATAAGGTTGACCAAGAAACGGATTTTTTCTGTTACACTTTAAGTTTATTTAGTAATGAAATTAATCGGAATAGATTAGAGAAATGGATGTTTTAATTTTCTACAGGTTGCTTATACGCGATTAATAAAGTATTAATAATAATAACAACACCACACAAAATGTATGCATATAGATAAGGAGAACGATTAAAAGAATAGAAGCTTGTGTTTATAATTTAATTTTACAGCTGGATATTAAACATTTCAAATGTCCTGAAATCTAAGTTATAACAAAACTATTCTTCTAGCGTTAAGAAATGATATACAAGCTCCACGGATATGCAGGTTGTAACAAAATTATGGACAGTTAGTGAAATTTGGAATACCAAAGATTTGATATATTGTCAGTGTCAAGAAGATTTCGAGCTGTTTCTATTTTGTTTTTCATTCAAGACAAAATTGCATAAGTTGCAGTCACAAGTTGAAAACTTTTTGTAAGACGGATTGCAACATTTTTATTTCAATAAACTAATAATAATACGAATTTCTTTCGCAATCATCATGACAATCCAAAGGCACGTTGTCGTCGCAATCATGACTTCCTGTCTCCAGCAGCTCATTTGATTTCATTTTTTTATCTTCAGCAAGTTATATTTCTAACTTTTTAAAACAGTTTATTTACTTAATAAAAATACATACACAATAGTTACTGATATAAATAAAATTCAAGAAAATGGCATAAGTCTAACTGAAGACTCAAGTAAAATGTAATGTAAATGTAATGTAGGAATGTTATGTAGGAATGCCTGTCCGTTTTTTTTTTTTCGTTTTTTTTTTTGGTTTTTAGTGAATTTTCGTAGAAAAAATTCACTAATGGGGAGATCCCGACTTTTGAATTTTGAAAAGATTTTTGCAAATGAGCGCCTAGAACCCATATCCGGGGTCAGTTTCAATTTTTATATGTTCACACACACACACACACGTACGCACGCACGCACGCACGCACGCACGCACGCACGCACGCACGCACTCACCCACGCACGCACCCCCCCCCCCCACACACACACACACACACACGTTTTATAGCGCCAAAACGCACGCACGCACTCACCCACGCACTCACCCACGCACTCACCCACGCACTCACCCACGCACTCACCCACGCACTCACCCACGCACTCACCCACGCACTCACCCACGCACCCACCCACCCACACACACACACACACACACACACACACACACACACACACACACACACACACACACACACACACACACACACACACACACACACACACACACACACACACACACACACACACACACGTTTTATAGCGCCAAAACTGTGGTACCATTTGCAGATCCTTCCAGCCGATGAGGTTTTTCTAAATAGTATACAATCCCTACTTACAGACTTATTCTGGGCTAATCGGCGACACTGGATGACAGAAAAGCACCTGTGTTTACCAATAAGTCATGGTGGTTTAGGTCTTGTTCATGTACAATCAAAAGTGAGAATGTTCAGGGTTTATTTTGCTTTAAAATTTCTAAACAATCATGAAGAATCTAATTGGTTTCGTGTAATTAAATATATATTGTGTACATATAAAATGGCCGGATTATCCTGGCAACTATTTTTTATTAAACAAACAGTTCACTACTCAGACCTATCTCCATTCCTAAAACAAGTTCTACATTGCTGTTCGGCCTTAAAAATTTCAGTTGCAAATTATCCAGAAAACTTCCAGCAATTA
Source organism: Tillus elongatus (assembly GCA_964006375.1). Lineage (NCBI taxonomy): Eukaryota > Metazoa > Arthropoda > Insecta > Coleoptera > Cleridae > Tillus > Tillus elongatus. Next base: position 55,925,108 of record OZ023268.1, read on the forward strand.
CAAGACATACCTCTCATGCCATCTAATATACTACCTGAGACACTGAGCAATATATCTAATCTTTGGCTTAATTGTGGCATATACACTTTTAGAAATATATGTGTGGGTACTGGCTTGATACATTTTGAGGATCTGCCTCTACATCGACTTGATGAGGAGTTGAGGAACGTCCTGCGAAGAGACTATTTAAATATACATGATTGTCATAAACCAACAGGATAGTTTCAACACCAGTCCACAAACGGTCGAAGAAGGAAACAAATTTTACTACACTAGTCTTAATGATCAGAGAATGGTACTGGCAAAAAACAACAAGAGAGCGATTCTTATGGATCTGGTACTAGGACATTATAATCAAGTTAATGTTTTGACAGGCGAGTGGACTGATGACCCAATCTTCTGGAGTTCGTTCTGGGTTCAACCTACCCTTGGATATGAGGCCTCAGTGTCGCTGCGTTTTGCAAAAAACCGTTTAGCAGATATGGTTTTCCTTCAACGAATAAACAAAACACCGTCTAACCTGTGTAGGAGATGTCAACAACTTGGGACTGCGTGGCATATATTCATTGAGTGTCATGAAGTGAAAGACTTGTGGAACTTCATCAGCCGTGTCAAAATGAAGTTAACCAATCGTTCATTAACAGTATTCGATGTACATTCGGGTTTTGAAAATATTCAAAATTGTTTTTATGCAATATGTAGCTACTTATGTAACCTAGCAAAAAGTGTCATATATAATGATTTTATATCAGAGTATAAGAATGGTCTACAACACAAAGCCCTATTGCCTATTTTTAAAGCCAGACTGAAGTCCCGTGTCCTTAAAGAATATATCTGGTATAAAGGAAAAAACGATATAGATTCCTTCAGGAAGAAATGGTGGAATAGCAACCAATTGTTTACAATCGAGGAAGAGACCATACATTTTGTCTTTTATCAATAGTAACATTCTTTTTTTGTTCATGTTTTTTTTCTTGCATATTCTATGTAGTTGTAGATATATAGATTTTTTTGTATGTGTGTATGTATGTATGTATTATTTTTTACTTATTTTTAAAATGGAATGTAATAATTGGTGTATATATCCTTTCGTTAATAAACATAAATAAATAAATAAATAAAAAAAAAACAAAAAAAACACACACACACGCGCACGCACGCACACTCGCGCACACACACACACACACACACACACACACACACACAGTACACTGTACACTGTACACTGTACACTGTAAATAAAATGATAATGACTTCAGAATCACAAAAATGGAAAATTGTTATAGATCACTTTATAAAAGAATTCACAGGGTATGGCGTTTCGTGGCAAATGTTTTTTTGTAATAACTTCTCTAATTGTGCAACGAACAAAAACACTTATTTCATCAACGGATTGCACAGGGAAAAATCAAAAGTCACTGTAAAGAATTTTCCACAGTCACTTCAAGATATAAAGACTATACCTCTTAGGGACACCAAATTGTTAGAAAAAACAATACCACCACTGTTTAGTGAAATTTGGGAAGACGTTTGTTTTAAAACGGTGTCAGATTTTATGGAAGACGATAGGTGGATTTCAAACGATTCCTTGAAAGAAAAGTTGGCTACTAATGCAAATGTTATTAAAAACAATTTGCTAACACATTATAACCGAACCAAAGCATTTTTCGAGACCTATCACAAAAACAAACACAATGATAGCTGCGAGCTAAAGTTAAGCCTTCTGGTTTCTTCGGATAAACTTATTTCATTTAACAAAGAAACTAGGAAACAGATTCAACAGATACTTACAGAAAATTACTTTGGTATCGAGAAATTAATGTGTGGCGCATGGACGGATGACCAAGTTATATGGTCTTCTTACTTTAGCCCGTTAACTCTAGGACATGATTCTGATGTATCGTGGAGGTTAGCAAAAAATCGCCTAGCTGATCCAATTTTTCTCAGCAAGATCGGAGTACTGGACTCGAAAAACTGCCCATTCTGCCCAGGTATTATAGGAACAGCATGGCATATAATCATGTGTTGTCAAAGAACAAAAGACCTTTGGTGCAGGGTTAAAATACTGTTAAAAAATATTTTGGAATGCCAAGAAATTCAGACAAAAGATCTATATTGTGGGTATCCAGGAAAATCGGTTAAGAACAACTTGGCCAATTTTATAATTAACATCGCAAAGTCAACGATTTACCGAGTGATAACCGACCTTTTCAAAGACGCAAAAGAGCCACCTCCCTACATAACAGTATTCCAGAACAGAATCAAATGCAGGCTGACAACAGAGTTCTCATGGTACTTAGGTAAGAAGCAAATCGAACAATTCAAATCCATCTGGTGCGTCAACGAAGTGCTTTGTGTAGTGACTGAAAACCAAGAAGTGCTGTTTTCTGTTTTATAGTACTACGAAGAGGACTAAAATATTGGACGATTTGTGTTTTTCCTTTTTTTTTTTGGACATAAAACGTTACATGTGTAATTTTTGTATCTGTGTATGTGTATGTAATAGTTTTTTGTTTAGTCTATTGTTGTTAATTTTTTTATTTTTTTATGTATATTTGACAAGTATATTATTTCATAGTTTTAATAAAGATAATAATAATAATAATAAAACACACGCACACACGCACGCGCGCGCGCCCACACACGCACGCACGCACGCACGCACGCACGCACACACACACACACACACACACACAAATATATATATATATATATATATATATATATATATATATATATATATATATATATATATATATATATATATATATATATATATATATAGAATTTTGATTTGAAAAAAAAATATCTTAAAAAATTAAAAATCTATGATAACCAAATTTGGTACGTAGGTTTTTTTTTTTTTTTGTTCCCTCAGGGCTCGTCCGCGGCCTTGCCGCCCCGATAGCACCGCAACCCTTGGTTGATTGTGCATACCCCTAGTCTTACTCCACCCATTCCAAAATCACTGTGCCTTGAACTAGTCTGCACAGCGATTGGTAGGGTGAAGTTTTATATTGCTCTGTCTCCGGTCTAGAGTGACCGTAGATCAGTTGTCTTTTCCGGTCCAGAGCTATACACTCGCACAAGATGTGCTGGGCTGATTCCTCCCCCTCGCCGCAGAGTCTGCATGCGAGGTCCCCTTCGAACCGCCCCATTTTATGTAGGTGTTTCTTGACGGCCATGTGTCCCGTCAAGAGACCTGTTGTGTTTCTGAGCTGTCCTCTGCTAAGGTTTAGCAGCTCCACAGCTCTCTTTGAACTGGGTCCGTCAATTATTGACTTCCCATGTCTGAGCCCTGGACAGTCCGCCCAGTACACCTTGTGTTGGTTTCTGACCCAGGACTTAATGGCTCCCCTGGCAGTGCTCTTTGACACGCCCAGAGCCGGTTCTGGTCCCATAAATGGTTCTGCTGACCCCCTCTTTGCGAGACTGTCAGCTTCTTCATTGCCTTTGACCCCCGAGTGACCCGGCACCCAGATGAGGGTCACCTCATTCTGCCCAGCCAGGTCGCTCGTCTCGTCTCGGCACTCACTCACCAGCCAGGAATTTACCCGTGGGCTACTTAGTGCCTTAAGGGCTGCCTGGCTGTCTGTGGCTATGAGGATCCGCTTGTTGGTGTAGCCCCTCCTCTTGTTCTCCCGCACACAGTGCAGGATGGCGTACATCTCGGCCTGAAACACCGTTGCATGGGCTCCGAGGGAAATACTGTGACTTACCCTCGGTCCTTCCGAGTAAACACCTGCCCCCGTCCCACGCTCCCCGCCAGATCCGTCCGTGAACCAGACGAGCGCGTCCCGTGGTATGCCCGGTGTCTCCTCCCGCCATGCCCCGCGATCAGGGATTTCCACTGTGAAGTTGTTTTCCCTGCACATTCGCGGGCTCGCGAAGTCTGACCTCATTTCAAGCATGGGTTCCTTCACGATCTCCTGAATTTTGCAGTGGCCCCTGAAGCCTGGGTTGATCTTCAGTCTACCATTGCAGGCTAGTCTGTATAGTCCTAGCCTGGCCTCTCCCATAATAACGAAGTGTAGGGGGGGTAGATCCAGCAACACCTCCATGGCGGCTGTTGGGGTTGAAGACATGGCCCCTGTTATGCCTAGGCAAGCTATCCTTTGGATCTTGCCTAGTTTTTGTTTGGCACTGGATTGTGTCACCTTAGGCCACCAGACCAGTGCCGCATATGTTAACGATGGTCTGACCACCCTTGTGTACAGCCAGTGGGCCATACTAGGTCTTAGTCCCCACGTTTTTCCATATAGCCGCCTAGTGACGGCTAAGGTCATGACTGCCTTACGCAGTATTTTTCCAATGTGACCATTCCAGGTTAGCTTAGAGTCCAATACGACCCCAAGATATTTTACCTCCCTGGCCATTGGAACGCTCCTACCGTATAGAGTGAGAGTTCTGTGGCTTTCACACTTCCTCCTCCTCGTAAACGGCACGACGGTTGCTTTCTCGGGGCTCACCCCGAGCCCTTGATCAACCGTCCACCCTTCCACCACTTTCAGTGCAGTCTGCATACGCTCCCACACTGCCTGTGTGACCTTTCCTCGGACTATGATGACAATGTCGTCCGCATAGCCCTGTACCTCATACCCCCCTCCCGAGAGCCTCCCCAGCAGGCCGTCCACGACTAGACACCAGAGCAAGGGAGACAGAACGCTCCCCTGCGGACACCCCGCCGCGACCTCCGCCAGCAGAGGGTACGTAGGTTTACGATATAAAAAGTAAACTATACACCAAAATAAAATAATAAAATATTTTGTGCCAGATCATTTCTATGAAAATTCACTACCATAACGCACTTGCTGCATCCAGGCTTTTTATCTCTTTTTCGTTTATATCAGACAAGTAGTTTTTGGAGATTATTTTCCAGGCTTCGTCATAATAACACCACATTAGACATAACGAACTCTTAAACTTATCAACTTTTGGTTTACACACATAGATAGAATAAGTCCTACACCCCACCCATAACTCGTCTGAATACGGGACTCGAACCCGCGACCTCACAGTCCGATGTCTACAGTTTACGCGCCCGGCGAACTCGGCTGCTCGATCTGTCAACTGTTTTTCTACATTTTTGTTTGATCATAAATTTAATTTGTTAATATATTATACCATACCTATTTATATTATTAGTGAATTTTCTTAAAAAAATTCACTAATAAGGAAATCCCGACTTTTGAATTTTGAAAAAATTTCTCCAAATGGGCGCTAATTATCCCCTAGAACACATACCCAGGGTCAGTTTCGATTTATATATATATATATATATATATATATATATATATATATATATATATATATATATATATATATATATATATATATGTATGTATCACACCGATAACTCAAAAAAGAATGGGCCAATTTGGTGAATACCTTCCTTTTGCAAGTGGCTTGGATAAGTTCGCTATCCAGGAAAATCGGCCGAGGTTTTCCCGGAAAATTTAGTGGTTTTTTTTTAGAAAAAAAATCATATCTCCGGAAACAACAAAGTAAGGTACATCGTTTTATATCGCTGTAGGTAAATTACGTACCAAAATTTAGTGCTGTAGGTCAAACGACAAAAAAGTTATGGACATTTAAAAAAAATGGGGTTTCGTCAAAACGTCAAAGTGACAATTTAAAACGTCAAAATTGGCAACATTTAGGCAAAGAACTTGAATCTAATACGGGCTATGGAAAGAAAATGTCTCAAGAAGAATGTTTTACAAACCCTAAAGTCTTAGTTTCAACCGTCATTGTCCTTCATTTTACTAAAATGTTTCCAGAAAATTCATTTCAAATAGACCCTTTGTAAGTAAACTATACACCAAAATAAAATAATAAAATATTTTGTGCCAGATCATTTCTATGAAAATTCACTACCATAACGCACTTGCTGCATCCAGGCTTTTTATCTCTTTTTCGTTTATATCAGACAAGTAGTTTTTGGAGATTATTTTCCAGGCTTCTTCATAATAACACCACATTAGACATAACGAACTCTTAAACTTATCAACTTTTGGTTTACACACATAGATAGAATAAGTCCTACACCCCACCCATAACTCGTCTGAATACGGTACTCGAACCCGCGATCTCACAGTCCGATGTCTACAGTTTACGCGCCCGGCGAACTCGGCTGCTCGATCTGTCAACTGTTTTTCTACATTTTTGTTTGATCATAAATTTAATTTGTTAATATATTATACCATACCTATTTATATTATTAGTGAATTTTCTTAAATATATATATATATATATATATATATATATATATATATATATATATATATATATATATATATATATATATATATATATATATATATATATATATGTATGTATGTATGTATCACACCGATAACTCAAAAAAGAATGGGCCAATTTGGTGAATACCTTCCTTTTGCAAGTGGCTTGGATAAGTTCGCTATCCAGGAAAATCGGCCGAGGTTTTCCCGGAAAATTTAGTGGTTTTTTTTTAGAAAAAAAATCATATCTCCGGAAACAACAAAGTAAGGTACATCGTTTTATATCGCTGTAGGTAAATTACGTACCAAAATTTAGTGCTGTAGGTCAAACGACAAAAAAGTTATGGACATTTAAAAAAAATGGGGTTTCGTCAAAACGTCAAAGTGACAATTTAAAACGTCAAAATTGGCAACATTTAGGCAAAGAACTTGAATCTAATACGGGCTATGGAAAGAAAATGTCTCAAGAAGAATGTTTTACAAACCCTAAAGTCTTAGTTTCAACCGTCATTGTCCTTCATTTTACTAAAATGTTTCCAGAAAATTCATTTCAAATAGACCCTTTGTAAGTAAACTATACACCAAAATAAAATAATAAAATATTTTGTGCCAGATCATTTCTATGAAAATTCACTACCATAACGCACTTGCTGCATCCAGGCTTTTTATCTCTTTTTCGTTTATATCAGACAAGTAGTTTTTGGAGATTATTTTCCAGGCTTCGTCATAATAACACCACATTAGACATAACGAACTCTTAAACTTATCAACTTTTGGTTTACACACATAGATAGAATAAGTCCTACACCCCACCCATAACTCGTCTGAATACGGGACTCGAACCCGCGACCTCACAGTCCGATGTCTACAGTTTACGCGCCCGGCGAACTCGGCTGCTCGATCTGTCAACTGTTTTTCTACATTTTTGTTTGATCATAAATTTAATTTGTTAATATATTATACCATACCTATTTATATTATTAGTGAATTTTCTTAAATATATATATATATATATATATATATATATATATATATATATATATATATATATATATATATATATATATATATATATATATATATATATATATATATATGTATGTATGTATGTATGTATGTATGTATCACACCGATAACTCAAAAAAGAATGGGCCAATTTGGTGAATACCTTCCTTTTGCAAGTGGCTTGGATAAGTTCGCTATCCAGGAAAATCGGCCGAGGTTTTCCCGGAAAATTTAGTGGTTTTTTTTTTAGAAAAAAAAATCATATCTCCGGAAACAACAAAGTAAGGTACATCGTTTTATATCGCTGTAGGTAAATTACGTACCAAAATTTAGTGCTGTAGGTCAAACGACAAAAAAGTTATGGACATTTAAAAAAAATGGGGTTTCGTCAAAACGTCAAAGTGACAATTTAAAACGTCAAAATTGGCAACATTTAGGCAAAGAACTTGAATCTAATACGGGCTATGGAAAGAAAATGTCTCAAGAAGAATGTTTTACAAACCCTAAAGTCTTAGTTTCAACCGTCATTGTCCTTCATTTTACTAAAATGTTTCCAGAAAATTCATTTCAAATAGACCCTTTGTCTGATGCTTGGCAGTAGTCTAAGCTATAGAGTTTATCATTTAATGGTATATAACTTTTGTCAAATTTTCGTAAAAAATCAATAAAGCTCAATATATCCGTTATTATACAAGATATGAAATAAATGTATACATTAATTATAGGATGTCTTGAGCTACATCTTAAAAACATATTTCTACAATCACAGGGTGGCCCATAAGTCGTTGGTAATAAATATTTTTTTAGTCGAATATGCCTTATCTTATTACATTTTTGAATTTTCCATAGAAATATAATGCATGTTTGTAAGTACAGAAATTCTGGACGCAGCAAGTGCGTTATGGTAGCGAATTTTGATCAAATGCTTCATATTTGAAAAGCTCAATTTGCTATTAACCTATAAGGTTGACCAAGAAACGGATTTCTTCGGTTACACTTTAAGTTTACTTTCGGAAATTTTTGTACGTTTTAAAACAATAAAGTTATTTTGATGAAACATGAGACATTGTTTTTACTATATAGGTTATACTGGTAACCAAATTTGATCCTGATTACTTAAAAAAAAAACACACATATTTGATATTAAAAATATTTTAATGAAAATTCACTACCATAACGCACTGGCTGCATCCCGAACTTTTTAGAAAGCACACATTTGTTTATTTTCAATTTAGGAATTCCCTTTAGGACACTTTTCTTTCTATTATCTTCTGACAAACTACTTTCTACGGCATCTTTATATGGGATAGGTCTAATCAAGGCAGCATATCATTTTCTTGACTTTCTTTCTTTATCGCCAGGCTTGTAAAACGAAGTGCTCGGTAAAGGGCTAATATCTTGAAACCGCACTTTTGGATCTTTGGGATTAGCAATTCTGTTACAAGATAAATCTTTCACACATTTAGTCGTGTCGATATTTCTTGGAGGAGTCGCATGCCTTGGAGGAGTCACTTGCCTTTGTTGTTCAGCATCGAGTGGATTTGGAGCTAGAATTCGGTCACTTTCCGCTTGATGGTGAATGGCAAAGTCGTGGTCTCGAAAAATGTGCTTATTAAACGGACAAATACCGCTCTTTCGAAAACCATTGATAGCGATTTCAGCCGTAGCACATCTTACATATGCTTTTCCAAGCAACTCGCAAACTTGATAACTCGTGACCACTCTTCCAAGGTTATTTCTTAGCCAATTTTCAATCTCTTGTGAGTAATAGGTTTTGAGAGGCCCCATGAATGCAAGGTCCAGCGACTGCATCTTGTGAATGCGGCTGGAGACTTAGAATAACCACATAGTTTTGTCGCGCCAAGTTTATCGTGTCAACGTTCCGAGTATGGGAGTAGTGGCCATCCAAGATTAATAGAACTGGATCAGCTTCACTTGGTTTAACGTGGCTAATAAAATGTTGTAACCAATTCGTGAAAATGTGGCTCTGAATCCAGCCAGACACATGACAGGCAGCAACTGTTCCTGGTGGAGCACCGTTGCGTAATTCTGCCTTCATGTTTTTTCGAGGAAATATGACCATTGGAGGCACATAACCACCAGCCGCATTCATACAGGTAACTACCGTCACTAATACTACTCTTTCTGCGGAGGTAACGGCGCCTACCTGCTTTTTACCTTTTAACGTGATTATCTTGGTGTGCTTAGATTTTATAGACGTTATGCATGTCTCATCTACGTTGTAGATTCGACAGGGATTGAATTTTACCTTCTCCAGCGCAGGTTCCAAAATTAAAAAAAAAAAGATTCACGGTTTCTTCTGTGAATCCCTTAATTCGGGCAGTTGAAAAACCCTGTGGTCTCCTAAACGTAAGTTCAGGATGCCTCTTTAAAAATAAACGCATCCATTTGTAACCTGCTTTTTTCTGATTATTTGAAAACGTATGTTTTAAATTATTGCGAATGGCTAATTGAAAGGTTGGTCTTCGAATGTCGGAAGCTGGCAGACCATAAAATCTCTTATCCATTTCTACACAATGATCAACCAAATCTGTTTCAATTTCTTTAGGCAATACTGGTGGACGTCCTAGATTTGGTTGTATAAGTTCTTCAGGTGACTTAATTTTATTTTTCACATAGTCTTCCAACGTGCTCTTAGGATCTCTAAAAAATTTCGAAGCTATCAGGTATCCCATCTCTTTATTTCTAACTGCAGTAACACTTGCAAGCATGGCTTCGCTATTCCACTTCTTTCGCATTTGTTTGGGTTTCGACATTTTATTTTTGAAATTAAGGAAAAGTGTAAGATAAAAAGTAAAATTAGCAAGGGTGGAACATGGATTAAAGCATACATCTTTCTTTTTTTTTTGACAAAGAAATCAAAATGTGGTTATTAATAAGGCCTTAGCTACATAAAGATAGTAGTCTTCTATATAAAGTCAAATATGAAATATTTTGTCCTAATATCGGATATCTGATATTAGGACAGTGCGACCATCCGATATTAGGCAAATTGTCTCATGTTTAAGGTTAAATTGATTGAACAAAGAAAATGTACAATAATCCATTGTCCACATGCACTTAATTAAAGTAGACATATTACACACTAACTTAAGAGAGGTTTCTTATTTATCAGATTAAAGATTTCTTAAAAACAGATCTTTCCGATATTAGGCAACTATCCGATATTAGGGCACTTTACTCTACATTCTAAATCAAACTGCCAACAATTATTTATGTTAGTTTTGCCACTTCAGAAATTTTTCTGAGATGATCTAGTTACAATTTTTTTATCAAAAACATGTCTCCAACCTCTCTTTATTTAAAAGTCAGCTTCAAAATACAATTAATCCTTATTTACCACGAAAAATCTTCAATTGATTAATATTCAAATTCCTGCAACTATAATTTTGAAATGTCTACCTACATGACATAAGAACCTAGATAAACGTTTACTTTTAGAAACCAGGCTACATTTAAGTAATATAATTTTGCATACACTCCAATTTTCTGATTTTCATGTTTAACGATTTTATCATTTAATAAAAGTTCCTCAAATCTGTTTGTTTTCTTTTTTTTTTAGATACTTTTCAAATCTACAATTAGGACTCTCGCATAGATTGTAAAGACCACAGAATAAGTGTATACAGTAACCATACGGGGAGGGGGGTATGTTCCTTAGGCACCGCATATAACGAATCTGTGTACTTGTATAAAAAGACCTCCATTTCTGAAGGCAAAAGAACATGCAATAATGCATGCTTATGTAAAGCGTGTAACATTTTGTGAAAACGACATTAAGCATGTCAAGAAAAGTTGCTGCAATATGATTGGCCCCGTCAGATTCTCCCACGATCTTTACATTATCAAGATCTAATCTTTTTTTAAATTTCCTAGGTAGGCATTGCTGGTCTAAAATGTAGTTTTCTTTGTCGAAGTTGTAGCAAAATGATTAAATAATTTAAGAGCTTTCTGATATATTACATATATTGTTAACAGAACTCTCTTTGAGCTTAAAGTCAAATCCAAATGTCCACAGCTCTCTCCATAAGTTGTATGTTAGCACCACGAGAAATGTGGCCACTATTAAACTGTACATGTACCACTTCCCACACTAGATTCTCCCACGATCTTTACATTATCAAGATCTAATCTTTTTTTAAATTTCCTAGGTAGGCATTGCTGGTCTAAAATGTAGTTTTCTTTGTCGAAGTTGTAGCAAAATGATTAAATAATTTAAGAGCTTTCTGATATATTACATATATTGTTAACAGAACTCTCTTTGAGCTTAAAGTCAAATCCAAATGTCCACAGCTCTCTCCATAAGTTGTATGTTAGCACCACGAGAAATGTGGCCACTATTAAACTGTACATGTACCACTTCCCACACTAGATCTTATGGATGACGCTTCATTTTTCCGGATAAGTCTTGTCGTCAATTTGTTATTACTAAACTCTCGTCCTAATAAAGCGTGCGAGCTCATGTAGCAGTTTTAACTTCAGGCTTTTTTGTTCAGAACCAGTGATGGATGTTTGAATTAGTTTTTGTGGGAAGCCGGAGCCACAACAAAAGCGCTACTACCCACAGCTGAAGGCAGTCTAAAAACAGCCGGACGCCGATGATAATAATAATAAAAAGATATTATTGGCGATGATAAAGAAGTGTAGGTACATATCAAACAGCAGAGTTCAGAAGTAATTAATTGTGCTTTTCCACTCAGCCATAAAACAAAGAAAATTCAAATGAACACAAAATTCATAAAATCACATTACACTAATATTTAACACAGTGTAAATGCAAATAAAGAAAGAAAACAATTTGTATCGCAGCCAATTATATATGTATATGTATATGTATATATATATATATATATATATATATATATATATATATATATATATATATATATATATATATATATATATATATATATATATATATATATATATATATATATATATATATATATATACAGTGTGCCCGAAATTGGTGATGCATGTATTGCGATCTCCGAAACTGTTAGATATAGAAAAGCTGTTAAATGGGGAAAGTTTTAAACAATTCTGTTTGTAATTGAATGCTGTTTGGTTTACGATTTTATCTCTTTTGGTTTTTACGATATTTGAAAAAACTAAAATGACGCATTTTCGAAAATACTCTGTATTTTCTTTTTTTATGAAAATTTCTGAAATCCGTAAAAACTTTCTCATAGCAACTTTTTACGTAGGAAACGCCTGTATAGTCAGATTTTATTTCCAACGTTTCGATAGTTTGGAACCATCATCAACTTTGTTTTTTCATATGGGCCCCATATAGGATTTTCACGGTTTTGAAAAGCCCCTGTTTTTTCCTTTACAAATATGTATCACACTTAGTGAAAAAAGTTCGGTTATGGGTTAAAAAACGAATAAATATGATTTTGTTACGAATTTGGCAACGTCGCAGGTAGAAACACTTACACTTAAGGTGATTCTACTGCATTTAATCTATTAACTACAATTAATAACAACATATCCTTATAAGTAATAGTTTCTCCTATGTGAAAATCTTTTAAAAACATAGAACTCTCCCTTTTTAAAATTTTAACACAAAAAAAGAAAAGAAAAAAAACAATAATGTGGCAAATGACATAATAATTACCAAAATAAAATGTCTAATTTAACGTTCAAAATGCGACCCATTTGCTTCCATACATTTTTCACATTTTTTTATCGCCGATTTGGTAACACGATGAATTGTGTTACGGTTAACATTAGACAGAACATCCCACGTTCACTGTTCGAGGACTTTCTGGGGGATCAAATTCATAGATTTCGTTTTTAACATGTCCCCCACAAATAAAAGTCTAATGGAGTGAGGTCGGGAGACCTCGCTGGCCACCGCACCAGGCCACTGTTAGATATTAATCTTTCGCCAAATGTATCAGATAAAGAAATTGCACTTCCCTGAAATTATGGGCGGAGCAGCCGTCATTTTGAAACCATACATTACAGAACTCATTATCTAGGAAAACTTCCATAATTGCTGGTACTATTTCATTTTGCAACATTGCAAGGTATCTTTGTCCTGTCAATGTTTGATCATAAATAAAGGGCCCAATTAGTTGATTTCCTATTAAAATAAAATAGTTTAATTTCTTCTTACGATAGGAATATTAAAATAATTGAAAGGATAGAAGAATAATTATTTTTTAGAATAAAGCGAAAAATATCTCACCATACATTCCACACCAAACATTAAAGCCAAATCGAACTTGCAATCCATGCTGTTCCCGCAGCTGAGAGTTTTCGGTAGCCCAATAAGGACGATTATGCTTGTTGAATATTCTGCAATTTGTAACATAAGTTTCGTCCGTCCATACAATGTTATTTTCAAAGTTAAAATTATCTTGACATTTTCCCTGGTACCAATTGCAAAAAGTTACTCTTCTGTTAAAATCACCTTCTCAAAGTCCTTGTACCATGGTGGGCTTATACGGACAATAATGTTGTTTTTTCAAAATGTCGTGAAGTGTTGACAGCAATATGTAGCTCCCTGCCAGCAATCCTTGTAGAGGACATAGGATTCTCATGAAAATATTCTTGAATACTTCTGTGACGATTTTCACTATCTTTCTCATAATTCTTAGACCGAGGTTTCCCAAAAGCTTCGAATTCAAGTAAATTTACTTCAAGTTTAGAGAAATACCTAACAGTTGGGTTGTCGTCTATCCGGGTAATTTTCCAAATAATTGTTGACAGCCTTATCCGCATTCCTTTCATTTCTAATATATGAACTAACATATCAAACTTTTTTTCATTCGAGAAATTTTCTGCCATTCTGAACACTAGGCCCGAGTCAAGACATAAAATGCGTTTAAATAAAGACAAGCGTTCACAGTTCTGACAGAAGTCGTGACAGATTTAAAAAATTTCATTTGTCTAATATCCAAAGCCTACTAGAGCATTAATGTATCACGGATAAATATATTTCATCAAAATATTTACTGAACTTTTGGTTATTCCGAATATTTAAATGATTTTTGGGTCATATTGGTGTTCTGAGAAATAATAATTCAATCCGTTCATGTATTTCTCAAAATTTATGGCTTTTTTTGACGTTATTTTCTGTTGCATGGTACGAGTGTGATATATCATAAACAATGTTAACTGTAACACAATTGATCGAGTTATCAGATCGGTGATAAAAAAATGTGAAAAATGTTTGAACATTAAATTAGACATTTTATTTTGGTAATTATTATGTCAATGCCACATTTTTGTTTTTTTCTTTTCTTTTTTTGTGTCAAAATTTTAAAAAGGGTAAGTTCTATGTTTTCAAAAGATTTTCACATAGGAGAAACTATTACTTATAAGGATATGTTGTTATTAATTGTAGTTAATAGATTAAATGCAGTAGAATCACCTTAAGTGTAAGTGTTTCTACCTGCGACATTGCCAAATTCGTAACAAAATCATATTTTTTCGTTTTTTAACCCATAACCGAACTTTTTTCACTAAGTGTGATACATATTTGTAAAGGAAAAAACAGGGTCTTTTCAAAACCGTGAAAATCCGATATGGCGCCCATATGAAAAAACAAAGTTGATGATGGTTCCAAACTATCGAAACGTTGAAAATAAAATCTGACTACACAGGCGTTTCCTATGTAAAAAGTTTCTATGAGAAAGTTTTTACAGATTTCATAAATTTTCATAAATAAAGAAAATACAAGGTATTTGCGAAAATGACATTTTAGTTTTTTTTTCAAATACCGTAAAAACCAAAAGAGATAAAATCTTAAACTAAACGGCATTCAATTACAAACAGAATTGTCTAAAACTTTCCCCATTTAACCGCTTTCCTATCTCTAACAGTTTCGGAGATCGCAATGCATGCATCACCAATTTCGGGCACACTGTATATATATATATATATATATATATATATATATATATATATATATATATATATATATATATATATAAACTATAACAGGATTGATAACACGGCATTTCTGTACTATACAAGGAGAAAGGTTTAAGGGCAAAGCCGCAAGGAGACAACCGCAACCGTGCCTGAAACACGTGTTTGCGGTTGTCTCCTTGCGGCTTTGCCCTTAAACCTTTCTCCTTATATATATATATATATATATATATATATATATATATATATATATATATATATATATATATATATATATATATATATATATATATATATATATATATATATATATATAATTTATAGAAGACTTTACAAACTGATGACAAGATAATGACAATTATCTGTAAGCTACAGTATGAGTGTGTCATTCACTAAATTAGATTTAACGTCTGTGGGCTATTCCCTCCACCGCGAGCCTAGGTCTATTGTGGCTTATGTCTAATTGGTTAGGTCAATATTTTTGAGAGTGAAAGTTGGTTTGCAGGGTCCTTTAGGAGCTTTTTTTGCCAGTTGTTGAGGAGTAGTGACCTCTGAGCAAAGTTGCTTGCCCACCTCGAAGCTCACAGAGGGAGCCTCTCTCCAAGTTCATCTGGACCCGACATCTGTCAGTGTTTGACTCGAGGCGGCATCATATATGGAGTGACGCTTCCAAGTACCATCCAAGCGAGGTCTTTTATCCGTTTCGAAGTTCACAGTGTTTTAATCTCCAGGTGTAGTCCACCACCCTAGAGACCTCTGCCCCCTTCGGGTTCGTCTAGATACCTGCCAGTGCTTGACTCAAGGCGATATCCCACAGAATTCCGTTACTGTGCATCACCCAAAAGAGATTGTTTGCCTGTTCCGAAGCAGCCAGTGAAGGCCTCAACCCCCAGGTGCATCTCACCTCTAGAGATCTGAGCCGCATCCAGGTTCGTTTGGACTGACACCCGTCAACGCCTGACCCAAGCGGTATCACTCGGAATTTTGCTCCCGAGTAACATTAAAGTGAGGTTGTTTATATGTTTCGAAGCTCACAGTGGAGGCCTCAACTTGTGGTGTAAACCACTTTTTAGAGATGTCCGACACCCGCCAATGTTTGAATCTAGTTAGCCGCCTCTTACGACATATAGGAGTTACATTGGGCCTATTCTTTTATTTCGTTCCCGGACCCACAGGGGTTCACTAGCTTTAATTTGTTTAGTTTAAGAGTGTGCAAGAATCAGCCACCTTATTATACATGGCGGCAATATTATGACAATTATTGTTGGAAGAGTACGGTCCTATATTGCGGTATAGTTCAAACATCCTTAAACTGAACATTAATGTTATGCATGTCAGTCCGGAACACTATATTATCATAAGATTCTTGTATATAATTAGTTTATGAAAAAGACATGGGTTGTGAAGATGTCTTTGTTTCTGAAGCATGCACCATACATACACCACACTTCTATCGGATATATAAGTATTACATATTAGGGAATTTACTATGTAGCACAAGTTTCCTGCCCTTAGTGTATTTGTAGTTAAAAAGTGAACCACTGTCTGCCTTTTAATCAAGTTCTTGTCGTAAGTATTTTCTCATGAAGAGGCTTGTGAAAAATGTTAAGCACAAAAAACTCACATATAATGAGGGACTACTGTAGTTAGTATTATGTTTGTAATGGTTAACTCAACAATGTGTTATACAAATAAGCGTGCTTGTGATAGACAATCTCAATAAAGGATAATGTTCCAAACATAAATGCCCAAATACCGGCGCCTCATATGATTTTAAAAATTCGCTTCAATACAGGTTCCAAGAAACAATGAAGAATAGCCCTTTTTCGCTAATGTAAACTTAGGGAATTTACGAAAGATCATGCCAGAGTTAACATAAGCTTTAATAAAAAAGAAGTAATAAATTAGATAAGGACTCACCACATGGTTTTGTGCAATTTGTGAATTTGATATAGACACTTATAAAAACAACATATTTGGCTTATTTCATGTCGTTAAAAAACGAATGTCAAAATAAAGCTGAGTTGGGTCCTAGTAAATTTAATTTAAAAAGGACAATATTTAAGTTAAAAATACATGCTAAAATAACTAAATAGTTTTTTATTTTAAATATAAATTATTTTTAACCAAAATTTCACTACTGCAAAAATCCGGACAATAACATTAAAACAAACCTGGAATTATAAAAAAAAACAGTTTAAATTAGACATAAACTTATAAATTATTAGTAGAAGAGAACCAGTTTATGACGTATGTTTGGGCTTAAAATTATTTAAAAATGCAGAAATTAAAAATATTCCACTAAAGATTATCTACTTACTTAAAATTGTGCGCCCATACATGGAGAAATGGAAAATTGACAAATGCTACTAAACACCATAACATAAAAACACTGGCATGGAAAAATAATTCATTTTTTAGTAGGATCCCCTGTTTTTCTTTTTCATTTTCCTTAGAATTTAGATTATCCTGTTGGTGCTGTTGAGAAGAATCATTCGTAGAAATTATGTCACAATCTGATGGTAAATTTATGTTTTCAGATCTTGTTTCATCACTGTTCTCCCCACAGTTTTCAGTGCATAGATTATTTTTCCTATGAGCTAATTTTCCTTCATCTGTATTGCTGCTTGTAGTCATTTCATCATCCTTGTCATGATTTTCAACATGCTCAAATAAAATTGGATTGTTGTCATGAATTTGTTTGCTTTCTTTTATTTTTTCTCCGCTGCCAGTGATTGTCTTATTAGATTTATTTAATAAATCTTTTTCATCTTCCTTATGAGTTATCCCTTGCATACTTATTAAGGAATCTGTTATTAGGTCAGTAGTATTAGTATGTGTCTTTTCTTTATGTTCCTTAGAAAATATGGCTTTAATTTGTTTGGCAAAATTTTTCATAACTATCCACATTATTCCTTCTATGCAATCTTGAGACATTTGAGTTAACTAAAATATAAAACGATGCATTTCAATACAGTAAAGATTTAAATCAATGCTGACATAATTGAGATTGTATAAAATATACTATATTACTACTATATAAATTGGGTTAATTTATTTGTATGTATTAAATTAGTTTAATTGAATGTATGTAATGTGATTAACATTAAAACATTTGTTTCTGTTTCAAACATTCACTATCAGATCAGGCCAAAAACTGCGTGAAACAACTGTTGTGGTGTTAAATAAATTTGTGGGGAACCAAAACATGTTTTAGTGTTAACCAATTTGACATGTTTTTTCATCAAGTGTCAGTCAATTCAATCAATTATGTAAATTTACTGCATTATTACATGATACCTTGTTAAATATTATCTTTAATACACTTAATCAAATGCTATATAATAACAATACAAGACACTCCGGCTGATTTCGTGTTTCAAGAATATCAGCACCCCTAGCGGATAGTACTGATATTACGTCGTTCGAGAACGTGTTTATATGTAAACCCTAGCTGGTGTTTAACTGTGTATAATTAAATTTGAGCTGTGATTTTTTTACAATAAATGTCAGTGGTTGGGTGCGTGAAATCTATAATTGTTCGAATTATAACGTGCTAAATATTTTAAAAGACATTTCATTGGTTTCCAAAGGATGCCGAAATGTGGGTATATTTGTTGTGTTTTCTTTTGTTACCAGCGATTTTTTTACAAATCCGCGTAATAATTAATATTAAACAATAACTATAACATGGATTGACGATAGCTTTGTATTATAGATGTAAGAAAAGGGTACTGTTATCAAAAAGAACTGATTTGGATATAGTATTGAGGACACAAGGTGCATTTTACATTTGAATGTCACTTCCAAAATAATTAAGTTGAAGCAGAAGACAAATTCAGAATCTACTTTTATGCCAATATGTACAGTTCGCAGAAGATAATTTATTGTGCAATATTTACCATCATGTACCTATTTATAGATAAACTTCGTAAACGGATGGTTGAAAGGTCTCAATCGTGAACTGTCTTCCGGTGCATCAAAGAAAAGAAATATGAAGGCAAAAATAGTTTTGCATTAATAATAAATGATATAAGAAAACTGTTTTTCTATCTTGTTCTGTGTCCTTTTTTATACCAGAATAGCATAAATTGTCACCTTTTTTTACATTTAAAATTATTTTACTTGGTAATAAATAAGACAAGTTTCTAAAGAGACAAGTAGAAACAGCAGATTCAGCCCTATAGTAGATTTATTCACGGAAGTAAGAGTTAGTCTCACCTTTAATCTGCACAATTTCTTAATTATCTACTAAGTATATCAGTTACACATTTCAAAATATTAGATTAATAAGACAGGTTTCATGTAGATATATAGCAAATTGGGTACTGTGCTACCATTTATACCTAGAACAATTATTTAAAGGTAAGTACATATTGTAACTTAATATCGTCAGAAACAGCTCTCAGTATATTCCTATACATACCCTTGAGATAGTAGTTTAACGACGGTTTCAAGGTAGTTCTTTAAATTATGATGAAATGAGATTGTGGGTAAGAGACATTTGCACAATTATTCATGCTGAATTCGTTTAGGTTTCAAGCTGATTGTTGATACAAATTCTATTTATAACTATATAATCAGAAAATTTTCACTGTTTTGACATTTACAAGTTTTATATTCATCTATAATAAACCAATTGTGTAAATTAAGAATATGCAGGTAAATATACAAATCAAATTACCCGCTCAGTTGTCAGTACTTCACGCGAGGTGGCGCTAGTGTGCTTGTCACAAATATTACCAATGCTAAAGCATAGGGGTGTCCTGTATTGTCATTATATAGTATTTCACTTAATATATCTAACAATAGCAGTTGGTGTCTAAGATTTTTGGGTGTGCTGCATGAAAAAATGTAAGGATAAATAAAATGCTAATTTAAGAAAACCGTTAATTTTATGGCGCAATAATTATCTACAGTGATTTTCTCAGACAATATAATAGTTATGCCAAAATTTTACGTTTAAATATGTAACCATCTTCAAAGTATGCATAATTACTAGTGAGTATTAATTATATCGTATAGAGTTTTCGGTTTGAAACGGACCCTTCATATCCACCATTGCAATTGTTTTAGGTTCTGCAGTCACGGAACCATCACGCGTATCACTCATACCGATAACAAGTTTTTACGTCATGAACAGCTTCAAAAGATAAAAGTTGGTGGAAATAACAAACTTTCATTTCATAACATGACGCCGTTTCCTTATGCCCTTTTTTTGTTCCCTCAGGGCTCGTCCGCAGCCTTGCCGCCCCGATAGCACAGCAACCTTTGTCCTTATGCCCCTACTCGTATGTTATGTGTATATTATTAATGCATCAATAATGTTAAATGAATGAATATTTCTTTGATTATGACGTCAGTGTCACAACACAGTAGACACTGTGTTGTGTGTTATGTCACTAACGTCATAATCAAAAGAAATATTCATTAATTTAACATTTAACATTATTGATGCATTAATAACATACACATTACACATAATATACGAGTACGGGCATAAGGAAATGGTGTCATGTTATGAAATTAAAGTTTGTTATTTCTACCAACTTTTATCTTCTGAAGCTGTTCATGTCGTAAAAAACTTGTTATCAGTATGAGTGATAAGCGTGATGGTTCCGTGACTGCAGAACCTGAAACAATTGCAGTGGTGGACATGAAGGGTCCATTTCAAACTGAAAACTGTGCAATATAATTAATACTCACTAGTAATTATGCATACTTTGAAGATGATTACATATTTCAACGTAAAAAATTTTGGCATAGCATCTGCTTTTCTTCTTAGATCATGTATGTAGTCTTGAATATAATAGTTTTTATTTTTTTACCCAAAAACTGCTCATCGCAATAAAACAACTCAAGAGAGCTCTTATGTTTGAATTTGAACGGGGAATTCAAAAATAATGTTTAGTTGGAAAAAAATCATTGGCGATTGGCGTACCATTTTTTTATTCAAAATTATCAGTCAGTGCCTGTACGCACGCCACTGTTAATGCTGAAAATTATGTTTATATAGAAAAAAATGGATATTTATTAGCTGTCTATTCATACTAAATATCATTGAAATATCTGAAGCGGTTTCAAATATATTAATTAATTTCGATCTCTAAAACTTTAGCACCCCATATTTTTAATATACAATTGACTAACTGGGACTGGCGTCTGACGCTTGATTGCCTGCTCAAATCTTCAATGCCAGAGAATCGCAAAATTTCAAACAACAACGTTGCTATTTCCTGACAATAAATTAGGATTTTAATGGTTTCACCCAATTAGGAATAATATTGTTCGATTATTTTTGCTTGTTCTGCAGCACGACAGTACTTATGGACAAGCCGCCGCTAACCATTTCAAAGGTAATATAACATACATTTTGGCGTGCTTAATTAACATGAGAGGCAAAAACTGGTTTTGCAGTCATTAGAACCTATCTTAGGTCGAAACAGCACCTTTTTTCGATGGGATAAATTTGAGTTTTAGACAAATATTTTAAAAATACCTAACTTTGGAATTATATGGCAAAACAAAATTTATTTTTGAACTATTTTTCTACAAAGTCTTCAAGTATGTATAATTTAATAGATGGTGGAAAAAATGTAGAGGGTTAAAACTCCTATTGAAAAACCAAACTTCTGCAGTAAGAAATATATGGTTACAGATATCTATATTAAACTGTTCGTAGAACAAATAAGTATGTTATATATTTTTCCATCAACTGTCATTATAATTGTCGCAGACATAAAAAATAGGGCTACGACTTCATGTATAGGAATTTTTTAAAGTTTATTGTAATGCAACAACATTTGTAGTGTTATAAGTAGTGTTAAAACCTTCTTTTGAATGATGTAGTGTTGTTATGTCAGAAGATTACTGCTTTTGCATTATTAGTCCAAAGCGAATGAAAATGTTTTACATTTATAGCATTATATCTCTACCTCCAACATATTTTTCTGCTTTAACAATAAGCCCACAATGCTTATATATAACAGTGCTCAGCCATGGCGAGAATGAAATTTGATAGCAAAGCAGCTAATTTATTAATATTAGTTGTTTTTTTTTTAGTGCGACTGTACCTTATCAGTACATTACAGGCATTCCAATCTTGTATCAATGTTTTCAAAGATCGATTAGTGGAAAATATCGATTATTTGAATTGATTTTTTATGTTCGATTTCCTTTTTTTGTTGTTGTTGTTGTAGATCGATCTTTAAAGCTGGATTGATTTCATATTAGGTAGTTCGCCTGATTATTTGAACGGCAATATTAACGAGTTATTAGTTATTGCAATGTATAATATAGTGCATTTTGCAGTCCTCATTCAGTTAATCCCAGTCCTTACTGAGGCATTAGCCATTTCATTTCAGCATTTGCCTACATTAATCACACTTTAATGCAAATCAGTCCTGTATGTATTAACATTTTGCATTGGTTTTGTGTGATCTATAATTATGCAGAAGTGCCATGCCATTTAAAAAGGAGATATCAATGTTTTTATCAGAACTAATACTGGAGAAAAATCCAAATTATGCTTCAAATATGTCAAAACTTCAGGTAATACCACAAAATTATTTAACCGTCATCACAAACACCTATATACCTCTAGTTCCTCAAATAATAAAAGTAACATGAGATCATTAAAAGAGTCGGCGGTTGTGGAGAAAAAATTTTTGCAACATAGTTCTTACCAAATACTTTATAATGACAATACAGGACACTCCGGCTGATTTCGTGTTTCAAGAATATCAGCGCCCCTAGCGGATAGTACTGATGTTACGTCGTTCGAAAACGTGTAACACTAGCAATTGATGGTGTTTAACTGTGTATAATTAAGTTTGAGCTGTGTTTTTTACAATAAATGTTAATGGTTGGGTGTGTGCAATCTATAGTTGTTTGAATTATAACGTGCTAAATCTATCAAAGACATTTCACAGGTTTCCAAAGGATGGCGAAACGTGAATATGATTTTTTGTGTTTTCTTTTGTTACCAGCGAATTTTTTCACAAATTGTTAAATGTTAAACAATAACATGGATTGACGATAATTTTGTATTATAGATGCAAGAAAAGGCAACTGTTATCAAAAAGAACTGATTTGGATATAGTATTGAAGACAAAAGGTGCATTTTACATTTCAATGCCACCTCCAAAAGAATTAATTTGTTGAAGCAGAAGACAAATTCAGGATCATTTTTATGCCAATATGTACAGTTCGCAGAAGATAATTTATTGTGTAATATTTACCATCATGTACCTATTTATAGATAAACTTCATAAACGGATGGTTGAAATGCTTCAATCATAAGTTATCTTCCTGTGCATCAAAAAAAAAAGAAGAAATATGAAGGCAAAAAAAGTTTTGCATTAATAATAAATGATATAAGAAAACGGTTTCTCTATCTTCTTCTGTGTCCTTTTTTATTTCAGTATTGCATAAATTGTCACGTTTTAAATTAGTTTGCTTGGTAAAGGCTTTTAATCTTACCAAGACAAGTTTTTAAAGAAACAAGTAGAAATAGCAGATTCAGCCCTATAATAGATTTATTCACGGAAGTAAGAGTTAGTCTCACCTTTCATCTGCACAATTTCTTAATTATGTACTAAGTATATCAGTTACATATTTTAAAATATTAGATTAATAAGACAGTTTTCATGTAGAGATATAGAAAATTGAGTACTGTGCTACCATTTATACCTAGAACAATTATTTATAGGTAAGTACAGACTGTAACTTAATATCCTCAGAAACAGCTCTCAGTATATTCCTATACCTGCCCTTGAAATAGTAGTTTAACGACGGTTTCAAGGTAGTTCTTTAAATTATGATGAAATGAGATTGTGTGTAAGAGACATTTGCACAATTATTCATGCTGAATTCGTTTACGTTTCAAGCTGATTGTTGATACAAATTCTATTTATAACTATATAATCAGAAAATTTTCGCTGTTTTGACATTTACAAGTTATATATTCATATATAATAAACCAATTGTGTAAATTAAGAATATGCAGGTAAATATACAAATCAAATTACCCGCTCAGTTGACAGTACTTCACGCGAGGTGGCGCTAGTGTGCTTGTCACAAATATTACCAATGCTAAAGCATGGGAGTCTCCCCGTATTGTCATTATATAGCATTTTTCATCTCCAGCAAATGACAGTTGTCAGTTTAAGTAGCTGATTGTGTCGTGTCAGTATGTGAATTGAAGGTTGTTGTATTCTCACACAAGGAATTTTTTTTTCAAATTAATTTAATTGACAGGAAGATAAGAAATACGGGAAATGCTTTTTTTTTCAAATAAAAAATATAACTATTCGAAAATATGTACCTAAGTTAAATCTCAAACAGCTCAAAACTCCTCATTACTTTCCTTTAATCGAGTCTCTATCTCTAATAACAGATATAGCAATAAAAATACTTTTAAAACACGCTCCTAGTGACCTTGCAAGATAAGCTATTAATGTATAAGTTGATGACACATTTGACAGTTTCACTATATAATTCCACCCTCACTATGGTTGAGCCTGCAATATTCAGCAATCTCTACATTTATTTTTCAATGTTTTAATACATTTACTTTGTCTATTTATTATCCTAAAATCCTTCAGGACAAAAAAATGTGTAATTATTGTAGATATAATAATAATAATTGTAGAAAAGTTACTTTTATAAAGTAGAATACAGCTCCACAGCATAGAGCAACACTTCCGCAGCTGATCAAGTTAAGGGTGACCATAATGGCAGCTACAACAACAGGTAATTTTTTCAATCCACTCATAAGGATATCTGACCAGGTTACATTTACTGACACTGTCCTGGCTAAAAATCTGTAAACAGAAGAGTATTTTTTAGATCAAAATAAAAGTACAATACCACTGACATATAACATTCAAAAAGATTATACAGAAAATTCATTGCGAAATTTATTTTCTATCCTGAAACTTAGAACGATTTGCAAATACAAAGTTATGGCAATTGAAAACCTTTTTTTTTAAATTGCGTTAAGAAAAGATCAGCAATATATGGATGCGCTTGCAAAAGTGCCTTCTGATACCAATCAACTTGCTTAACCGTTGCTCAAACACAAATGTAGTCTTTTAAGTTCGCTTCTTCAAAACCTGTGTTGAATGGCTTTGGATTTCAACCACAACACCAAAAGTAGCCCCTTTTGTTTTCACCTCGAGAAATAAAAGAAAATTTCAAACTGCTGTACTATTAGTAAAATGATTAAATTAATAAAACTAACCACTTTTGACTAACTATGAAGGAACTAACATCAGCTTGCACACAGAAGTTGAAGGATGGCCAGAAACAAGTTTTGTGTTTGTTTCCTTAACATCAGTCTATTTCCGCGACTATGAGGAATCACCGACGGCAGGGATCAGCCTCACTTCACTATCCTGGAAATTTCGCCTAACCCCTTCCTTTCAGTAAGGAGGGTATGCACCTTTAACGTGCCCAACATTGCATGGTACACGGGACCAGTGGCTTTATGCCCCATCTGTAGGGTGGAGTATGCAGACATTTAACTTGCTCAAACACAATGCAACAACCTCAGTTGATGTTAATTTTTACAGTATGTACTGGAAAAGTGAAATGATGAAACCCGGAGCCTTTGGGTTCAAAAGTACGCTGGCACCACTGGACCACCGAGGTTGCTCACAAAAAAGTAATATTTACCGCTTAGTCCCAGGGAACAGACTTTGTCGATTAGGCCGTACTCATAAAATAAATGAGCACCAGTGGCGGAACAAAATATGACTGGGTCCCCCCGCAAATGCTTATTTTGAGCCCATTAGTTTTTTTTAAATTTAAGGTTGCGTGTTATGTAAAAACAAACAATACACGTTAATAACGCTTGACGTTGAACACTGCGGCTGGTAATCTAAAACAGAAAACAAAAACAAATCCAACTAAATCGACAACATCGTTGTATAATATATTATATAATAATAATTATATATATATATATATATATATATATATATATATATATATATATATATAAATTTTAACCTGAGGAAAAGAAATAAATTAATACAACTCACTATAGATATAGAAGGATCTCCTAATTGGGTACAAAGTATCCTCCAACTCAAGTTAAGTTCTTGTACACTAACACAGTAATATAGGGTATTTTACATACATACATAATGATTAGGAACACCCTAAATAGTGCACCGGGCAGCGTAAAGGCAAAACCAAATCTCGATCAGGATAATCTCAATGAAATTAACAAAAATTTAGATATATTAGATTTATTATTTTCAAATCAAAATGGAATCATGTCACGAGTTTCCGACTTGGTATCTTTTGCTTCTTTAATAAGTGATAGATTTGAACATGAACAGGACGTTATCAATAAAAACCTCGACCTCATTAAACAATCTTTTAAAGAGCTTAATGAGCTCCAACATCACATAGGTCTATACAGCTTCAAAAAATCTCTAAATGCCAATCTTTTAGAGCACATAAAAATCCTTCAGAGAACAATTAGTCTTGCTTTTAATGGCCTTACTAATATAGAGATTTTCACTTCTGCCGATTTAACCCAAATAACAATTTAAAATTAATCTATAGCAGTGCTGAACTGATAAGCTTTGACCGCAATAACATATTTAAAATTTTAGAATTTACTCAACTTAATTTAATTGCATTTCGGGACACAATTGTATGTCAAATAAAAAATCCCGATTTTACATCCGGCATCTGGATTTTTACCTGCCCCTTACCAAAATAGCCTTCTTGTACCTCCTAGCTCTTATTGCTTACAGACTCCCGATAGGAACTTGTGGACCAAAGACACTGCCCTAGAATTGAAGAAGCTATAATATGCAAAGATGAATTCTTCGAAGAAGGCTGTTTCCCGAACCAGCTTAAGAACTGCACCCTTGCCGAAGTAATCAACTCATTTTCATACTCAGTGCAGCTCTACAATGGCAATGTCTTAGCAATAACCAATCAACCTCAAGAGTTCACAGAACAGTGCCCCCAAAGTTTGAAAAGACATGGTTTAGAAGAAACCAGCGTGCTGACTGCCCTAGCCGAATGTATAATAATAATTAAGGGAAATACCTATGAAGACATCCATCAAAATATAACCTGGGAACAAGAAGCATTGATTCCCCTCTCGATAAATCAATAGGAAGAATCCAATATAAACCAATACATCTCAAGGACAACGTCAAGCTAAACCAACACCTTCAGAAGATTCACTCTACCAGTATACACCCACTGATATACAGCACCCATATAGGAATAACTATCTTTATTATTTTGTTTCTTGTAATGATAGCAGTAATAGGTTACAGAAGAAGAAGCAGTTTGCCGAAAATCAAGCATAATAGAAAGAATGAGGAGTTCTTGAATCTGAGGATGGAGAAGTTAAGTTAGAACGAAACCCTTTGGCATAATGGATTGCATCTATTAAAAGCAGTGGTCATATGGAAAGAGAGAGCAATGAACAGCTTAGTCAACAACTCAAGTTACTTATCATGTGATAGTGTATGAAGCGCGGACAGTGTGTGACTTTTCCAGAAACGTTATAATCATTATTACGGAAACCTTAGACGTGTATACTGTAATATTCACTGCTCTTGTAATTTATACTGTACTTGTTAATTTCATAGCAAATATATTATTATAAGTAATTAGTTTTATTCAATGTAGTTTGCCTGTCTGTTTGTATCTTAAACAAAACCTTTTTTTTAAGATTCCCATAATTTTGGATATATATATATATATATATATATATATATATATATATATATATATATATATATATATATATATATATATATTTACATGTGCATATAATAATAACTTTATTCACCAATAGTACAATATAGCCAATAATAAAAACAAATGTAACAAATAATGAAAAAAATAAATCCACAGAGTACACAAATATTAAAAACACAAATTCAAATCTAAATTATCGCCTAATTAGCCTACAATAAAAACACAAAAACAAATACAGCTTACAATCGCACAAAAATTACACAGTATTATCAGTTTTTCACTACAAAATAATGGAACCTGAATCGTCACAACTTCAAGTATTACAATTTACAATTAAAAATCTACACCAATAAAACATTAAAAACATCACTATAGGCTATATACTAATATGTATCTCACATATTAAAATCTTTATACACATCAAACAACAATCACAGTACTCAAGAAATACAAAATTACCACAAAATCAAATCATCACCTAGATAAAATTGAAGTCATCAACATAAAAGCACTCAAAAATGCGGATCAGAACTGCCGAGAATCCACAATCTCCATCAGCACCATGCAAAAATCAAGCAACAATCCTTTGAAACGCCTTTTAGAAGCCACCACTCTCATGCCGACCGACAATTTACTGAATAGACGTGGCCCAAGGTAATCAAAGCACATCTGCGCAGTAGTTGTATTCTTGAAAGGTATATATATATATATATATATATATATATATATATATATATATATATATATATATATATATATATATATATATATATATATATATATATATATATATACACTACTGAAATCCTTTCTCGTACCATAACTATGGCTAGGGCGACACTATGATTCAATGCCACTATGAGCACATGCAAGGACCTGCAGAAGGTAAAGCTTTCTTACACTCAACAATTGAGATTCCCCCTATGTATCATATCACCATATCAACATATGGATATTGACTATTTCTTCCCATCATAACTTTGATAACTTTTCTTTGCAAAACTGCAAGGCCATGACAATGGTTCTTAAACGCTCCTCCCCAACTCACTAACCCATACCTGAGATGTGATTCAAACAGAGCGCAGTAGACCGCTTTCAGGTTCCGCAAATCAACAATACTCTTCAGAAACAATCTTGTGTAGAATTACTCTAAGTTTTTTTACAACATATTTAACATGCGCATCCCACCCGAAATGGCTGTGGATCAGAACACCCAAATACTTAATAGTGCTTGAAGCATCAATCACTCTGTCGCCAAAATAAATAGATGAATAATCCGGTGCTGTTCTCTGATTAAAGAAGAATGCAAAGTATGAAGTTTTTTTTTTCATATTGACAGTTAAAAGTTTATGGTCAAACCACTCCTTCACTGTCATTATTTCTGACTCCGCCCTAGTTTTCAGTGCTGACCAACTACTATCCTCAAAAAATATTACACTGTCATCAGCATAGCTAATAACACCGCCAGGAACCTGTAACTTAAAAATAGAATATATATATATATATATATATATATATATATATATATATATATATATATATATATATATATATATATATATATATATAATAAACCCCAGAACAGTGCCCTGCGGTACGCCACAAGTAAAGGCCTTAAAAGAGGCTCTTTATTCCGTTCACCACTGTACACTGCCGCCTGTCCTCCACATAGCTACGCATAAGTTCCAATGCAACACCACTGAAACCAACACATTCAAGCGCACTCAAGAATCTGTCATGATTGACAGTATTGAATGCTATAAATTCTATAAATAACTCCAAACAATGTTGTCCCCTATCAAGGCTGTTGTATATAAGCGATGACAGCCTAGCTATCGCATATCCGGCTGATTTTTGCCTTCTAAAACGATACTGATTCTCAGAAAGCACCCGATACTTTCCAGGAAGCGCACAACCCTATTCCTAACGACTGCTTCGAATATTTTCGCAAAACTTGTTATAAGTGAGATGGGTCTATAATCAGTGCAATGGGCTCTGCTACCTGATCCCTTGTAAAGTGGCTTAACAACTGCGACCTTAAATATATCTCGACATTTACCAGTTTTCATGGCAAGATTGATAATATAGGCCAGTGGCGGAGTTATATGACCAGACAACAACTTGACCGTTTCTACTGTAACCCCGTCCAACCCAGGGCATTTATTGTTCTTTAAATTCCGTATCACACTGCTGATATCATGCTCATCAGTGACATACAAGAAGATAGAATTGGCAACCTTTCTATAACCAAATGCCTGTGTTTCCTAGACACCGCCCCCCCACACCCCCCCCTACCACAGCAAACAAGAACTTGCGCTCTGTCTGAACATAATCTCGACACTGGCCACAACATAAATTTTAGTAATGTCTCTATTTTACACTGTGAAACGTTAAGTAATAAAAGAATATGTTTAGACGAATTTGAAATTACTTTTAACGACATTTTAATAAACTTAAAGAAAGATAACAATTTTAGAAATCACTACCCCTACTTATATTTCTTAGACAAAAACAAAAAACAAATTCAAATAAACAATAGTTAGCTTATATGTCAGTTTGACACTTTTCGACTTCAATCAAATTTA
This sequence comes from Tillus elongatus, assembly GCA_964006375.1. Lineage (NCBI taxonomy): Eukaryota > Metazoa > Arthropoda > Insecta > Coleoptera > Cleridae > Tillus > Tillus elongatus. Next base: position 55,955,583 of record OZ023268.1, read on the forward strand.
AATAAAGGTTTTTTCATGTTTGTTATTGCATAATTAGTCATAATAAAACTTACGTTATATGTAAGTATTTTAAACTCTTATATTTTTTCTATATAAATTGTAAAATTTTCTTTCCATGTTGTAGCCTTGAGAATGGAATAATTTTTTTCGAAAGCTCGGCTTTTAATAAAGAGTTTTATTTTGCAACTATCGGCTTTCCCACAATTTTTTGAGTAGGTATATATATATATATATATATATATATATATATATATATATATATATATATATATATATATATATATATATATATATATATATATATAACCCACCTAGAGATTTTCGGTATGTTTCATTACACTGGAAGATTCTTTTTGGAGACTAAGTTTGTTGGCCAGTTCTGATAATCAAGTTGTTCCATGGAAAATTGCAAATTTTTTTCTCGAAAATGCTCTATCTTTGAAAATCGTCTATGAAATTTAACTTATATATTGGCATTACACCACATATTCCATGTGCCAAAATTCAATTTTGTTGAATAATTGTAATACAAGTTTTTAAGTTTTTCTGGAATGAAATTTACCAGAATTTGGAAAATGCCGGGAATGATATTCGTTGAGAAGAACATTACTGTGTGGTATAAAGTTGAATACAATAAACAAAGATGGATACATTAAATGATTAATCGTTATCAGTCTTTGTAACCTACGGAATGTTACACGGTTTTAGTGACTTTCCATATTGAATTGATGGAAAAAATTCAGAACTTTGGAGTGAATTGTTTATAAAAATCAGCTATTTAAATTTAACACCAATACATTGAAAGAGCTCCAATGATATGATTAGAAGATAAAGTAAGTTGCATTATGTATTACAAAACTTAAAAAATTCGCTACTATAACTACTATACGCTACTATAGCTGTGTCCTGACTTATTTAATATTTTACTGTCTTTTCTAGAAAGTTATTAACTACAGTGGCAGTTAATTATTATTTTGTTTAGGTTAGGTAGTAGGATAGCAATCAATTCAGAGGTAACTTGTCAACTGTATTAAAGAATATACATAAGACATCAGAAATAAGAGTAATTGTAATAAAATGTATCTAAAAAAAAACTTTGTATTGCTCTCCTTAGCAAAAACCCAATATTCGGGCAGATTTTAATTACTTTTCACTTTTCTCATTTTTTAAAGACATAAACCAATCAACCCGTACATCTTGAACTCGCATTGAAATTACCTTTCTGACTAAGTAAAACATATAGGGTAGTTCCATTTAAAATACAAAAAGTTGGTAGCTTTACTGCGAAAACTAGAAGTCCGATAGCAGCGCTGAGGTGAAAATCAAGTTTGTGATATTATGAAACTCCACTACACAAACTGACAAGAATCGAACCAATAGATGTTAAAATATTGATTGAAAAACTTTGCGGATACAGTGAAATATGGGGCAACATGCTAGCGTATAACTGCCAAATAAGGTGCCAGACAAAAATGTGTTTCATCGACCTTGTTGTTAAACTTATTGTTGGACTCAGTAAGGTATCGTGAAAAATGTACACTGCCGTTTGCTCTAGGACTTGAAGTTTGTTGTCGATACTTACTTTATCATCTCATCTACATTACAAAACATGACCCACAAACTTCTAAAAGTAACAGAAGCGAGAAAATCCCTGAATTAACATTTTAAATACTTCGCTCGCGACGCCACTTATAACGAGCAACGTTTCATGTGGTCAAATGAAAGATGTCAATCAGCTATATTATCCAGGTATCAACGTTACGAAATAGCACGCGAATGCGGGGAGCCTACTTCGTAGTGTCTTGGTAGACCAACTCAAACGAGAGCTTAACCCTAGGCTATTGAATACAAAGTCTTAGCAAGGCCATATAAAGTTATACAACTTTGTTTTTCAGCTCGATTGAACCTTATTTAGCTCTAGAGTTTTCTGTTTACGAAAGCAGCCCAGCAAGAGGAGTTGATTCCAGTGACAAGACTCATTAAGGAGAGGACGGACTTCACACCTATCAGTTCTGGTGCCCAAAATTTATTAGTTCTAATACCGACCAGTTAATCTGAAAACTCAGCGAAAAGTTTCCTCCGCAGTTTTCCGGGCCACAAATAGTTTCCCGCAGGTTTCCCGAAAGAACAAGAAACAAATATGTTTTACTATATGCATGGCATATATAAAACAGTATTTTTCAAACCACATTACAAAATGCTTTTTAAAAGCTACTAAGGCAATAAAGGCAGCTCTGTTTTTCTTAAGCCTCGCCTGCCATTTGTCCTACGTTATTTAGTTTCTTGACTGAATTTACATCTGAACTGATATTTTGTGTGTGTTTTTGTTCCTTTAATGTCGGTCTATTTCCACGACTATGGCCAATCACCGACGCCAAGGAGCAGTTTCACCTCACTATCCCGAAAATTATGCCGAACCCCTGCCTTTCTGTAAGGAGGGTAGGAATCTTTAATGTGCCCAACATCGCATGGACATGGGACCGACAGCTTTACGCCCCCTACGAAGGGCGGAACGTACAGACATTCAACTTGCTCAAATACAATGTCACAACCTCGGTTGATCTTAATTGTACAGTATGTACTGAAAAAGTGAAAGGGAAACCCTGGGAATCGAACCCGGTACCCCTCGGTTTAGAGGTACACGTCCTTACCACTGAACCACCGGGGCTCTAACTGATATTCATCCAGGTACTTCTTAATTTTGCTATTTATTCTATTTTTCACTATCATTAGCAGAATCTTCCCCCCCATGACTCTACACTTATTGCTCTATGTTGATGGCGTTTGCGCGCGTTGGCCGTTTTTGGAATACTCGTATTTTTACTCTTCATAAACACACTTTCATCAGTTTCTTTTTAATTTTTTTCTTTCAACAGAATTTTTCAAAAGTTCCGCTGTTATTTTTTAAGTTTAGTTTATAGTCAATATTACTGACAATCAGAAATTTTTGTGATTAACCAATCTCAAGTTTTTGGGAAAAAAGTTTTAGGGGGCCTGCTTCGAGGGGTGGTATATCGGAAGAAGTGAATTTTTGAAGATTAAGTTGGCTTGAATCATCACATTTTACCTCAGAGAATCTGGTTTGAACCGCCGTAGTGAATGTATCAGAAGAGTATACAGTATACAGTATCCGAATAAACCGAATTTGTAACTAGGTGTTTTAACAAAGTAAATACATTGCTTCTGAGTGTTCTTAAAAGTGGGCGATGCATGAAACACACATTGGAAAATATTTTATAGCTTAGGTAGGGTGTATTTTTGACTAAATATTAGTATTTGTGTCATATTCACATATCATCATTGTCAGCTGGTCAAAACTGTTGACCTTTGAGATAGGTGTTGGACGATATTTTTTGCATACACCTATTACGTCAGATTACTGAAGCACTCTGGCAGATATAGCCAATAAGTATGAGTGGTCCAGTTAGTGAAGACGAGTATCCAAAAAGAGATAGAGAAGAAAATTAATAAATTTTTCATTAAATATTTAAGAAAAGGAAAAAAATCCTTGATCTCCGCTAGATCAACAGGAAAGCTTAATAGCAGTATTAAAGGAAATCAAGGTATAAATTCCAGAATTGAGAAAAGTAAATTAAGAATAGAGGGAGGAAATGAAAATGAAAATAAAATTCGAGAAGAAGAGGCAAGAATAGCGTTCTGAGCAGCAACAGCTTATGAGAAGGTTGGAGGGAGCTGACAAAAAGAAGAGAAGGAATAATATCAGGGGTTTACAGGAAGCTGGAGATAGTGACATGAAGAAGCAGGTCAGTCAATTTTCTGACGCATATTTGCATGTTAGGCCCAAAGTTGCTGAAGCATATGAAGTAAAGTTAGAAAAGTGGGACGAAAAGTAGGAAGTACCAGAATCGAAGAAGCAGTTAACTAGGAAGAATATTTACATTGATCTTGATATTACTCCGCAAGAAAAATAATGGAAAAGCAGATAAGCGATCGATCTAGGCTGGAAAGAGCACAGGGGAAGGCAGCAAGAATTGGCGATGGCAGGTTTTTGATCGGCAAGGTTACAGAGGTTATTACATCCAGATACGGAAAGGTTAGAGAGGTTATTACATCCAAATACGGCAAGGTTACAGAGGTTATTACATACAGATAAGTGTAGATTTCCCATCGGTGTTTTGATGAATCGTGCCAGTTAAATATTAGTGATGTCAGGTACAGTTGGGTGGCACAAGCCCAGAATATGTCCTTCCATGGCACACACAAAGCTGTGGGACAATAATATGTTTAGTAATCTACATGTGCGCAAACCAGAGTTGTTGGCGGAGTTTGAGAGGAAACTATTTGAAGAAGATATAGCCAGATTATGTGTTTCATATTTGCCCTAATTGTATCAATGCTTTTCTTTATCCAGACCGGCTCAACTGTATTTACATATAAGCGTCGTTAGAATTGTTGCTACTCTGAGAGCATGCAGATGGGTTCCTATTATGGACTTAATACAGCAGTAAAGCAGTGTTGTAGTATTTGTAACTTGTGTGAAGTGAAATCTGTTGAATAGATTTAGATTTGGATGCCCAATGTATGAAAATCTAAGGTCGAATTTTTTAGAAGTCAACGGATCCGTGGGTGAGCTGGCAACAGCGTTTCCAAATAAAAATCTAGATAGCATAAAGTTAAAATGTTTATTTTATTTTATGGTTAAAAGTCTGATTTTTTATTCCGAACAAATACTATATTATACAGTGAATTTATATACTATTATGAACATATATATTCATTTCAATAGAAATAACTGACATCAATGTGTGAATGCGTCTATTTTAAAACGCAACATAAGAAACATCTAGGAATAATATGTGTTGCACCCATTTATTAATGCTAACGTACAGAAAATTAACGTGCACACAAATAACAAGAAATCAAAGTTGTAGCCTAACAAATCTACAAAACCAAAAAGATTAGAAATAAATTTTCCATCCAAAAAGAATAGGCCCTTGATACGAGTATAGGTCAGTCTAGCCCAAACATTTAGTTTGTGAGGCCGCCACATCCTGGTTTCACGAAAAAGATGTACTGAATAAAAATAGGGTATTTTGCATTTTTGTAGATTACACAACTTTTACAGAAGTTTTTCATATATTTGGTTGGATTTTTTTGCTGAATACCACTGGCTTGTCTTTTTTTCATTTGATTTATGCCTATGTGGCAATAGCGCCCGTGAACATATTTTATTAATTTTAGACTAAATTCTTTTGACAATATTATTTTTTATTTTTTCTTTACTTTTTTATAGCAGACATTATTTTCACAAAACAGTTTGTTTTTCTTGTTTTGTATATATACATTCTTTTCTTGATCTTTCAAGATATCTTCAAGTCTTATTAGATTTACCACTTTTAGCTGTTCTTCCATATTCCGGGACCGGATTTCTGCTTAAGCAGTCAGCCTATAGGTTATACCTTCTAGGAGAATATTTTACCTCAAAATGATATTGTGATAAGTAACACCTAATTCTTCATCAGTTTTTGATTTTATGTTCATGTTTTCGAGTGGTTTATAATCTGAGAAGTTCTAAATTTTCTACCCATTAAGAAGTGTTGCTAGTATTCTACAGATTCTTTGATTGCCAGGCATTCTAAATATATGTTTTTTAATTTTTGTACTTCATTAAACTTTTTTGAAAAATATGCCACAGTCTCTTCTGTGTTGTCTTATGGTTGTTTTAGTACAGCTGATACTCCCTGCAAACTACCCTCTGTGTAAATAAAAATAGGCAAATTTGGGTCAAAGATTGTCAATATCGGTTGAGAACATAATGTCCCTTTCATCTAATCAAATGATTTTTCACATTCTTCTGTCCACATAAATTCTTGATTTTTCCTTAATAGTTCCAGTTAATTGCTATTCTTGACACATATTTATGGTAAAAGTTTATTTTTCCCAAAAATTGTCTTAACTTTTTGTTTGTTTTTTGAGTCGAAAAATTTCTGATTGAAATCAAGTTATCCTTCATGGGTTTTATGGAGGACCTATTTTGTATTATGTGATCCAAGTATTTTGCTGAATCAGCTGCAAATATACATTTTGAGAATTTCAATTTGAATCCTTCTTTTCTTATTGCTTTAAATAACTGTGTCAAATGTACGTGTGATGAAAAAGATTGTGACAATATTAATATATCATCTATGTAGTTTACTGTGAAATCTCTCAGTTTATGTTTTCTGATCATATTGCTTAGTAGTCTCTGGAAAATGTCTTACCAAATGGTAAATATGTCCACTGAAAATGTTCTTCTTGTGTGACGAATGCTGTTTTGTGTCTATCTGAGATGCGCAGACCAAAATGCTGAATTTATGTCCAGAGTCGAGAAAAATTTACAATTTCTCGTTTTTACCATTAAATCTCAATAAGCGGGGAAGGTTGTGATTGCGGCACAACAATTTTATTCAGATCACGAAAATGCACAATCCTGACTTTTTTATTTCATCTTTTGCATGCTAAAGTTACTGGAGCAGCAAATGGGCTATATGATTCCTCTACTAGTTTTTTGTCCAGTAATATTGCAATTTGTTTTCCTATTTCTTTTTTGTCGTTAATTGTGTATCGATACGGCCTTTTACTGCAATATTTTCCCACTATTAAATCTACGTGTGCCTCATAATCATTTACTGTGCCATCATATTTATCTTTCGCAAAAACCGAAACATTGTCATGAATTAATTTATCTACTCTTGACTGCCAGTCATATTTAAATGGTTCACACAGATATAAAACTTATTTTCTTCAATGTGCTCATTAAAACTTACTAAGCATTTATCTTCAGAAATGATTTCCCCCTTGTATTTTTATTTTCCAATTGTCATTTTTTGATTTTGGAACATTTAGACTGACTTTTAGATTTTTGTCTTGAGTTAAGTAGATATTTTTTATACAGTCCACTCTAATTTAAAAATCATGAAAATTTTCTTTATCAAGTACAAAAACATTGATTTCTTTTTCTACATTAAAATTTTTTCGCAGTCAAAGTTACTATTTGTTTTTTCACACCATTAATAGTTTTCAGATTTGTATTCTTGAAACTTCCCATTCTCTTGTCCTTTGATTTAACAATCTGAAGTTTATTAGTGAGGCATTTGAACCTGAGTCATAAATTCCAAATATTTCAAGAGTTTTATTCAATACTAACCTTATTTTTATTAATGGCGTATCTTTTTGATCTTCTTGTAGTTTACATTCCATTTGTTTTTTCACACCATTAATAGTTTTCAGATTTGTATTCTTGAAACTTCCCATTCTCTTGTCCTTTGATTTAACAATCTGAAGTTTATTAGTGAGGCATTTGAACCTGAGTCATAAATTCCAAATATTTCAAGAGTTTTATTCAATACTAACCTTATTTTTATTAATGGCGTATCTTTTTGATCTTCTTGTAGTTTACATTCCAATTCTGAGTTATTAGTAAGAATAAGTTTAATTTGATTTTTTCTATCTTCTCTATTTACTCCTTTTTTGAAACAGCAATAATGTTCTGACTGATAGCGCGCCCGCTTATTTATTTGTTCGCAATGTTTTGTTTTTGTTTAATTTGGCTTCAACTTTTCCATTATCACCTAACCTTACTTTTTCATTTTTTTGTTGCTTACCAAATGCTTATACTTATTGCTCTCACTGTAAAGCAGTGTAGTTGATTTCAATAATTCTTTGTCAAGCTTGTACATTATATTTTCTGGCAAGCCTTGTGATGAAGTAGATATTTTCGGAACAGCTGTAGATGCGAAAAGCGACTGTTTGAAAGTAAATTTAATACGAAGAATAAGAATATTCTCCGTTGTCAACATATTTATTTATCATTAATATTTTTAACAAGTACGCATTTCGAATTGCCTCTTTGTAGTAAAAACATATGTGCACCGGATAACGATAAGGTATCTACCACCGATTAAGATTTTTATGTGTAACCGGAGACTGGTGATACAAGAACGACGAGTGGCAGAAAGAGTTTTCCACTTGTTGCAGCCTGGTTAAATTTGTAATTCGAGTTCCGTGTTAGTGAATAGAAAGTCCAGTTGTTCAATTATAATAAAGTATTAAAATAACGTACCGTCCGTCATGTTACTGCATAGAATAATTTTTACTCCGTTAGGTTTGCCGAATATAGTCTAGGTAATTTTTACGGTATTTATTTATAAATATAGCGAATTTTCGTATATTTTCTTAGAATAGTGTGTCTCTCCTTCCGTTCCATATCCTATTGCTGTTAGCGTGTTGTAAATCATTCGGAAGGTGATGCTGTAGTTGATACAGACTTTTCGAATAGATTACGCACGACCTTTCTAGTTTGACTCTGGCTTGGACGCTGTAGTTACTCAAGCAGGCTTAGGTCAAATTCCCGTTTACTATCGACATCCCGGGTGTTGAGGTGCTCTGACCCCACGATACCGATTTCGGCCGGATATATGCCATGTATTTATTTGAAGAACGTTTCATGGGGTAGTCCGCTTACTACCTGCATCTACGAGTCGTAAACTACGGTGCTCGGAATATTCATCGTCGTGTCCTCCGGACAAGGCTACATAAGTCCACACGGGGGAACAACATTCATTTTCTCGGGAAAGGAGAGATATATCAGGGCCGGGTTGACACCGGATTTTTCTCCCTAACGAAATAATTAGTTTTGTTGGCCCGTCATCGGTGGTATATTTTTAGGGATAAATTAGTATAATAATTATCACCCAGATTGTAAATACTGTTGAGTTGTAGTATATCGTTATGTTATAAATAATGTGAAACGAATACCTAGTCTATGTTATCCCCGTAAATAAATCTGCTACATCTATACAGAATTTTAGAAGGTCAGGAGGGAGCGATTAAAGCTCGCAACCTCGGAGGTAACGAAACGGCCTGTCATACCAAAGACTACCGGACCCTCTCCACAGAGTTATCCAGGCACTCTGGCCACCACGGTGGCCAGAGTCTTGTGACGAGGTCGCTGACATCCTCGCATGGAGTAAACCCTTTCAAAATCTGGCGCTCGAAACCGTTTCAGTAAACCCGTTGACCCGTTCTATTAAATAATCCATTATGCAAATTAAGGCCTCGTTACAGCCTAACACAATGAGGTTAATCATTGTATCTGTCCATTGCTCTATTGACTTCTAATAGCAGTCTTTCTTTTTTTGTGGCATATTCTAGTAGAGAAGCAGCCTGATATCTGAATGTGACGGCATATTTGATATTTGATTTGGCACCAACCTTTTTTTACTATAAGTTTCACAGAAGCTTTTTTCCAAATTTGCCAGTTTCAATTTGTTGTGATTTTAACCAACATACTACTGTACCAATTTAAGCACTGTTTTTCAAGATGCTTCAAAGTTTCTATTTTTCTTTTTCGTTTTTAAAAACCTCAAATATTTCACATTCTTTCTCAAATTCATCAATCCATTGAGTAGCATTTGGTGTTTTTATATAAAATTTCTCAACAAAAAAATTTTCAGGTATTTTTCCAAACATTTTGGGTATTTTATACCACATTTTCACTAGCAGTGGTTGTAAGTTTTTTAATTTCTTCTAAATATTGCTCTCCAAATTGTATATTTTCATCTTCATCAAAATAAGTTCCTCTTATTCCTTTATCTACCGGTATCCATATATTACGTGCCTGGTGCCTTTTCTTCTTCTTCTTTTTGATGTTTGCGTATGTGTTTGAATTCTCAATGTACGTATGTTTACTTACAGGCTTAAATTCATCTAGGACATCGAAAACACGTCCATCGGGGGTCTCGATTGAAGTTATACAGGTTATGTTCAACTTACCATCCGTCGATCCCAAGTAGGAGAACTTGAATCGTAACTTATCCATTTTCTTTGTTATAACTAAAAATGTTGTTTTATATTCAAAATCAAAATACAAAAAATAATCAAAACAATACTGAGTTTATATGTAATAAAATATTTATAATATTCATATTTACATGTTTGCTAAAAATTAGTACACTATTTACAAAAACCTCACCTGTAATAAAAGAAACGACATTTAATGTTATTAATTACAATGTCAATCCCTAACCACAGGTAATTATTACAACTATTTTGCTTAACAATTAGTTTCGTGATTGTCTTTACACGTGCGCAATCAGTTTCTGATTATCACGTTCTTCTGTCGCTGTCGCGTTCTACTGCGCCAACGCTCGGGAAGGCGCGGCTATGATTTCGTATTCAAAACTAAAGGAATACTTTTCTTTTACACACACACACACACACACACACACACACACACACACACACACACACACAAATATATATATATATATATATATATATATATATATATATATATATATATATATATATATATATATATATATATATATATATATAACATATAAAAATTAAAACCGATCCCGGATATGGGTTCTAGCGGTCTTAGTTCGCGCTTATTTGAAGAAAATTTTTCAAAATTCAAAAGTCGGGTATCTCCCCATAAAAAAGGGGTCTATCAAAATATGTGAAAATTCAAATGGCTTCTATTGTAAAATAACCCTCTTATGTAAAAAAAAAACATTTTCTACTGAAAAGGATGAAAATGAGAAAGTTATAAGGAAACATAAAAAAAAACGTAAAATTGGAAGGAGCTTCAAATTTCCACAATTTTGCTGATTTAAGCACCTTTCTGACTCTAATAACAGAGACAGCTAAAGTGAGTAACACCCAATGTGCGCGTTTGTGCGCGCGTGTATGTGTGTGTAAAATAAGTATAAATGGGGGGAAACTTTGTATGCAGGTGAAAGATGAATTTCGACGCTAGATAATAATGATAAGTCATCAGTGTGACTAAATGAATTAAAAAAATCTCACTATCTAATTGACAGGCATCACGTAACATATCTCAAATACGTACCAACATATTAAGTTTGTTAAAAAATATTAGTATGGTGTTTATTTTAGGTAATAAAAATAGTTTTAAAAAATATACATACTTTAAGGTGACCCTCTGGATTGTCGATTCGAATAAAAATAGTGATATTCCCAATGATATTGCAAGAATCCATGCTATACCAACACTAATCAGAAAAATTAGTAAAGGTAACAATATGAAATCTAAATTTTCCTCTTCAATCATGAGCCAATCTGGTGCAGGTAAATATTTTCTTATCAGAGGTTGGCTGAAACAAAAATAAAGATCATTTCCTACAATTTATCAAGAGTGGTAATAGATAAATGATGTGAATGTGATTCTTGGGCAATTTTTTGACAAATACGATAGCGGTTCCGATTTACACGTGTCTTAAACGCGGTTTTATAACATTTCACTGCAAGTGTTTTGACCAATTAAAAAAATAGCAAGTACGTTATGAGTGAAGATTGGAAGCTGTGATAAACATTGGTAAGTACAATTTGGAGAACCCAATTAAACAGGGGGGGGGGGAGGGGGGTGTGTGGTTTGTATGTGTACCTTCGTAGAGGATGCAGGAAAAATAGTCAGTATAGTAGTATTTATTTAAGAACAATTTTGCAACGTACCATACTGAAAAGCTTATGCTTCTTGTTGTATTAAACACCAATTAAAATATTAATCTTAATTTACCAAAATTTTAAGCATATTACAACGCAATTATGGGTCAATAAAGTAAAGAATACATACCATGTCACTGACAGAAACTATGTAAGAAGGGTACAAAACTATATCTGATAATTAATTATAATGGGGAAAGTGTTGTAGTTAAAAAATCTGTATTGGGAGAAATGCATGAAAGAGAAGAGAAGCTAATGGATTTCTGTGAGGAAAATGGTCTAATTATAATGAACACAATGTTTGAGGTACCCAAAAGATTCTGTTATACATGGAAATCACCAGGGTGATACAGAAAGGTATCAAATAGTTACCAAGAAATGTCAAAGAAATTTATTTAACTTAAGTTACTGGTACAAAAACGTGTTAACAAAGAATAACAGGAATACAAAAAGGAAATGGATATACACAAACTAAAAGATGCAGAGTTACCGGAAAAAGTTAAAAGGATAAACTAATAAGGTAAATATCGACGAGAGAACGTCTGCGTGGAAAAATCTAAAAAGCAGTTTATTGGCAGGTACGGAAAAATACTGAGAAATAAGAAACTAGAACTAATTTAAGGAAACCTTGGAGAGTATCAGAAAAAATTAAGGTAATACGAAAACATAACAGGTGCAGAAATAATAAGTAGAAAGCGACATACAGTAAACAAATTAAAAATATGATCAGACAAAATTGCAGGACAGCAAAAGAAATATGGATGCAAAGAATAGTGCAAAAATCGAAAATTACATGTAGAAATGACGATTGAATCAATCTGACCAATAGGCGAGCAGACTACAATATAAACCAGGAACAAAAAGTAAAGTCCTAAAGGGCAACAGTGGAACTTTATTATTAGAAAATGAAAACATCGTTAAGCACTGGGAAGCCTAGCTAGGTGAGATATATCACGAGAGGAAATTAATTGTGAATCCACCTATATCAAGGGAAGCATATGATGAGTCCTTAAAGATATTAGGCAAGGAAAAACTCCTGATGCAGATAAACTAATAGCAGAACTTTAAAATATTTCTGGGGAAAAAATGAATGAAGAACTTTTTCGACTGATTGAGAAGTGTTATAAACCGGAAGAACTGCCCAGTGAGTTTATGAAAAGTAGAAGTATTGCTATTACAAGAATGTAAAACCGCGAAAATGCAACCCGCTTAGAACATTAAGTGTATAGAGTCATGTGGCGAAGATTTTGATAATCATAATGAAGAATAGAATAAGAAGCAAAATTGAGAGTTGTTTGGACGAAGATCAAATCGGATTTAGACCTGGACGAGGAACTAGAGAAGCAAGAATAAATACACAAGGGTAGGAAACATGATTCGGAAGTAAAACCGTTTATTTATCAGACTCATAATATAAATCCGAAAAAAACTTTGCTTACCATTTGAACCTCGAATCACGAGGGGTTTAGATAGCATTTTTTAAAAAGCCAACTTGCAGTTAACATTCTCGACAAAAAATACATTAAAAAACTTGCTAGGTAACCCAAAAGACAAGGATATCACAGCCAAAATGTCGGGAATTTATGAAATAAGTTGTAAATATTGTAATCTTAAGTACGTCTGACAAACAAAAAGATCGATTGCAATTGGATTCAAAGAACACTTAGCCCAATTACGATACAGTACTATAGATAGATCATCCATCGGCAGATATATTTGGGATAATAATCATCACGTTAATGAAGATAATCTAAAGTTAATAAAAAATGTTAAACAACCAGAACAGCTAAATGCATATATATATATATATATATATATATATATATATATATATATATATATATATATATATATATATATATATATATATATATATATATATATATATATATATATATATATATATATATATATATATATATATATATATATGTACAACAAAAAAATGTATGAACATTTCTGCACCCCCGATTACTAGTCACCTGATCGATTGCTTTGTATAATAAATTCCCACGTTTCAACACGTCCTAGAGATAACATAAGAATACAGATATTTCCGCCAAACGAAATGTGAATGTTAATTTAGTTGTCGTTGAACCTTTCCAAAATTATTAGAGATCGACACATTTTAGATACGTTAATAAAGACAATTCAAAGACCTCGTCCGGCAATAAAGATACAATACAATGCAGAATTTGCCTGCGACTAGTTTTCCTTTAGATTCCGTTTCTGTACCTAAGATCCGGTATATAAGGTGATGTTAGTTTTTAAAGTAGTTAGAATTTTTCATCCCCCGATGATGCTAACTTGGTTAGTGAAATGATCGTCAGGTCTTTTTAAAATGTGTTTTGGTGATTTAGGTCTTCCAAGTGTACTTATTCATGACAGGGTTGACAGTAAATTAAAAAAAGCAGCCCAAAAATACAGTTAGTCAATCTAGGATTTTTATCGACTACGAAAGATTAAAACGAATTTTGGCAGATGAACAATGGACGGAAGTATATGCTGCAAATAACAGCAACACCGCGGCAGAATATTTTATGACAAAATTAGTCAATAGTGTTAACAACTATTCCAGTAAAATAAAATGCAAAAACAAAAACCGTTCAAGTTGGATCATTGCCGGGCTAGTAGAATCTATAGATACCAAGAACAGGAAGTACCATGACATGTTAAGGCATCTTAATTACGAGGTTAAATGTAGTGCCTATAATAGCCATAGAAATTATTTGGCTCGTCTAATAAAAAATGTAAATGCAAATTACTATATGACACGGAATGAACTTCAGGGTAAAAGTGAGAATGGAGAGGTTTAAGACAGATTACGGGTTAATTTTGAGGGATAAAAAGAAGGTTCCTGATGCTTTTAATACTTATTTTACAGAAGTAGGGAGTAAATTAGCGGCAGGAATCAAAAGACAAATAAACCAGACATCAAGGGTAAACAGGCATCATCGGATGAACACGATCTTCTTGGGAAATACCGATGCAACCGAAGTCCGAAAAATTGTAGAAGACCTTAAATTGGGAAAAGCCCCAGGAATCGATTCGTTGAATGTTAGAACCATTTGCATTATAAATAGAATAATTGATACAGGTCTGTTCCCAGACATTTTAAAAGTGTCTGTCATTAAGCTTCTTTGTAAGAGTGGTAGTAAAAATATATAGAAAAAGTAATTGCAATTCGAGTAAACTCTTATCTGTCAAAAAACAATATAATGTCTTCAATATGGCTTTAGAGAAGGAATGTCGACCCAGGATGCTATACCAAAGCTGATGAAATATGTATACGAGTCAGTTGATAGGTCTGAGTCAGCACTGGTAGTCTTTGTGAATATATCGAAATCATTTGATTCTATTGATCATGGGATTCTTTGTCAAATGCTGTAATCGGTGGGTTTTAGGGGACTTCCTTTGACCCTAGTGAAAAGCTATTTGCATAATATAAATTAGTGCACAAGTGTTGGAGGCGTCTTAAGTGAAAGCACAGTTATTAGGTGTTACAGAGCTCCGTTTTGGGACCAATTTTATTCAACATATATATATATATATATATATATATATATATATATATATATATATATATATATATATATATATATATATATATATATATATATATATATATATATATATATATATATATATATATATATATGTAAAAGCGTTAATTGCTGGACATCGGTTTTTATATGTCCATGCGTCATTAGCTGGACTCAAACTCCATATATTTATGCGCAAATTGCTGGACAGTGTTGATTCAACGTTGCCAATAATACATGTTTCATTTCAAAGGGAGAGAAATATGTAACCTCATGCAGTATTTCGAATTTTACCTGCTTAGATAGAATTTACTTTCTATGTAATAACTTCCTACGCTAATTAAAACTACACTCCTAAAAAATTTTTTATCTTACTATTAATCATTTTCGTTTATTTTTTCTCTAGAATCGAACTTTCAACATTTTATTTTCTGTCAACTAGCGTGATAGGTACCGTAAAAAGAATTGTGTAAATAAAACAGATAAAACCGATGATTTCTATTATTACAGTTTGAATATAAATAAATAGCGTGATTAGGTTTTGTATAAAAACATTGAAATATGGTGTGTGTAATTTAAAAATATGTAAAGCTGAAAAGGTTTAATAGTCCCTTAGTTTACTTACTGGATAAAATTTTACGTCGAAGATGGACGTTATGGAGACAAGTATAATTGGGAATTAATATCTTATGCTTTTCATTCCACATCAAATAGCAATTAATGTGAAAACACATCAGAAAATGTATTGACTTGCGAAATTAAATTAAAAAACATGTGTAAGTACCTGTTTGAATGCCGAGAAAAAATGAAAACTATTAGGTACACGCTTTTTTCATCGTTACTGTATGTCAGTTGTATATAAGCAATCGGTCAAAATGATTTCAAGCCCAAGAATTTATTGTATCATTCGGATTAGTGAGAGTTACAATACAATAGAGAAATAACATTCACGCTTTATTCTTCATATTCATCACAAGCCTTATAGAAATATCACTAAGACGTTATTAGACTAAATAATAACTGGATTTTCATTAGTATTTTGCTTCCATTAGTAGAAAAATCGCCAAATGAGTGATCATATAAAGATGATTGTATTAATAATTTTCTAGCCTCTAAAGCAGGCGCGGGCAGTACGGTTAAAAATGTGTCACAACTGAGAATTAAAGCAAAACAGACCACGTTTATAGTCTATCTTCTCACTCGATTTTATCAAATTTTATTGTGCTATTCTGGACAACTAATTCATTATAATAGAGTTCTAGAAAAATTCGTAATAGATTTACCGAAAATAGTAATAAATTCCTGTTTTTGGTGTTTTCATCTATCCCATTGACAGATGGCGCTCTTTGATTGGTTAGTTCTCTGACATTCTTTGATTGGTTAGTTATTAGTTGCCCGTTAGGATGTACGATTACGACATGACTTACGATTAGAACAGAGAGTATTAATGTAAACGAATTTTAATAATATTTGATTAGGGTACAACCGTCTGCGTCGATATGTGTTTTTGTTTAAATATATATTATTATACACCAATAAACGGCAGATAGGCTGAGTTCACTAGGCGCCAACAGTTTAATAGTTGTGTCAACAAAATGCTTTTACCAATCCCGCTGTGTCTCTTCTGGAACTCAACTGTTGCCAATTTGATGAAGCGGGGAATGAAGTCAAGATTGCGTTTATCTGTCTCCAACCGCTGAAACGTATCGGTAGTCAGCAGATAAGCGCTTAAACTCAGCTGCGGGAGCCTAGTGAACTCGGCACTTGTTAACAAACATGTTGCAATGGGAACCTGTAAACAGTGAAATCAACCTATAATTATAGTTGAGTTCACTGCCTGTTTATGACCAACCACTTTTTAAGTGACTTTGGACACATCACACAAAAATGTATATTTTTTACTAGGAGTTATTTCTCGTGTTATTAGCGAATTTTTGTTACGAGAATCAGGAATTGATGAAATTGCTGGACTTATTTAGGGTAGGCATAGGTACCTATACGGTTCTAATTGTTGCGAATATGCATCGAGTCTTGCATACTTTGTCCCTATATTGGGGTAGAAATGGGCCAGGGCTGACAATTTTCTAAATTGTTAGTTAGCTGTATCCAGTCTCTATTTTTTAACACTTTGTGTTATGTGGAGCTGGCGTGAAAGCATACTACTTGGTTCCGCAACTAGGTGGCGGCACGTCCACCACTTACTGAGTATAGGTACCTATGTTATAAAATCTTTTTATGCAAAGGTGGCTAGTGGCAGTGTCTTGGAAACTACAATAGGAGGCGTAAAATTTTCCCTTGAGTCATAAAACAGACTATTATGGACCGCAAAATAAAATAACAATCGAGAAACGCGAATCGTATTTGCTCGATTGACGATTTTACAAATAATGTACATCTTTGGTTTTTTTGAATAGCAATTAACAAGCCTATGACCCAACTTGACCTAACCTATTATGTTTATGGCTACATTGAATTATAACTTTGAAGTGGAAGGAAACCCGGGTGAACTGTAGTCTAGGCAATTTTCCAACAGAAAGATGTGTGGCATAAGAAGTGTTGCTATATTTTAATTGTACTCATTTATTTTTCATTACGGCTTAATTTTTAAAGAAATCATTTCGTATTTACCAATGCGTAATATCATTTTCTTGCCATAACTAAATATAAAAATAGATGTTTGAAACAAATTAAGTACACTTTGAGAACCCAGATCACCACAACACATCTATTTAAAGACCTGACGATCCTTTCACTAACAAAGTTAGAGTCATCAGAGGATGAAAAATTCTAGCAGTGAGAATTTTTCATCCTCTGATTACGCTAACTTTGTTAGTGAAGTGAGCGTCAGTTTTTTAAAAAGATGTGTTGTGGTGATTTAGATTCTCCAAGTGTACTTATCAGTGTTCATCACAGGTTCTAATCTTCACTTAGTGAAACAAATTACTTGCAAAATCAGTAGTAATTGAAACAGGGTTCCCACTCGTCTGGAAAACCGGGAAATCGGAAAAAGTCAGAGAATTTGTAGAAGAAAAATTCTTTTCAGGGAAATCAGGGAAAAATTGTGAAAATATTAAGAGTTGGGGAATTTTTGTCCCTGTTAGGGAAAAATTATTTGTTGCCTTTTTATGATAAACAATTGAAACAATATGTTTGCTTTTTCTGAAATTCTGAACCATTTACTTAATGATTTATTTTTCTACAAAACCACAATAATTGTTTTTCTTTAGTTTTGCGTTCAATGCTGGCTTTGTATTTGAAATGGGAAAGTGTGTTTTCCGACATGACGCGAGGACATACTGTATTTTGTAGTAGTGTAGCGTTGCACTTGTTGGGGGTAAATTGTTAAATATCAGTCAGCGAAATAGATTTTGGCATGTCAGGAAAATCAGGGAAAAGTCAGGAAAATTGATGTGCTGTTTTTAGTGGAAACCCTGTGAAAGCTCGTAGTAGCCTACTATAAGGTTTAAGAATGTTCCTATAAATCATTGTATAGATGAAAAATCACAATCTTCTGCATTTACTTACTGGATAAAATTTTACGTTGTAGATGGAGGTTATAGAGACAAGTATAAATTGGGAATTAATATTTTATGCTTTTCATTCCAAAGCAAATAGCAATTAATATGAAAACACAATGTATTGACTTACTAATTTAAAAAAAAAACATGTGTAAGTACCTGTTTGAATGACGAGGAAAAATGAAAACTATTAGGTACACGCTTTTTTTATCGTTACTGTATGTCAGTAGTATGTAAGCAATCGGCCAAAATGATTTCAAGCACAAGAATTTATTGTATCATTGGCATTAGTGAGAGCTACAATACAATAGAGAAATAGCATTCACGCTTTATTCTTCATATTCATAACAACCATTATAGAAATATCCCTAAGACAACGTTATTAGACTAAATAATAAATGGATTTTCATTAGAAATTTGCTTTCAATAGCTGAAAAATCGCCAAACAAGTGATCATATAAAGACGGTTGTATTAACAGTTTTCTAGACTCCAAAGCAAGCGTGGGAAGTACGGTTAAAAATGTGCCCAACTGAGAGTTAAAGCAGGCAGGGCATTTTTATAGTCTATATTCTGACTCCATTTTATAGCATTTTATTGTGTTATTCTGGACACATGATTCATTATAACAGATTTCTAAAAAACTTCGCTGTAGATTTACCGAAAATAGTAATAAATTCCTGTTTTTCGTGTTTTCATCTATCCCATTGACAGATGGCGCTCTTTGATTGGTTAGTTCTTTGACGTTCTTTGATTGGTTAGTTATTGGTTGCCCATTAGGATGTACGATTACGACATGACTTACGATTAGAACAGAGAGTATTAACGTAAACGAATTTTAATAATATTTGATTAGGGTACAACCGTCTTCGTCGATATGTGTTTTTTTTTTAAATATATATTATTATACACCAATAAACGGCAGATTGGCTGAGTTCACTAGGCGCCAACAGTTGAATAGTTGTGTCAACAAAATGCGTTCACCAATCCCGCTGTGTCTCTTCTGGAACTCAACTGTTGCCAATTTGATGAAGCGGGGAATGAAGGACAAACTTTACAAAATAGTGCTTGAAGTCAAGATTGCGTTTATCTGTCTCCAACCGCTGAAACGTATCGGTAGTCAGCAGATGAGCGCTTAAACTTAGCTGCTGGCGTATAGTAAACTCGGCCCATGTTAACAAAGCTTATGTTGCAATGGGAACTTGTACACAGTGAACTCAACCTATAATTATAGTTGAGTAGTGACGTCGGTGAATGGCCATAGTCGCGGAAATAGGCCGACGTTAACGAAAAAAAGTATACATAATCCCTAACCCCCCTTCCAAACTTTGCTCACTCTGGGTACTCAGAATCATGAACTGACGTACAATGTTATCCTAGTTTAATTAAATAATTGAAGTTCTACTATTTATCGTTAGATGGTGTGAAGATCATGCCTATATCAAATGTCAATTATTATTATTCTGAACTTTTACTAACAAAGTAACAAACTACTTAAATTCTAAACAAATTTGATCTGTCAATTTTTTTTATGTTTTTAATCTTTATGAAATTCTGATTGTACAAATAAACCAATTATTGTCAATTTGGCGTATTAACATACATAAGCCATAATAAAGAAACAAAGAAGATTTTTTGCTCTGAATTTCAACTAAAATTAACATTGTAATGATAGTCAATAGATTGGCTCATTCTACCCAATAAATCAAAGAGCGTTAATGACATCGATTGTTTTTAGTATTGTAAGATGGGGGAGTAAAGATATAAAAAAGTAGAAAGTAGATACAGATCAATTTAATCAATTTTTGTTTGAACAACTTTCATTATGGTATGCTGACACTTCAGGAAAACGAAGACGTAACGGGTGTCCCAACTGAACGTTACGTGTCTCATTGAACAGTTTGGACACTTGACGTGGTTGAAGAATGCTATACACGACATGTGACTTCCAAGTGATATTAACCCCGACAGTCCTTTATTTAGTGGGAAAATACCCATTTTTTGGGTAGATGGCGCATAAAATCGGTAGATCTTACACTAGCTACTTTTCGGTAGATGGCGCACAAAACCGGTAGATTTTTACATAAATGCAAAGCTTTGTAGATTCCTTTAAACTTAATATACGGGTTTTCTGTATGCTACTTTACTAGAAATTAAAAATCAAATTATTGCTGATTTCTTCTAAATTAGGTATACTCGCTTTCGTGAAAGATGCATATTTGAACATGCATCTTCATTGCAAGCTATATTTAAACAGTTTACGTACCCTATTCAATGAATAATTCAATTAAAAACAAATCTGGACAAAATTTATTGAATTAATGAACAATGTGAAATAAATAACTTCTCCAACAAGGCAGATTGACTATTGACTAATATATAGACAAGGAATAAAAATAATGCACAGTAGGCACATTTTAAATTTTCATATTCGGCTTAACTTGAATGAAATGGATTTAAACTTTGGTATTGAAGTTAAAGTAATCTAACTACAATAAAATAGTAGACGTGACCACTTTCTATTGCACACCTACTTAGGTAGAGCATCGGTGGTTCAGAGGTAAGCACGTGTGCCTCTGTACCGAAGGGTACTGGGTTCGATCCCAGGGTTCTCCTTTCACTTTTTCAGTAGAAACTGCAACATTAACATCAACCGAGGTTCTATTCTACTAACACCAGGAGAATAATAGTCAATAAACCAATTTTCTTACCTTTGAGTTTGTAAACACCATCAACTGACTCTAAAACCGGCACAGGTAGAGCTACCTACCTAATTACACATCAATAGTCAATAGGTAAACGTTTTGCAAGTGGCACCACCTGGACGCTGTCGTATAAAACTCTCGAATAATTCTGACTTTGCTTCAGAATTCTTACTTTTTTATCTCAGAATTCTGACTTGTCACAATTCTGAGTTTCTATCACAGAATTCTGACTTTTTATGTCACAATTATAACTTCTTTATCTCAGAATTATTAGAAAATAATTTATTAACGTGATGCCTGGACGCCGTCGTATCCAACCATCTTGACATTTCTTTTTTTTATGTCTAATTGAATTTTTTCTTATTATATTTAAGAAGTTTGCTGATTTCTGCTTCTCGACTGTTTCCTAAGTTAAGAACAAAAATATTTTTAACGCAAGACTTTAATTCATAATCTGCAGGTTCTTGAAAAACTATGTGCATAGAAAATACTTATTACAAGCTCTTTTTCATTTTATTCTGAAAATACAGTTTGATTATAATTTTATTAGGTATTATAATAGTTATAATATTCAATACATATGTTTAAAGTTTAAAACTATTTGTTTTATATTTACAATAATTACAAAACTGTAGGACTGCGAAGGAAACAAAGAATACTAAAGCATAACATATTTGGCAACGTAGCTAAAACTCATGTTTTTGCTGGTGTCCAGCCATTTACGCTAGTACTTATAAAGAAGTAGTGTTCATAGCTGGACGTCCAGCTATGATGCGGTTTGTCCAGCAACTTACGCATAGTCATATGATTTGGTCCAGCAAATTGCGCATTGACATATATATATATATATATATATATATATATATATATATATATATATATATATATATATATATATATATATATATATATATATATATATAAGTGATTTATACCAGGTTGAAAACTCTGGACAGATCATTAACTTTGCTGATGATGCGGCCATATTCTTTTCTGAAAAAAAACTGGGATGACCTGAAAATTGAGGCTGAGGTTGGGATGAGGAGAGTGTGGGATTATTTCAACGGTAAAAAAATAGCTGCCAACTGTGAAAAGACTAAATATATACAGTTCTCGAGTTATAGAACTGAAGAGATTGGTCCTGTTGTTGTTGATCAGAATTTTATCGTTTGTAGTGGCGAATCCATTAAATATCTGGGCATTACTGTAAACACACACCTACGCTGGGATTCTCATGCTGCAGATTTGGTAAACAAAAAGTAAAACAACTTAAAAAATTACTCAACACGCAGTACCTAAAAGAAATATTTTCTGCTCTGGTGGGAAGTCTACTTCGACATGGAATCATAGTGTGAGGTGGGATGCTGCCATATTAAACATTTGGAAGTTATCCAAAAACTATTCTTGAAATTATATCTGTGGCCAATGTGTTAGACATGAGACAGTTGTACCCGTATTCTGTCTTGATATATTATTATAAGCACAAGGGTGAATTTGATACATGAAGGTTCCTAGAGTGCATAAAACGGTGGGACAGAGGTATTATACCTTTATTATGCCAAGGTTATACAACATACTACCACTAGAAATAAAAAAGTTAATATCGGAGTTCGTATTCAGAAGCAGAGTAACAACTTGGCTCCTTACAGCACCACGAAAATTAGTGCGAAGTATTGTCGATTTCAAAAACCGCTGATTTGGTTTAGTAATTGAAATGGGAGGATTTGTAAAATATGTGTGTGTGTGTGCGTTTAAGAGAAAGAGAAAGAGAAACAGAAAGAGAAAGAGAGTATGCGGGTGTATGGGATTGCGAATGGCTGTAGGTAGCTCTCTGTGTGTGGGTGGATGTGGTGGTAATTTCCTTGTGTTCATTACGAGAGTTTGGTTTCGGGACACATTTCTGTTCAATCACCTACAAGGTACGCAAATACATGCTGAATTTTGCCGACGCACAGTCTCTGACTTTTTCGGTTTTTTCTTATTTGCTGACTGTAGAAAAAATGGGGAAACGGTTACCCGGGGGAAAAATGTCAATGTTGATATTGTTACTTGTTGTAAAAGAATCAGACTGTATATTGTCGAGTGTCGATTTGAAAAGCCGCTGATTTGGTTTGGAAATTATAATAGAAGGATTTGCAAAATTTGTGTCCATCTTTGTGTTTAAGAAAGAGAGGGAGAGAGAGAGAGAAAGAGAGAATGTGTGTGTATAGGATTGTGAATGTGTGTAGGTAGCTATCTGTGTGTGGGTGTATATGGTGGTAATCTCCTTTTGTTCACTATGTGAGTTTAGTTTGGAACACATTTCTGTTCAATCACCTACCTAGGTAGGCAAATGTATGTTGAAGTTTGCCGACACACAGTCTCTGCCTTTGTCGGTGTATTATTATTTACTGATTGTGGGGAAAAAATGTCAATATTAATATTGTTATATTGTTGTTGTATTGTTTGTTAAAAGTCAGACTGTATATTATCAGTATATAAATTATTATTAAAAAAATAAATGATTATTAAATTATTATTATTAATACAAGCACATGAAACAATAGGAGAAAAGAGGTTTCAGAAAAATAGAGATACATTTAGTGCTTTCATAGACCTGGAAAAGCTTTCGATAATGTGAATTAGGAAATATTGAGTGAAAATTGGAACTTGTGATGAGCACCAATAAGTACACTTGGAGAACCCAAATCACCACAAATTTATAAAAACCTGACAATCGTTTCACTAACTAAGTTAGTGTCATCAGAGGATGAATAATTCTAAATATCTTACATCTATAACTCTATTTATATTCTTGAGCAGGTAAGTATTCGGTCTGGAACGATTGAGGGTGATTCAACAAAACAAAAATTAACATATTTCGTTTGGCGGAAATAACTGAATTATTTTATTATCTATCCAACATGCTTCTGTCAGTCTTTCTCCTAAAGTGGTGAATCAATAAACTGGCCATAGGTGGCAGAGCCGAATTTATATACCTTTTATTATTATTATCTTTTGCATTTGAACGGTCACGGTTGCCAGTATTTTAAGTCGAGTTTGCACATCCCGGCTGTCGGGATTAGAGCCCCTGCCTTATTATTAATATTTATTAATACATTATGACAAATTATTTATACAACTTATTACATAAAGCCTATTATGCCTGTGCTTGTGATAGAAATACAATTTAGAATGTGCATGCACAACTTTCATCAAATCAGAATTTTGAATCACTGACAACTGCTAATTTTGACATTTTTTTTTCTTTAATAAATTTGGTGGTTTCTGGTAACTGGGTTCCCACACAGCACAGGATATCCAATGGATATCCATTGGATATACATAATATCCATTTTACGTCCATGACCATGATGGATATCATATGGATATACAATGGATATTGTTAGAGCAGAAAAATATTAATAAAACTTAAATAATGTGAACATATGAACATTTCTTATTCATTAAAATCTAATCACGAATGCAGTAGAATTTCTGGGTGTATATACTTTATTCAAGTATGTATATATCCATCAGACATCCAATGGATATCCATTGGATATCCCATGGATATACAGAAGACATCTATTAGATGTCCACTGGACATCCAGTTGATGTTCCGTTAATATGTTCATACCAGCAGGAAACAACATTGATAAATTATTGAAACCGTTATTTACGTTTGTAAAAGATAAGGGAAGAAAAATAACCCGTTCTAGCACAAGAATTACCGGAAAGCGTTAAAACTAGCGCCAACAATAAATTTCGATCCAAATTCTCATTACGATTATAACCATAAAATAAAATTATTTTTATTTCAATACAGAGAGTATTACTGTTTATGTCTGTTATTTCGTGAGAAGAATCTATTATCATATTGTTATTCATTAATGCTCTCCCGAACAATAAACGCGGGATCATTTCATAACTCACCTTGGGGCATTGGATGCTTGAATTGTTGGCTACAATGACGAAAATCCGTTCGTATTTGTTTGGTTTGAAGTAGTTTGGACTAAAGTTGAGGTTATAAAATTTAGAATTGAATCTGGCCATTTTGCATCAACTGCTAAATGAAAAATGAACAACAGCCTACAACTAAAGTTAGAAGATTGAGATATTTCTCCAAATAATGTGTGTGTTGTTTTTATTAATAAGTTTTCCTGTGATTTTCAGTCAGTAAATAATTTACAGGTGAATACATAACCTTAAACCATTTAGTTAGGAATATATCTTTTATACTTATTTACGTAAATACCAATATTATTTATAGCTGTAAAGAGCACGTTGATTGATAATAACATGGCTAGTAAACGTGAACTAGAAAACAAATATCTTCTTGATTCAAGTAAATATTTTTTACTTCGTATTGAAATCAGAGAAAATTGTCTAGTTATATAACGGAAGTTTATGTGTATGTAAAACTGTTTATTTTACTGGTGGATATTCCTCGTCTTTACTTACAAGCAAGAAGCAGATCACTTCCGGTAGATTATGAAAGTAGATCACTTACAGGTGATTAAAACTATTGGGTATATAGTCAGTTCCGTAGTGATACTCAACATTAACAACTAATACCTATTATTTTGAAATAACCACTAAAGTGTGGTAGTTATAGCTATAATAATTAAAGTAATATTTATACACATTTGTTCATATTATATTATTTATTGGATTGTCTCATGAATTTGATTATAAGCAGTGTGTTTTTTCTTTACAGCAAGAATGCAGACCTGAGCCAGATCATAGATCAAGAAAATAAAATTATTTAAATCATTTTAGAACACAATAAAATATTTGTTTGCTTATATTAGTGTTTCATTGAGGGGATGGGGTTAGAAAGAGAACGATGGTGGGTTCGCATCGAATATCCATTTTATGTGAAAGCGATATCCATTTGATGACCACATGTATATCCATACAATATCCATTAGATGTATAATGGATATCCATATCGTGACCACATGTATATCCATACAATATCCACTATACATCCACATGGATATCCAGATTGATGGATATTGGTAGGACATCTGTATGTCCATTAGATATTCATTGGATATCCATGTATATCCATTGGATGTCCTGGATATCCATCGTGGATATCCACTGGATATCTAATGGATATCCATGTGCTGTGTGGGTTGATTCTTGAACTATACTATTCTGCTTAATGGCAGATACATGCAGCTCTTAATTGTGCACTACTTTGGAATATTGCAAGTGTTTATAGTTTTGAGGATGGCTTCACAGTAATTATGATAAAAATAACTATTAGCAACATAAAATATTACATAGGCCCTAGTAATAAACATGACACTGTACTAAGAATGGTTGTAGGCCATATCTCAAGAACAGTTTACTGTACAGTTGCAGAAAAAAACTGTCTTAAAAAAAGTTGCCACGATAAATCGCTGAAAATTATTTTCAAGTTTCTAAAATCACCGCTAGCGGGCGCAAGAACAACTGCTGGTCGGAAACTTGCGATTTTCACCACATTTTGCCAATTAGGTGGTATCTGTGACACACACAGAGTGTTGGCCGAGCTACGGATGTTATATCTTGCCAGGCATATTTTTTCATATTTCAAAAAGTAAAAAAGGTGGGGGTGGGATTGTGGGGTGGTGGTTTGAATGTGTATTTTTTAATTGCTAATTACTCCGGTTGTGCTCGACCGAACTTGATGAGTTGGACTAACTAAAAATAAGTTTTCCTGGTCAACCATTTGCACTCATTCCATGTTTGCTCTGAATCTTATATACACTGGGAGAGGACGTTGTTTGAAATGTTAGGGTATGCTACTGCTTTTCTGGGAAAAATCAAATGGAATGGTATATCAATAATAACACAGTAGAATAAGCTACAAAAGACTGAAACTACCAGTGAAACCCACAGTTCGATATCATTGGTAGATATTAGCGATCAAAGTTGGAACTACGAATTAACACATCTTAACAAATCAAAAAATATAAAAAAATTATAATAGAATTTAATCAATCTAATCTGGTTGAGTGGCTTCTCGCGATTCAAATGGTCGTCCATCATTTACAATACCAGAGAGCAGTCTCAAAGGAATAGATGGAGTATTATATCGTCCCCATTTTAAAACTCATAAAAGTCTGTGATCAATGGACGCCAGATTCCGCGGTCATCCACTTTGTTATCACACACACACACACACGCACACACACACACACACACACACACACACACACACACACACACACACACATATCATATCGTCTCTTCTAGTAGATCGATTGCAGAATACTACATGTTTCAGTCGTCCCCAAAAATAAAAATCTTAACAACTCACATAAGGCGACCTAGCTGGCCAAGGAAACAAACTTCCCCTTCCTATCCATCTGCCAGGAAACGCCTGATTCAAGAAATGTCTTACATTTAAACAATAATGTGCTGGACAGCCATCATGTTGTAAATCATATTGCGACAAGTCTTTAGAGGTACGTTTTCCAGCAACAATGGCAACTCATTGGTCAGAAAATCTAGATATCGTTGCCCGTTTAATAGTTCATTGAAAATATAGGGTCCAATTATCTGTCCACTGACAATACCACAAACGTTAACAGACCAATGGCCCTCATGTTGCACTTTATTCATCCAATGCGGATTCGTCTGCGACCAATGGTGCATATTGTGCCTATTCACTGTGCAATGTAGCCTCATCTGACTACAAAATTCTGGAAATTATTCCGACATCTTTTTGCAGCATATCCAATAACCAGTTATAAAAGTTCAAGCGTCCATCGAAATTGTAATCTTTGGAGTCGATGTGATATGGATGCAACCTTAAAATAAATTATTATTATTATTATTATTATTATTATTATTATTATTATCGCCTTAAGCCTGAAGGGCTTTCACATTCCCTCAAAAGGGAACATTCACTTATCCCAGGTATCTCAGAACCACAATGGACTTAGCGAGTCGGCTAGAAATATGCCTCTTCTAATTGGCACCGTGCTGGTTATGAGGTTATCAACCGTTTGTACTCGTAATTGAATTTTTTTTCCAGGTATACATTGTGTGTTCAAAGACCTCAGACATAACTATCGATCTTATAGATCTTCAGCACACTTATAAGCCATTCGTGTGGAACTGAAACAAATGCTTTTTGTAATCCATGTAGGCAACAAACAGATTTCTTCGCCCATTGTAAGCTTGATTGCACACAACCGAATCAATGATTAGCTGTTCTTTGCATCCCATAGATCCTTTGGTACACCTTTTTTCCTGGCTCGCAAATATGTTGTTTCGTTTGCAGTGCGCATATATGCCTTGCTCAAGGCAGGATATGATCACTTTATATAGAGTCGGAAGACAAGTTATTGGCTGGTATCTGGCGAGGTCTGCAGAACACTGCTGGTCCTTTGACAGAAGATACGTATCTCCTTGTGTAAAAAATAATGGCATCTTCTTTGAGTCAGGTATAACATAATTTATTAACACCGCCAATAGATGATGTGTACACCCAAATTTCTTTAGCCAAAAGTTTTGGAGGCCATCAGACCGGGGTGCCTTCCAATAGGGAATTTGCATAATTTTTCTTATGCATTCTATCTCATTGTGCTTCCCAGCCCTGCTTAAAGACAAGATACATGACCAGCTGTGCAAAATTTTAATGCACCAATTCGGCACACCCTCGAATGTGTTCCGTTAACGTGTCATTTTTTTTACAAGGCTGAACAGAATAATGGTGAATCTTGCACAGAATGGTTTGCAAGGTTGAAACATCTCGCTACAAACTGTAAATTTGGAACCAATCTACAGGATCTGTTACTGGATAGGTTTATATCAGGCATGTCCCCAGGTCCCATTTTAGATAGATTAGTGGAAGAACCCCACATAAAATCAATCGATGAGATGTTAACCATCGCAATATCCAGGGAAATCACTATCAGCATATGTTCAATACCTCAAAATGGCGGTGGAAATGGAAACTCAGGAAATAGCATCCATTAGATGTAGAAAACTACCAGCGCCACCAAGGGTGGCAGCTACCAATCACAGAATGAAAGCAGGCAAATGTCAGCTGTCCACGTCAACCATGACAGATCAGATAACGTTAACGTCAAGTCAAAATGCACATCATGCGGAAAAACATAAAGGAACTTGTAAATATGCACAATATTGTTGCGATAAGTGTAGTATTGCTGGACATTTGCAAATTATATGCAAGAACTCAAGATACAATGTAAGTGTACCTACTATCAGTAATAATGTAGGCGATGGAATTTACAACGTAAACAGTCCTGACAGCAACCCAATTTTTATAGAAGTATTTGTAAATCACCTGCCTTTGCAATTGGAATTAGATACAGGTTATTCAATCTCTACTGCCAGCTTAGAAGTATACAAACAATATTTCCTCAGTGTTAATATAAATAAAACTAACCTTACTTTCAAAGGTTACACCGGGGAATTGTAACATATTCAGGCGCTAACAAAATGATAAAGTTCTTGATTACTGAAAATGTAACAACGGGCCTTCTAGGTCATGATTTTATATGTACATTTAATTTGTCATTTCTTTCTGCAGGTGCAAGCAACTTAACAGTGTTAACGGCTAAGCATATGTTGATGTCTGAATTCCCTGACGTTTTTTATGACAAGCTCTGATGCTTCAAGCATACGAAAATATCGCTCAAACTAATAGCAGGCCCGAAACCACATCATGACAAACCGAAACCAGTTCCTTTAGTTCTACGAGGGAAAGTTTAGGATACATTGCAGCGATTGCAGGATAACAGTATAATCACACCAACTATTTCGAGAGAATAGCCATCGTACATTGTCTCTGTCACCCGTAGAAATGGAACAATTTGTATATGCGGTAGTTACATAAAGTTAAACAAACAGTTAGAAACCTACTATTATTCATTACCGAACGTTGATAATGTATTCGCAAAATGAACGATTGTGTAACATTTATAAAAATTGATATCTCCGACGCTTATATACAGTATAAGTGACAATCTCTACTCACAAAGGCCTTTCTCAGCTAAATATAATGCCATTTGGTATAAAGTGTAGTAGCTTTTACTTTCAAAAATACATCGGGCCACCGTTCCAAGATTCTAAAAGCGTAACCACATTCCAAGATGATATTTTGGTAGGGCATCGTAAAAATGATAATCACTGCAACGTGTTGCGTTCAGTTATTAAGACATTACAGGACACCAATCTAGACAAGTGTAACTTCTTCCAAGATAATGTTTCCTATATAGGGTATATACTATCTAAAGATGACGTTTCGAAATGCCCACCCAAAATTAAATCTATTATTGATGCTCCTCAACCTAGGAATGTCACCCACCTAAAGTCATTTTTAGCTATGGTACATTTTTATTCTAAGTTCGTACCTTTAGCTCACATAGCAGCCCCACTCTATAATTTGTCAAAGAGTAAAGTAAAATACAACTGGTGTCAGCAATACGATCAGTCATTTGCTCGCATCAAGCAGATATTGGCACCTGACCAAGAACTTACATATTTTAATCCGAAACTTCCAGTACTTGTGACCATAGATGCTTCTGACCATGGAGTCACAGCCGTGTTAATGACTGTGGCAAATGCTTGCGTACAAGACCTGATACCCCTCCAAACAACAAACACCATGGCCTTCTGCCTCAGATCCGTTCGACATTGTGCACATTGGTCTCTTTTCGTTCCTAACTCCTTGTTTAGTACCTAATAATAATAGATTCATATTCCAAATGGATCAAGGTATATATGATGAATAACATATCATCAACCAGTACAGTTGTTGTATTAAGAGAATGTTTTGTGAGGTTTAGTCTTCCTAAAACAGTCATTAGCGATAACGGTTCGTCCATTGTTTCTTCCATAACTAAATACTTTTTTAAATCACATGGCATTAAACACATAACGATAGCCTCGTATAATTCCCAAAGCAATGGACTTGCTGAAACTGCTGCGAAAATCATAAAACATAAATTAAAAACAAAAATCGGTAATTTATCTCAGTCCAATGCAGAACTACTTATTATATTGACCCGCATATTGTTCATGTATCGAAGCACACCGCATACTACAACTGGTATAGCCCTTGCTGAAGCAATGTTTTCCCGTAGATTGACAAGGCTTGATCTTTTAAAAAAGTGTAGTTACACGAGGAGAGAGCAAACCCCAGCACAAAAGTGAAAATTCGGTACAGGTGACAATGTTATGGCCAGGTCATATCACTATAATAAAAAGGTTTGGGTAGCAGCCACCATTATCAAACCGTTAGGTACTTCAACATACCTATACAAGACATCACAGTGCCTTACGTGGAAAAGACATGGTAATCAGCTTATAAAAGCAGAGGGACAGGAGCCATCGTTACAATGTCCCACATCAACATTTGCTTATGCCGCATATCCATATTACCCATTAGATATGCTGGAACAGTAGAGCGCCCAATATTGCAAAATATCGTATCAGTAATAGTAGCATAAGTACAGGAACTGATTCGGATAATTATTCAAGTGTAAATAATGATGATGAACCAAATGAACCCAGTGATATGACAGTCAGCGGAATTGTTGAGGCCTATACAACAAGTCAAGTATTCGACATAATAGGCATACCCTACGAATACTGCTTAGAGCTGATTAAACAATCTTCCAGCGATCTTCCAAATACCTCCTATGAGGTATCAGTCATAACATCGTTAGTGTCTTGTATATCTCTTTCAGATTTAAAGAGGGAGATATTCTATGTATTGAAACATATGAAGAGCGCAAGCGCCGCACTTCACACTTCCCTCGCCAGCTTCAGTCATGTCGTTCGCCAGCGTACGCCGCTAAGCCAACGAGTAAACGCTCACCGCTTATCACGGCCATCTGCCATAGACATTCATTGCTTCCATGTCATATTATTGTTATATGTTATATTGTATATTAGTTATTCGTTGTTGTCAATACAGTTTAATCAAATTAAGTCACAGTCTTTGTTCTCACATAACGCGGAATCCCCAGTATACTCCCCTGTCCTGAAGTTTTATGGATCGAGATACTCGAAATATAAAATCGCAACTTTACAGAAAATATAGCCATTCCATAAGGCCAGTAGCAGACCTGGAATTGATAACCATGTATTGTATGTGAGGGTTTGAACATTATTTGCATCTTCATATTTCGTTACGTTAATGTTAATTCTAGCTTTTAGATCATATATTTTTAAGTTATGACCCACAATCCTTAATATTTTATATGGAGCTTTATAAAGTAAGAATAACTTGCTCATTTTATGATCCCCCGAGTCAGAAATGTTGTTGGCTGGTGCACATACAATATCATTATCTTTGAACGCAGTGAATTTGTAGTGTTGCTCCATGTAACGATCCCTTCTTAGTACAGTTTTAGTTTTTAAGCGAGACTTACTAATTTCCAAGTATATAGTTGTATTTTCGCTGTTATTTGGTGACTGCTGTGGAAACTTGATTATTTCTCTTAAGTATGCCTACGAATGTGTGCTGTCTATAACAGTATGGGTCGTACACCGGTACTATCATGGATTGCACAGTTCAGACATAGTTCAAGTTTATCTAACCATTGTGCCCATGTTGTGTTTTTAATTAATTTTAATTAATTAATTATTAATTTTAATTATTTCTCTCATGTAACGCTCACTTGGGTTACCCGGAGGCATCGAATTAAGTGGATGTTCTGGATATTTTTGTCCTTTAAAAATTGGTGAATTGTGAACCGTTGTCCGAGAGAATTCTGACAGGCTGTCATTACAACCTGTCCAAATTAGTAAATACATTTATTTACAATGTGGTTTATATATTAAATTACTAGTGTTAGCAGTTCTTAAAGGAAACAAGGGCATGTATTTTGTGACTCTGTTCGAAACTGCACATATGTATTTCACACCTCCTCTAGATGGTGAGAGTAGACAGAATATATCAACTGCTATTAGATCCTTTTCATCTTCTGGTTACACACACTTTGTCTAGAGAAAAGTGCTTTCTTTGCCACTTTGGTGGCTCTTGGTTTGACACTTTCATCTTTGGCTCTATCTTGGGCTTCTAGTTCTTCTTTGCTAGCAGTGCTTGTGTAGATAGTAGATCATTTATTTCTACAAATTGTTGGGTCTCAGTGCTCCTTGCAATAGCCGGCAATGTTCTGGTACGATTGTGCTTTTGGTTGCTCTAGCTCACTTATTTGCTGCAGGTCTCGCGAAAGATTTTGACTCAGCTCTAGCTGCTGCCTGGGAAAAATTGTTGGATCCACTAGTGCTGTTGATGTTTGATCCACTTGTGCCTTTGTCAATTGTTGACTGCTGGAGTGACCTGATTGCTTTTCTTGATGGTTGGTTAGGTGCTTTCGTTGTAAGGGGAGGAATTATAATTTACTTTCGATGGCTGGAACGTGTTTTCCCGCCATCTACAAGAGACCTCCGGATGTTACTTCATGAATTCAGGGATTCAGTGCTCGCACCTGCCATTTTATTAACATTTCAAACATCCGTGTAGTGTTTTTGCAGTTTTGTGGCATATTTGAAGTGCAGCTTACGACTTTATTTTATATGTCAGTCTACAGTGCAAATTATATACTTTCATGAAATAACCCACAAGCATATTTTCTTCTTCATCACTAAACACTTGTCTTATTTGGCATTTGTTTTCTTTATTGTTGGAAATAGTCACAAAATCTCTGTTCTCCTTGGATTGGTGTGAGTCACTTGCGTTAGGAATTGGGGCGTTATAATATTTGCCATTTTCACACGTTTATCTAGGATAGAATTTTTAAGGCCGTGTTTTTCTGCGGTTTCTCTCACACTGCCTCTGTTGATTATTTATGCAACTGCTGCCTTCCTCTGTTAAAGCTCTATCAATTTTGCGAACGTAGCTGTGAACTATATATATATATATATATATATATATATATATATATATATATATATATATATATATATATATATATATATATATATATATATATATATATATATATATATATATATGTTATATCCACCCAAGAACGGCCGTGTATGGTAACGTGGTACGACCACAGGTTGGTAGTGCGGTGAGCGCCGAGCAGTGAGAGGGTTAGGTAGAGTGTACGACGAACAGTAGTGAAGAGAGGTTGTAAGGACGCTAGAGTAGGCGTCGAAGTAGGGAAGACGTAAAGACGAACGACGATTGTAAGACGAAGAAGTAGACTAATTAAGACGTGAGAGTAGACGATGAAAGTGTGGTTACGTATGTGATTAATTAGTTATACCCCAGAACATATATTTTAGTTTCACCTTAAGTATTAGGCTACCATTAAGTTTTGTAAATATATACGTTCATTAAAGTGTTAAAATCAAAGAAGTGTGTATAACAATTATGTCGCTAACAATTAGCAGCGGTGCGATAAAAGACTCATTACTCAATTCAGTGCATTAAAAAGTCGATAATAGGTGCGATAAAAAAAAGACTCAGAGCAAGTTTAAAAGTCGAAGGTAACTCGGTACGGAATTCTGTGTATTAGAAGTTCAGTTAAGTTGAGAATATTAATAATATTCAGTGTTTAAAAGAGTCAAGAATATTAATAATATTCAGTGTTTAAAGTGAAGAGTATTAATAACAATCAGTGAATAATAAGCTGTGAAACGCAGAAGGAAGTCACCTTAGCGGTAGGCTGTAGATGCCGTTGACGGAGCCGGACCTGGAGCCGGAGCAGCAGCAGACGGCCAAGCAGGGTGCGTCACATATCACGGCCTGCCGCCTGAATCGCTAGAGAACAAGTTTGAAATCGTCGCTGGAATAGGTACATATGCCCTTGGCTGAAGTAAGACCCTGAAAATAGATATTTACGGGTATGTGACTGATTTATTTTATTAATACGTTGCCGAGATCTTCTTGGAGTATAATAATTCTTTTAGTGGCAAGGAGAAGCACTTTATTTTTTTGTCACTTAGGAAATGTTTATTCAATATGTAAATATAAGAAGGAATTGCCTTGGAAATTAAATAGTTTAAAGAATTGAGAATAAATCTAGGTGGAAGATTATTTTATTTAACATGGAAACACTATCAGAGATTCCGTCTATTATGACTAATATTAAAAATGCTCAGACCTCTAATATTAAAGCTCTACATATACTGATTTTTGAAGACGAAGGTGATAGAGGTAATAGGCAAAGATTAAGAGATTTTTCTGGTTTTGAATTTGCAGAACGATCTAAGGAATTTAATGATAAAGTTAAGTTTGTGATAGAAAATTTATCTTTTACGGATTTAATCCGATGTTGTTCCATTTTAGATTTAGATTTAGAGGAAAATTCAAAAGAAGCAATTGCTAACGACCTTTGCAAATATTTAACAGACATAAACATGCTAAATAAAGGCAATGATGGTGACAACTCTGCTGAAGAAGATGAAGTAGAAGAAGATATAAGCTATAAAGAAGTGGAAAACGAAAAATTAGAGAAGGAATTAAGACAATATGAAGACAAAAAGTGCATAGAAAATCCACGGGAAACGGTAATTTCCAGATTTTCTTTAACTTTTAGAGACGTCGAAGACACTATTAAGCCTTTCGATGGTACGAAAACATATCCAATCGAATCCTGGATTACAGATTTTGAAGAAAACGCAGAATTATTAGGCTGGAATGACATACACAAGTTGATTTTTGGAAAAAAACTGTTAAGAGGAATGGCAAAGCTATTTGTTCAGTCTGAGAAAGGAGTGAAATCATGGAATAAGTTGAAACAAGCGTTACTAGCCGAATTTTCTACGAAAATTAATAGTGCTGAATTACATCAAATGGTAAGGCAGCGGCGAATGAGAAAAGATGAGTCACCAGAAGAATATTTATTGGTTATGCGAGAATTAGGAAGCAGAGGCAATATTGAAAAGGATGCAGTCATTCAATACGTTATTGACGGTATTGACGATGACCTAAATAATAAAACTATTCTTTTTGGAGCCAAAGATTACCACGAACTTAAGAAGAAACTTGAAGTTTATTCCCAGATAAGGATCAGGAAAAAGGAATATCAGCCAAGACGTACTACAGAAAGAAAAACTGAACCAATAAAACAAAAAGATGGCAAGAAAATATTTCGCTGTTACAACTGCAGAGACAATGGTCATAAAGCATCAGATTGCCAATCAAAAGCTTTAGGAATGAAATGTTTTAAGTGCAACATGTTTGGGCATAAGGCAAGTGAGTGCCAGAAGAGGGAGAGAAGTCCACAAGCTCAACAAACAAGATCAGTCAAAATAATTAAGAGTAATTTTGAAAATGATGAGTACCATAAACGAGTCGTCTTAGATGGAAAACATGTTTTTTCATTTATTGATTTGGGCAGCGATGTAGTAACAATGAGAGAGAGCGTAGCAAACGATTTAAGTCTCAAGTATCTACCATCTGATGTCATCCTACGAGGTTTTGGTCAAGGCGAGTGTACTGTAATTGGATGACGAAATCTGGTTTTACAAGTCGATGATACCGATATTGAAGTTATTGTTCTGATTGTTCCCGACCATGCGCAAGAAGATGACATGATTATTGGGCGTTCTGCACTTGATCAGCCCGGAATCCGAATTGTAAAAGAAGAAGGAAGCTTGACAATTGCAAGAATTATGAGAATGTTGGAAGAAACCTTCGTTATAAAGGAAAATGATATAGATGTAGATGCCGAAATAAGCCAAGAAGACAAGCAGAACCTGTGCTCGTTGATCAATAATTTTAGCAAAGTGTTTCCCGAGAATCTGCAAGGACTAGGAAGTACGGACTTAATCGAGATGAAGATCGAGTTGACGAAAAGCGAAATCGTGCGGTATAGGCCATATCGAATGCCATACGTTGACCGTGAAGAGACAAACAAGATCGTCCGTGATCTTCTCGACGCCGGTATTATACGCGAATCGACCTCAGAATACGCGAGTCCGTTAGTGCTCATACCGAAGAAAGACGGAACGAAAAGACTATGCTTGGACTATAGACGATTAAATTCGATAACCCGGAAAGAGTATGTGCCAATGAATTTAATTGATGAACAGCTGGATCAGTTAGCGGGTAGTGTGTATTTTACCACGTTAGACTTTATGAGTGGCTATTATCAGATCCCAGTCGTGGAGAATTCGAAGCATCTAACGTGGTTCGTCGTTGACAACGCGCAATACGAATTCAACAAAGTTCCGTTTGGGTTGGTGAATGCACCAAGTGTTTTAAACAGACTGATGAGTTTAGTAGTTAAACGAATAGGTCTCGGAGTCGTTCTTGACTACATGGACGATATATTATACCCAGTAAGACTATTGCCGAAAATCTGGACAAACTCGAGCGCGTGTTAAAAGTCATTCATGAGCTCGGATTGACTTTGAAGCTCTCTAAGTGTAAATTTTTGTGTAAGAACTTAGACTACCTTGGTTTCGAGATTAACGCGAGTGGCGTGAAACCGGGGAAAAATAAGTTGAGTGCGATTAAAGACTTCCCAAGACCAACTAACGTGACAGAAGTGCGGCAGTTCGTAGGACTTTGTGGATTTTTTCGAAGATTCATTCATGGGTTTTCGTTAATATCATCACCGCTAACGAGATTGACAAAGAAGGACCAAGAATTTCAATGGGAAGAAGAGCAAGAACAGGCTTTTGCAACACTGAAGACGCAACTTTGTGAGCAACCTGTACTGACGTTATACGACCCGAAGAAGGATCACCAAGTTCATACCGACGCTTCTTCGATCGGTCTAGCTGGTATGCTTCTGCAAAATGACGAGAACGTGTGGAAACCTGTTGGTTATTTTAGTCGAAAGACAACCGCATTAGAGCGTAATTATCACAGTTTTGAGTTAGAGGCTCTAGCAGTTGTTGAAACTCTAGAAAGATTTCGAGTTTACTTGGTAGGAAAGCATTTTACTGTGGTTACAGACTGTAATTCGCTGAAGACTGTGATGACCAAGAAAGACATGTCCCCGAGATTGGCTAGGTGGTTACTTAAGCTGCAAGAGTTTGACTTTGCGATTGAACACAGACCTGGAGAGAAGATGAAGCACATTGACGCTCTCAGTCGACAACCAGTCGAACCTGAACAAAACACCGAAGAAGCCAGTCTGAAAGTATTTACTGCAAGAATACAAGAGTCTGATAGGTTACTGACGATGCAACTTCAAGATACGAAGCTGCGAGAAATATATAAAGTATTACAGAAGAGAAAAGTGAGTCCAGAAGAAAAACAAATCCGAATCAACTATGCATTAGAAAAGAACAGAATCAGTAGAAGGATTGGAGGTGAGACAAAATGGGTGGTACCAAAAAGTGTTATCTGAAGAGTAATTCAATTTAGTCATGATGGCATGGGACATTTTGGTGTTGAAAAGACGTTACAACACTTAAAAAGATATTTTTGGTTCCCGAAAATGAGGAAACGTGTTAAGAATTATATCTCAACATGTGTAAGGTGTGCTTATCATAAAGCCGAGAGAGGACGACCAGAAGGTGAGATGCATGTTATCGAACGAGTACCTGTACCTTTCCATACAGTGAATATTGATCATTTAGGACCATTTGTAAGAAGTTCAAAGAGAAATGATTATGTTCTTGTCTATCAGGACAACTTTACGAAGTACTGCGTTATAAAGGCTGTGAGAACAACGAAGACGAAACCGGTCATAGCCGTTCTAAAAGAGATATTTAGTTATTTTGGAACGCCTGTGCGACTGATCAGCGACAGAGGTACAGCTTTCACTTCAAGAGAATTTGAAGATTTCTGTCGAGAAAATCAGATTATTCATATTAAGAATGCAACCGCGACCCCCAGAGCTAATGGGCAAGTGGAACGACAGAATCAGACGATACTGTCTGCATTATCCACAATGAGTGAGGCCGAAGATAGTAGAGACTGGGACGATAAGCTTCCGCATATTCAGTATGCCTTAAATGATCTGGTGAATAAG
This sequence comes from Tillus elongatus, assembly GCA_964006375.1. Taxonomy (NCBI): domain Eukaryota; kingdom Metazoa; phylum Arthropoda; class Insecta; order Coleoptera; family Cleridae; genus Tillus; species Tillus elongatus. Next base: position 55,994,721 of record OZ023268.1, read on the forward strand.
ACGACTGGCAATACAGCACACGAACATTTGTTTGGTTTTCATCCGAGAAGTGGTGTTGAAAATCAGTTGGTGTTAGCGTTATCCAACGAAGATGACCTAAGATGCGAGAACCTAGAACAGTTACGAGACAAAGCGCTGGAAAACATAGGCAAGCAACAAGAACAAAGTAAGAAATGGTATGATGCTCGACATAAGACGCCGAAGAAGTACCTTCCAGGAGCTTTGGTATTAGTAAGAAGGGACCCCACAGCTACAGGACAATCACGTAAGCTGAACCCGAAGTATAAGGGCCTGTATCAGGTGATAGCAGAGCTGGGACATGATCGATATCTATTAGGTGATATCCCTGGAGCAGAGCGCACTCAGAGAAGTTTTAAGTCAGTGTTTGCGTCAGATGCAATGAAGTCATGGTGTTCCCTAGATCAACCCGACAGCGAGGATGACGAAATTTCTGAAGATGATGGAATTTCAGAAGAAGACGAAGAGCCTACCATTGGCGACGAGGACGTCGCCAGGAGTAGCGTGGCCGAATGTTATATCCACTCAGGAACGGCCGTGTATGGTGACGCGGTACGACCACAGGTTGGTAGTGCGGTGAGCGCCGAGCAGTGAGAGGGTTAGGTAGAGTGTACGACGAACAGTAGTGAAGAGAGGTTGTAAGGACGCTAGAGTAGGCGTCGAAGTAG
>OZ023268.1:56000406-56107906 GCA_964006375.1 Tillus elongatus
TATGGAAGGCTATTCGTGATATGACTTAGACATTATATAAGCGTCTCCGTGGCCGTGCGCGTCGATGACTTTCCAATACGGACTCGGGGGTCGACGGTTCGAGACTCACCGGCGGCGGATGATTTTTCAAATCACTGTCATCGTTGAGATCGAGCTCAAGGTGGAGGGTAGGTTAGTTTAGATGAGCAAAAAGGGTCAGCAATGGCCTAATTGCCAGTAAGCATCTTACCTTTTTAGACATTATATATATATATATATATATATATATATATATATATATATATATATATATATATATATATATATATATATATATATATATATATATATATATATATATATATTATTCTCCCATAATTTCACAATTGCATGTCGCTAAACGATAATTTATAAAATTGGATGATTTCGATGTTATATAGTATATTTTAATATAGTTCAATTTTCGTTGATTTATTCTTAGTAGTTTTATGTCATTGAATAAATAATTTAAAAAAAAAATCTTTGAATTTGTGAAAGTCTACGACAGTCACTTGTCACTAAGTTGTCTCTTGTTTTCTAAACGTGTTAACAAGAAGTACCCTTTAATGACAATCACCTGGTGTTATGATTTATCAAAGTGCTGATTTAAAGATATTTCAGTCCAAAAATGGACTCGGTGATGCGTATTCAATTAACAAACAAAAGTAATGTCACCACAGGTGCGAGTCAAGACCTTTCCATGTCGAACATCGGTTACAATTTTGCAATCTACAGGGCGCAAGGTGTTAGTAGACGGTCCAGCTCATCCTTGGTATAGTGGCTACTTCCTAGCAATAGATACCAGCGATTGTTGTGAACGTTTTTTCCAGGAAAATTATTTAAAGTGAGTGAAACTTACAATATCTTTATTATCGTCAGATCCGTCCCATGTAGCAAGTCCTCCATGCTAGTTTTAATGTGTAATTAAGTAGCTAAATAAGTGAGATAACCATTGACTTTGAAACATTTCCATAACCTCATTCCTATTGGTGGTAAGTTTTAAGTATACGGCGCTTAAATTGCAAAATAATCCGAACCGTCCCAGGCTACAAAAAATCCGCACCATATTTTACAATAATACTTGGGGCGGCCTGGACGAGCGTAGGACGGTCTTGAATATATTACTATATAGATGTGAAATTATTAGTTTATGTTATAAGTATACGTGATAGGTGGTTACATATTAGATTTGCTATTTAGTTTTTATTAACTTTGGCAGTCCTTTAAATAACAGATTGCAATGGATGTTGAAGCGTTAAAATTAACGCTGAAAAATGCCAGAGACGCTGCATATGAAAGAAGAATGGCGAAAAAATGATAAAAGGGGACAAGAAGAGGATAGAGGACAAAGAGAATATGGAGAAGAAAAAGCCCGAAAAAACTAATCGTAGTAATAGCAAATAAAATCAGGTCACAGGATATTTAAAAGATAACCAAACTGGAGACTCGCAAATAAATGAAATAAAGAAAAAAACGTTCCTCGTGATTTGTGTACAATTTTGAGTATTTGCAACGATAGTGTTGAAGTAATATTGATTGACGAGAATTTTTACATCAATTGTCATTGAGAAAATTTCCTTCTGTGTTGCGGTAATAACTAGTTGGTTTTTTATAGTGACCTAAACTATGTATTATTCTATAAAATCCTCATATTTAAAAGCAAACGCAAAATAATTGTTAAATCTTGTATGTATTATCTAAGCGACTTATATATTCAATGTGTTAATATGAACAAAGTTAGCTTTTCTACGAAGAAAATTGTTATCCGAGAACATTATTGTAACCGCAAAAAGACAAATTATAGCTGGGACGGTCGTGAACTTCTTTCTGAAAATACCTAAATTGGAGTTTTTTGTTTCGAGCTAAGAATCTAGCGCGACTACTATTAAAATATAATAGTAGAACATGGTTTCAAACTAAAAAAATTAGATCCTTCAATTTTACCTTTTCAAAATTTTTAATAAGAAATTATGGGAGAATGCCCCATATATAAGTTTTTTATTGCGAACATACCGGCCATACATTATGACTTGCCATAAGACACAGTAAACAAAATAAACATTACATACAAAGTACAACATTCTAATACAAAATACTAATAACTTTAATCCTAATCCATTGAAATATAAACATATCATTGTCATCTGATATATCAAATCTACAAAATGACTTTATTGTGTACACTTAAAACTTCCGAAAACATGGATGGCATTAGGAATTTATTTCTTCGTTATTATCAAAAACCTTTAGATTTAAAACTTGACTTTCATTAAATTTTACCTCTTGTGAGAACATTCTTTTTTCAGAATATTTTTTCGGAATGTTCTAATAACATTTATGGAATTTCAAACTGCATCTTGAATATTTTGAGTACATTAATTCAATCACATCCTAAGAAAATTGTTCATCAATATACTGAGAATATTTGAATAGATCATTATTCAGAATATTCAGTCAGAATGTGCTCGAGATGTCCTTATAATAGTATACAACTTTAAAATTTAATGAAAAAGATGATTACGGATTAATATAGTGGTGACAATTATAAGAGGAACTATTTTGCATGTTTGATTCTGTTATCTGTTCTGAGTTAAACACATCCGAAAATTATATATTTAGGCATAGAGCGCATGTCCATACCGAAGGGAAGATGGCCGACAGACGTAAATGTAAATTAATGTCAACTTGAATGATGTTAGGTCATGTTGTATAAGGTTATATTGTAACATAATTAATTAAATGAAAGATAATAATGTGACGTCAACACGGAGAACAGTGTGCATTTACAAACATAACGCAGAGTACAGAAGAAACTAAAACATGGTGTCAGGTTATCAAGAACTAAAAGGCACCCAGTAAAGAAATAAGTTTTAAAGCATTTCTTACAGTTGACAGACAAAGGGTTCGCCAATTTTGCCTGAGACGATGATCTTACGAATTAGGTACACATACATTGCGTAATATATAATACAAAAATTGTGTTCTTCAATAGTAATAGTAAATTATGCCATATAAACCACCACTTAACACTTTTCCAGTAGAGAAGACAAATAAGTTAGAAGATGTTCTCGTCCAAAGACAGTAGTATGGAAACATTAGAATTTTATAACTTTTATCAAAAACCAAACCATTTACTCTTTTGTAACGGAACTTAAGAAGCAACTCGCTAGTTATGGATGTATCTGTATAATTATAAACATCCATACACAGGTTGAACGACTAAAGATACATTAATTCTGGGTCTCTACGACAAGCAAGTACAACAAAGGATTATTAGGGAAACTGATATTACGCTATCATAAGTGCAAGAATACTGCAAATCTATAGAATTATGTACGCAACATCTGAGGCTTTTTACTCAGGTAGAAGAAATTAATGCTGTAAGAAGTATGAGAAGAGTAGAAAATTTGGACCTGAACATATGATAGGTAGATACGCTGTGTACAATAAAACTTGCAATTTATCATATACACAATCATTTTGCCAAAGTATGCTTTCACAACCAGAATAGCCAAGCTGTTGGTGGCAAACATCGGACATTGGGATATGGAAATAGCTTTAGAAGTCAAAATCAAGTCCGTGGGAGCAGAGCAGAGAGCAACCATACAAGGGAAGGGTCAAAAGGCCTGCTCTATGACCTTCAGTTGTAGTTTATTGTAAGTGCAAGTGAGTGTGAATTTGTGGCATATTCTGTCCAATTTAGTTATATTCTATAAAGGTATAAGTACTGTTATGTAATGCAACTCCTTTAATACCACACCAAAAGCCTGCAGGATCAATAGTCTAGCCAAATTTCAAGTTACTTCAGTGAGGTAACCTTGACTATTCATCTCGGAAACTTTGTGTTTGGCTATTAAATTTTCTGGCAACTCTAAGAACTGTATCTTTATTTATTTTATTTTTATGTTATTGAAATTGTAATTGTTTTATTAATGTTTTATTCACAAACATTTCTTTGCATTTGTTATATTAATTAGTCTGAATAAATGTTCAATACTCGAACTCGAGTTTACAGGTGTGTGTAGCCACTAGAATGATAGTAACCTACACAAGGGTGAGTGATAGAAGTTCAAATTCCAACATATATGGCGAGTTGGGCTTGCTTATACGAAAATATATACAAGGCCAGTTAAATAGAGGAAAATGAGTAAATCTTGAAGATAAATCAAATATTTCATAGCTTTGCATTTCCTTAATTTCTGTGTCATTCAAAAAATGTACACAGGGTGTTTCGCATAAGAACCGACACAGAGCAGGGGCATATAAGTAAACCTAAAATATGGTGATTTAACGCAACTTATCCCTATACTAAGTTGCACCACAAGGCCTTCAAAGTGGGGTTTTCAATTTTGACAAAATTAATATCTGCGTAATACTTAGAGAAATCAAATTTGATACACATTCTGAGTACCAAGAGCATTAATCGATGGTAAGTAGAGTTCAATTGAGGCATGTGAAAGGGTTGATTAGGGGTGATGGACCCTTAAAATGTCACAATTATTTAACATATTTGCGAATTTAATAAATTATTATATCATTTTATGAGGAATTTAACTTTAAAACTTTTGTTACTCCTGTTATTTTCAAAAAACTTTGTTGGCTTCACGAAAAACACGAATAACTAAAGAAACATATTTTATCGATGTTACTACAAAGCATAGAGAATTTAATATTTGCCAATAAAATTATGTATACGTCAAATTTGACAATCAGGGAAAAAGCGTGAATAAGTATAATTTATTAGAAAACAAACAGCAAAAAAAAATTGCTACCGATAAGTTACAGAAATTCTACAAAATGATAATTTCATGGACATTTATTGAATTTTTGATGATTTTAAGTTTAAGTAACATTGATAAAATATATGTCTTTAGTTATTCGGGTTTTTCTTGAAAACGACAAATATTTTTTGAATAATAACAAGCGGAAAAAGTTTTAGAATTTACTTCCCCACAAAATGGAATAATAATTTTTTAAATCCGCCAATAGGTTAAAAAACTATGTTACATTTTATGGGTTCATCATCCTATTGAACCCTTTGAAATGATTTAATTGAAATCTACTCACCATCGATTAATGCTCTTGGTACACCCAAAACGTGAACCAAATTTCGGTTTTCTAACTTGAAGTATTACTGAGATATTGCTTTTTTCGAAATTTGAATCGAAATTTAAAACCCATTTTGAAGGCCTATAACTTCTCAGGGATGCAACTTAGTATGGGGGTAAGTTGCATTAAATCACCATATTTTAGCTTCCCCTACACGCCCCTGCTCTGTGTCGGGTCGCGTAAAGGCAAAACCCTGTATAGTATAGAGCGCGAGGTCCGCGCGACGTAAAGGCAAAACCCTGTATAGTATAGAGCGCGAGGTCCGCGCGACGCTCTGGATCACTCGGGGCTTTGTTTGTGATTACGCTGGTTGGCGAAAAACAAATCCCAGTGTGACACAGAGCACACAGATTTGTTTCAATAAAATATATGTCTGTGGCGTGTTCATATTTATACGTGTTTAATTAGGTATTTCGCCACACTATTTGCAATCAAATAAAAGCCCGATGGCAATACCAGTCGTAAGGTAGATATGGTGAAATTTTGTGAATTTTCAAAAGTCGTGATCTCCGCAATATGAAATCTACCTAAAAAATCAGAATTATCTTATATATCTACGTAATTATTGAAAACAAGAAGAAAGCAGAAATTCACACGTATTTGAACTAGTTATAAAATTGAATTTTTAACGATGTTTTTCGTTGTTTTATGTAACTTAAGTTAAATAATTCATAAAATTTTACTTAAGGTAAATAGACTTTTTAATGAACCAAGATGCTAAATATTTTTAGATGAGTAATTTTATGAACTGACAAGACATTTGACCGAAGCAGCCGTTCTTTTAATTTAAAAATTGAAACGTCGGCATTTAAATTACAATTACTAACCCATTACAGAACTAACTCAAGCCGAGAGATGAATAGATCTAAACCTCTTAGGTAAATTAAAAATTTTATTTGACTCAAGCAAATTTGCATTTAAGCAAATATTAAACTTAAGTTACATAAAACAAGGAAAAGTCTTTAAAAACTTAAGTTTATAAGTAACTTTCAAATACGTGTAAAATTCTATTTTCATATTATTTTCAATAATTTCGTATATGAGATAATTCTGAATTTAAATTATTTTTTATTCAATTGAAAACAGTGTGGCGAAATACCCAATTAAACAGTGAAAATTTGTTTAGTAAATTTTAATATTTAATAATTCCTACCTACACTTTCCTAATAAATGGTAGATATTCTTACAATTAAAGTCATACATGCATGCATTATATATTATTTTTATTAAACAACAGAATACAGAATTAGGTTCAATGTAACTTTGCATTTGGTAGGTTATGCGAAATGTTGCTTCCAAGGCTGTGCTTCCGTTTTAGTTTTTCATTTTTTAAAGGCCTGTCAGCTTGAATTCTCCCAGATTGAGGCAATGCTTTGTTTTTACGACGTGAAATTGACGTTGGCTGGACTAGAATTTTTTGGATTTTCTGCCGCATATTTGACTTTTAGCTTCCAAAAAGTTTAAAATTTGGGAAGGAGTTTTCAGGTTATTCATTAGTGCATTAAACTTAATGATGGATAAAGTAGCTTCTGGGCTTTGATTGGCTTCGAGCCTATTTGTTATGCGATTAAATTCACAGCGCATTCTTATAATTTCTTTTTTAAATCGGCTTTCACTTTCCTCGGCGTTTACTTGTAAATCTATTGGAGTTGCTAACTCTACTTTAGCAGAAACAGAATTGGTTGACTGAAATGAGTTTTCAAGATCTGTTGTGTTTGGATCCATATTTTTATAAAATTTCTCTGGTGCTGAATGCCCAACAGCTAATTTGACTAACTGTATTCTATCATGAACGCTTAGAACTGGTGATGTTTTAAATAATATACCAAATTTTTGTTCTACTGCGCATAAGTGTTTACAGAATTTGCCACCTGTGCCTGATGGACAATCACAAAAAGCAGTTTTAGCGTTCATGTAGAAAATAAATTGGAGCCTTTTTCAGATGCACAAACGCCCGAACAAACTTTTTAAGGTTGCTTCATCCATGGTGCATGTGATAAAATCAAGACAAAACAGAAATTATAACCTATAACAATGTGCACGTGAACTATGCAACTAGTAACTAATTATTATTACGATTACAATTCAGCGGGACGCGGGATTTTCAAGGTTGCTCTGTATCGCACTGCGATTTGTGTGACGCAACGCAGCGTATTCATAAACAAAGTCTCGAGTGATACAGAGCGTCGCGCGGACCTCGCGCTCTGTACTATACAGGGTTTTGCCTTTACGCAACCGGGTATGTGTAACTCTACAGGCAAGTTGTTGATGAGCGTGTTTACGAGATCTTCACCCTTAAATACCAACATTGATACTAAAGCGGGTGTGCATTAAACACAGGTATTTATACTTACGACTAACAGGAGGTCGGTGTTAGTCTAGTTAACGATGCGCATCGTAAAACACACAACAGCAGCATTACCAGTCACAAACTTGGACGATGTTGTTGCTGTTGAAACAGTTAAACAACAACACCGACATGGTCTTCTTTTACCCGGCACAGTTAGATGTTTGATATGTGGTACCAGTGGGTGTGGTAAAACAAATGTCATGCTAACTTTATTGTTTGATCCGAACGGTTTAAAGTTTCAAAACGTGTATGAATATTCAAAGTCTCTGTATCAACCTTAATAGAAGTTGTTAAAGGAGGTGTTGGTTACCATCGGTATAGTGAAAATGATGAAACATTAGATCCGGCAGATGCCTTAGGAAACTCAGTCTTTATCATTGACAAAGCGGCATGTGACAAGCAAGATAAAATAAAATCGTATTTTTGTATGGGCCGCCATAAAAATATTGATTCATTCTATCTTTGTCAAACATATAGCAAAGTACCAAAACAACTGGTACGTGACAACACTAACGTTGTGGTTTTATTTAAGCAAGACGAAACAAATTTTAAACATGTGTACGATCATGTGACCACCGATATAACTTTTGAAAAGTTCAAGATATTGTGTGGTGAATTTTGGCAGACTAAACATGATGTGGTGGTGGTCCTTAAAGATCCCGATTTAGCAAAAGGAAGGTATCGCAAAGGCTTCGATCACAAGTCGTCGTCGTCGTCATCGTCAAAAAATATCAACACAACCACCAAATATCAAACGTAAAATATCCGATTTATCAAACATTATTAGAAACAAATGTTGAGCTTTAAAACTTGGCAGAACAGAGACAGATGAAACGTTACATCGTTTATATAAGTATCTCCTAAAACCGTTGAGTGATATATCGAAACCACAGCAGCAGCATTGGCTACCGCTCTAGCAGTGGAGAAGCCGATTAAAATCTGAAGTTGATGTGAAACCACCACCAAAGGAATAAGTTCCGTTCCTTAGTAACGATGAAGTGTTTGAGTTGGAGGCAGAATCACCAGAAACTGAGTTATGGGTGACTAAAGCTTACAGAGAATTAGAGGCTGTTACACCACAGATACACCGAAAACAATTTACGAAGAAGGTCCCACTTTTGGGGTTTTTGCTTATATCTCGAAAACGGTGCGTCCCAGGAAAAAATTTTCTTACGCAAAATGGACGCGCATAAAATTCTCTACAACCTCATAGTTTGTACTTTTTTTAATTCGCAACCGTTTTCGAGCTACACGCTCCGCAAAAGTGAAAATTATCGAGAAAAACATTTTACCTCACATTTTTCATCAAACATTCCTTCATATCATCTAAACTATTTATCTGAAAAAGAAATTCTCTTGAACAGAGTTGTAGAGGATGGTATTTCCTTTAAGAATATGTATACATATGCCAATTTATCTGTAACCGGTCAACAGTAACACAAATTTAAAATTTTTCGTAAAATTTTTCATTTTCAGAAAAAGCTGTGATCATTCCTGAGCGACAACTTTTGTTACAGGTATCTCCACAATGAGTACTAAAAAGTGTCCTGTGTTGAGGACATTGTTAAGGGAAGTAAGGGCTCCAGCTAACTCACAAAGACGACGGAAGTAACCATCCGAGAGTAATCATCACCTTTTACCAGCCAATATACTGGAAGGCGCGGGAAATAGGCGCTGCAGTACCTCTTGCCTCTCAGATATCCAACTGTGTATGTGACTTTTTTTATCATCTTAAAAATTAAATATTCCATATATATTTCAAATAATATGTTTTTGGTCTACTGTATTTAATAACCCGCCTTCAAGTGCGGCAACACATTAATAGCTGTAACAAACGACAGTTGTGACTCGGAATGATAACAGATTTTTCCGAAAATGACGAAAGTTTACGAAAAATTTTAAAATTAGTGTAACTGTTGACCTAGTTAGAGATAATGTGGGATATATATATATATATATATATATATATATATATATATATATATATATATATATATATATATATATATATATATATATATATATATATATATATATATATATATACATTCTTGAAGGGTATTCAATTCTCTACAACTTTCTTTCACGGAATTTCTTTCTCGGATAAATAGTTTAGACGGTATGAAGGAATGTTTGATGAAAAATGTGAGGTAAAATGTTTTTTTCGAGAATTTTCACTTTTCCGGAGCGTGTAGCTCGAAAACGGTTGCGAATTAAAAAAAGTATATAAAATGACGGGAATTTTAGGAGCGTTCATTTGGTGTAAGAAAATTTTTCCCTGCGACGCACCGTTTTCGAGATATAAATTCACCCCCTAGACGTCAGGACGTTTAGGATGTTCACTCCTTAAGTACCCTGAACAAGTTTCTGAAGGAATCGCTTGGGTCCCTGCTCACGCACTCTACACCTCCTTTATTGAGTGAACTACTAGTAATAACATTGATCATGTGTCAATGCTCCGTAGGTCATATCGTTGCAATGTATTAAAACTGAAAACTTGCAGTTATATTGAACTACATTATTCATATGTATGGGATTGCAAATTTCTCTGTGGAGCAATCAAGCTTTTGTTTATCTTCGTATTTTAGATGTTGCAATAATTGTATTTTTATGTATAATTAGATTGATCTGAAAATGTTGTGTGTATATTGTATACTTGTTAAATTTACCGACTTCTTTCATTACTTTTATTGAAGTATTTACGTGCTATGGCCGTCTAACCAATCATAAATTCAGTGTTTCCGTATTTCCTTATTTACCATCCTATTCTTTAACACAATTATTAAAATACTGGTGATGTAAACATCTTATAAACGTGTCAAATTTTAAGCTATGTAGCCCACTATGTATAAGGAGAACGGCAGCAAGTGTAAAAATTACTGTAAACTTACCTTCACCGATGTTTATTTAACTATTTATATTTGACAAAAACTATTCATTTGATATGACATAATACATAACATTTAATTTCTTTACTTACGTGAAAAACTTGTGGTTTTCTTGTTTATCCCATGGAACTATTAAACTAGCAGTTGTGTGATAGTGCTGCTCTGAACATTCCAGCGGTTTGACATACAATAAGTAAGACTGCCATACATGATATAAGTGAGGTATCAACAAAACATAAGTAATGGATTTTTTCTCAGTCTCGGGTATAATAACTTTCGATTTGAAAGTAAATAAATATGGGAGTTCAGTAGTGATATACCGGTCATCTTCACTAAAAATGTCAACATGAAAGGCAACCTATAACAGTAATATATTAAACAAATAGTATCAAAATGCTCTAAATATGTGTAAATAAATGTTTTTCAAATAAAAAATTAAGATGTTCAATCACTAGTGTTGCTTAGGAGAGTCGTGTACCTTGGGCCATCTTGTACCTCGGCCAGCCCGATATTACAACCAAATTAGTGAGGTGTCAAGCTAGGGAAAATATAAACTATTGGCAACAATGTATATTACTACTATAGACAACCCACACCCATGATACAAATAACGAGATATATGATATTGAGACTACTTATTTTTAGAACTGTCACGCGCATGACATCATGCCATCATGCGGTGAGTCCAATGCAAAAATAATATGCTGTCGTACAGTGGAGTTTGACGTTTCATCACAATCTCTTAACAATTTACGTATTTTACTAATATTAAAGTGCATACAGTTGGAAGTAATTTTTTAAGATCAGAATGCTATACTGTAATTATGTGACATGATGATGAAATCAAAGTTATGAATGTTAACGCCCTCTAAATATCTGCGAACGTCTTCTCTACTTTTTAAGTTTGTGTATCCCCAATCCTAATTCAGGATTCCCCTTAATTATTATACTTGGCTTGTGCGTATGTATATATATATATATATATATATATATATATATATATATATATATATATATATATATATATATATATATATATATATATATATATATATATATATATATGTGCACAGCTATCTTTGTCACATCCACCCACCGAAAAAGCACCGAGGCCTCCATAATATATCATTAGGTTTTTTATGTTTAATTTGCAGATTAAGCTTGTAACAATAAGTATCTTTAAAGGCAACATGAGAGGGGTAAGGATTAATTAGATTTATTTTATACTTTTTTTACACATTTTTGAGTGTAACACGCCTCCATATATAAATCGTTGAAAACAACTCCTTTTGTGTTTGCTCCAGTACACTTATCATACGTATACGGCACCAAAAATGTTGACAAATCTACATATTAGGTTTTTGCTTACTACTAGCAGATCTTGTCCTTGGCCTTGCTAGTTTTTCTATTTTGGACCCTATTATTTGTCTGGAACCGGTAAAAATCTCGTCTTAAAACAGACTGCAAACTTTTTACTTGTATCGTTTCAAAAGGTTAAAAAAACCGAACGCCTGGAACTAATAAAAATACGCCTCTATATTTCAGAATATGTGTGTGTGTTTTGTTTCTTTAACGTCGGCCTATTTCCGCGACTATGGCCAATCACCGACGCCAGGGAGAAGTTTCACCTCACTATCCTGGAAATTTTGCCGAACCCCTGCCTTTTTCTAAAGAGGGTAGGGATCTTTAACGTGCCCAACATCGCATGGACACGGGACCGAAGGGCGGAACGTGCAGACATTCAACTTGCTCAAATACAATTCCAGAATCTCGGTTGATGTTAATGTTACAGTTTGTACTGAAAAAGTGAAAGGAGTACCCTGCGATCGAACCCAGTATCCTTCGGTTCAGAGGCACACGTTCTTACCCCTGAATCACCGAGGTTCCTATTTCAGAATAAAAACTGGGTTCGCGTAAAAACTTTTGTTTACAATACTTACCGAAAGAATAGTTATGTGAGAAGAATAATTAGATTTTGGTTAGTCTTTTGTTCTCATTAAAAACGGTTAGTTTTATTTTAAAGTTTATACTTAAATAAACACTTTTTATTTACTTATTATGCTTTTATGTTTATTCATATACTATTTGTCTACTGTAGTGTTATTATTATTATGTTTTGTATAAATGAATCTATTATTAGAACAAATTATTTCATCATGGAATACCAGATGAGTAATGAAATTGACAGTTTTCTAATAAACAAAACCTGAAACGTTATACAACTCGAGTTTAAAAAAAAACTTTCATCAAATCAACCCTCACTCATCCCCTACGCCCTGGAGCTATTTTACTAAAAAACAATCCCAACCATTCGCTTGTCAGATTCTAACTATAGACCAAACTTGAAGACGATTTATCAATTCATTCGAAAGTTATCGTGCCTATTAACAGACGGACATACAGGCCGCCAGACAAAAAAATCTTCGTTTCCGAATCATGTTTTCTATGTCTTTTGACACTTTTTACGCCATTGCAGCAAAAACAAATTTCTGTCACCGTTAACATACATTCACACGTATTGACGATGTGGAAATAAAAATAAGGGGTTGTGCCTAAAAAAGTCGCCAAGATGATTTCTATCTTATTTTTTGTTAGAAAATTGTTAATTGTCTAACTAGTACATTAACCTTTACGTAGCTAACGAAATTGTTTTGTATATAAATATTGTCTTTTTGAATAATATTTTTAGTTATCTAAAAGGGTTAATAGTGAATAATCGGTACACATATCATATTTTAATTTTACAATCTAGTAAATACAGCAGTCACAAAAGTTATGACAGTATAAATGCTATTAAAACAAATGCCCTAAAAGTCTCAACATGCAATCGACTTTTGATTGAACCCAATAATTCTTAGTTTTTCGACGTGACCAAAGGGTGCATGGCAGTTATTTCCAAAACATTTTAGCTTTCCAAAGCGGCAGTATATATGTATATATGCTCATATTATTACTATGTAATGCAATCTTTATCATTATGGTCTAAATGCGATGTCGCTTGTTCATTGCTACTATGACTATTTGTTTTCCGTGACTCTTTTAATTTCACTATAGCTTCTACACTTTACCAATTGGTCTAAGGTTTCCAACTTTCCGCTCCATACATCAGAACAATGGAACTTTGGACTTTATAAACATTTTCTTTAGGTTTAAGTTAAATAGCTATTGAATAGTTGCGTTGCCACCGCCATTTTCTGAGTAGTCACATTTGCCATCATCGGTTAAAACACCCTCGAGGTACGTAAACATTTCTACTTGTTTGTCGTTTAGTTTTAAATGCATTGTCGCACTTCTCTCCATTTTTATCTGTACTGATTTGATTTTTATCATTTCAGTTTTAGTTTAATCCTTTTTAGCGCACGATCTAGAACATTGAACATTATTTGCATTTTTTTTTGTGTTTTTTCTATCAGCGCTGTGTCATATTGCATGGAACTTTAGTACATTTATTTTGATTTCCGCTGAAATAATATTTTCCAATCCACATTATTGAAGGGTTTTCACAAGTCTACAAAGGCAATGAACACATATAGGTATCAGTTTCTCTATGATTTGTGTATCGTTTCTCCAGCTCGTCGGTTTGGTCTAAATCCAAACTAATCTTTATTAGGGCAACTCTTAATTTTACTTCTTATTCCACTTTTCATAATGTCTAGTAGAATCTTTTCCACGTGACTGTATACGTATGTTTTATAGTAATCCATTGCATTTACTATTTTAATAGAAAAGTAACTGCAACTCCTTCAAGATGTGTTTTGTCAGTTCGATCGTTTGTAATAAAATTAAATAAAGTCATATATAACTTGTTTTGTGTTAGACACGTACATCTTAAATGTCAACTACAATTAAAAAAAAACGTTTCTTTGTACAGTTATCAATTCATAAAATCTAAAACCAAAAAGGGTTAGAATATTGGCTTGAAAACTGTAAAATGCGTATTTAGTAACTATTTGCTAAGTCTCTAAAATACTTTCTATTATTTCTTTTTCAAATAATTTAAATTATTTGAAAAATTTATGTATCTTCATTTTAGATTATTCAAATGCCATATACATAGAATACGTTTGGAACTAAGAACATTGACTGTACCTATCTCAAACACATTTGCTTAATTCATTCGTTTCAAATTGGTAACCATTAAAAAGGTGTTTTTTTTTCTTCTAATAGCATTGTTCTAAATGTGAAAAGGTACATATTTAGCAATCAGCATCGCTGAATAGAACTCTGATCTTGGTACTGAATATTAAACGTGTGGTAAATTTTCACAAACTTAATCTTTATAGTTTTTTAGAATAAAATGAGAGAAATAAAATATTTAATGACATAATAAAAGCAGGAAGTATTTTAAAATTTCAAAATTGTAATTTTTTGGACATATTGGCAAGTATCGAATTTCATTGTAAAATACTTTACTTTTATTAAGATTAGGAACCAAATAACACTTGAATATCATGTTCGTTATTGTTTTGAAAGAAATTTCGATGCTGTTAAAATGCTTATATCGTATTAAAACAATAAAACTATTTTTATTAGATACTTTTTTCCCTTAGGGCTCGTCCGAGTCTTTGCTGCCCCGATAGCACCGCAGCCTTTGGCTTATTGTGCATTTATTAAATACTTACTTGCCCATAAAATGTATGCAGTAACTAAAACATTTGGGGTGTCACTTTAACCGAGCAATTCTGAAAAGCGTCTTCTTTCTTGAAAAGCATTCTCGTTTCATGTTTATGTACTTTGGGATAATATAGTAAAATCTTTTTGTAGGGCACTAACTATTAATTATCTGGTAAATATGTTTAGTAAACCACCCAGTTGTTCTAGTAAACGAGTTTAAAAATATTAAGCCTCCGTATACGTTTACTAAACAAATTTCTATGTACCTAAGTACCTTTATCGTCTATTTGGTTATGCTGGTTATATTTGACCCTACTAAGTTCAGTGCTGACCCGACTTATAATTTTGTACTCAAATTATTATTTTTATAAGTAACGAAAAGAGTATTTAGAATATTTTACTCGACAGTGAAATTGGTTATCATTTAAATAATAAAAATTAATTAAAACATGTATTCTAAGCTTTCTTAATTGTTGTTGCTTTTACTTGGTGAAACGATTCCATACTAAAATGAAGTTATTCAGCATGTGGTACAAATAACTAGTTTGAACCTAAAAATATTTGGGAATAGACTAATGTACCTAGGTTAAAGTAATGGCTTGGGTATTGCAACAGCGTGGGAGGATAAAACAATAATTTAAGACAGGTAAACAGCCTGTAAAATAATAATAACACTTTCTTGATAAGTACACTTGGAGAACCCAAATCACCACAACACATCTTGACGATCTGACCTGACGATCGTTTCACTAACAAAGTTAGCGTCATCAGAGGATGAAAAATTTTAACTACTTTACTACTGAATCTTATAGGTAAAGCACGATACCGATCTTATAGGTAAAGCACGATACCAAATTCTTCAGTGTATTGTATTTTAAGTGCTGGACGAGGTTTTTGAACTTCCTTTATCACTTTACCTGACAGGTTTCGGAATGCTTATCTCCATCAAAGACCGATCACAAACAGAGGACTGCAAACCAGTGGCGGGGCTCGGTTTAAGGAACTTTTGTTTTTTATTGCCCTAGAAATATAAATACTTTCGTACGCATCCAGCTCCGCTGGCCGTCTTAACATTTTTGTAAGTTTCACATTTTCTTTATCAACGTGGTGGTTATTATTCCAAATATGTTGTGCCACGCATGACTTGTCCACACTACCGTATCTCAGCTGTGCCAGATGTCCACGAAATCTAGTCTCAATTGTTCTTTTTGTCTGCCCAACGTATCTAGGATTACAATTTTTACAGCACACATTAATCAATCCGGATATCAGTTATATATCGGATTGCTTAGTGGAAAAAAATATTAATAGACACAGGATTGAGAAAATGTTAGCGGAATGCACGATATTCGGAAAAGATAAAATAGAGAAAAAATTGTTTGCCTATCTTTTGAACTGCGTATCAAAAGGGGTCTCGAGAGCATTTTAAGCTAACTTTCTCGACAAAAAATAATTTAAGAAATTTGTTAGGTAATACGAAAGATAAAGATATAGCCACTGAAATGTCGGGTATTTATGAGATAGGTTGTAAAGATTATAACCTTAGATACGTGGGACAGACTAAGAGAACCATTGAGACTAGATTTCGTGAACAGCTGGCACAGCTGAGATACGATAGTGTGGACAAGTCATGCGTGGCATAACATGTGTGATAGTAACCACCACATTGATGAAGAAAATTTGAAACTGCTAGACAGTCAGCGGAGCTAGATGCGTAGGAGGGTATTTATATTTCTAGGGTAATAATGATGCAGATAAACATTCCAAAACCTGTCAGGTAAAATGATAAAGGAAGTTCATAAACCTCGTCCGGCAATTAAAATACTGAAAAAAAATACGCTGAAGAATTTACCTGCGATTTAGTCTCCCGCTCGGTATCGTTCTTTACCTAAGATTCAGTATAAAAGGTGATGTTAGTAGTAAAATTGTCCGAATTTTTCATCCTCTCACGACGCTAACTTTGTAAGTGAAACGATCGCCAGGTTTTTAAAAAGATGTGTTGTGGTGATTTGGGTTCTCTAAGTGCACTTATCAGTGCTCATCACAAGCTCCAATCTTCACTTAGTGCACAGTTTCTTGGCCGTTAAATACACGAATATCAAGAAAAAGAATTCACTAACGAGAAGATCCCGACTTTACATTTATATTGGATGCTTTTTACCGTTTTTAGTGAATGTTCTTTAAAAAAAAAAAATTCACTAATGAGGAGATCCCAACTTTCGAATTTTGAAAAAATTTCTTCAAATGACCGCGAACTAGGCCACCTAGAACCCATATCCAGGGTCAGATACCTTCCTTTTGCAAGTGGCTTGGATAAGTTCGTTAATCAGGAAAATCGGCTCAGGTTTTCCCGGAAAATTTTGTGTTTTCTTTCACAAATAAATTATATCTCCGGAAATAACAAAGTAAAGGCAACCAAATATGATACGCTGGTTTCTGTCATAAATATATCTTTATCTTAAAAGACAAAAAAGTTAAGAGGTAAATTAATTTTTAATTTATTAAATTTGATCCAAGAAATTTAAAACTTCAAAATTGATTGATCGAAATGAGAGTGAAAAATACTACAAGTAATGATTAGGTGTCTAAGTCGTTATTTTCCTTGATTTCGTTCAAATATGAGCAAAAATCCATTATAAATCAAAATGGTTTTGTGTAAATTGTTAAACCGTTGAACAATGGGATATACCTGCTAGTAAATGCATGTAGTGCGTAGCTCAGTGGGCTAGGTCCCTGTACATCGTGTAATCGACTCCCACATGACGACTTCTAATCCTAGTTAGTGAATTTACTTTTTTTTTCTTTTTTCGTCTTTGATTCAATTTTAACGCCAGCTGATTAGATTGTGTAATTCCAATATTTTTTTAGCGACTTTTTGTTGAAAATAAAAGATAAGCACTTTTAAGACTTTTAATTCAAGTTCAATGGCAGCTGTTGTTGCCCTTAGTTGGTAAAACCGTTCCACAGTTAACACAGACGTAGAGATTTGTGACATCAGAAGAGGTTTGTTTTCTTTTCTACAACCGGATTCAATTTTTACACCATCCACACGCAAAAGAATTTTCTCTCTGACGCCACAGCGAACTTTCTTGTACAAAATATTCTTTTAAAAGCGATTTTTTTAATAAATGGGTTTCATGAATATTTTTTTTGAAGAAACATTTGTTGCGAATTTTTGTATGAAAAATTATTAAATTGATGAAACATTTTTTAAACGAAGTTCGTCAAAAATGAGGTTTTAATGGATTTTCGTGCAAACAAATTATTTTATTTTCAATTTTAATTACAGATTGGGTATATAATTTGAATTTTATGTGTTCTTTTAAGCAAGATTTTGTGTAA
This sequence comes from Tillus elongatus, assembly GCA_964006375.1. NCBI lineage: Eukaryota > Metazoa > Arthropoda > Insecta > Coleoptera > Cleridae > Tillus > Tillus elongatus. The sequence continues at coordinate 56,018,728 of OZ023268.1, forward strand.
AAGATATTAGGCAGTTTTCGCAGAAATTTTTTGTGCTTCGTAGAAATCATTTTAAGATGCTTTTGTGAAATGTTGGTAACTAATGATAAATGTTTAATAAATTATTATAAAAAAATGTTTACGGATTTTCTTGAAAAATTGTTTGCAAATATTCACGAAATTATTGTTGTGACGTCGAAAAGGTTTTTGTGGAAAATTATATTTTGGTAGGTGGCTAAATAACTTGAAACGGTTTTTTGGCCAGGAAAATCGGACCAGTTTTTTTTTATTGATGTAATTTATTTTTATTAGCAAATTTTCTCGCACAAAATGTTCTTTTAATAGCGAATTTTCTTATAAATGAATTTAATGATTTTTCTTTGAAGAAACATTTGTTGAAAATATTTGTATGAATAATTATTCACTTGATGGAACATTTTTTATCCGAAATTGGTCGAAAAGAAGGTTTTTATGGATTCTCGATTTTCTTTTCTGTTTTAATTACAGATTAGGTATATAATTTCAATTTTATGTATTCTCTCAGCAAAATTTTGTGTAAAAAATATTTAGCCAAATTTGATGCATGCTTTCATTAAAAAATACATATTGGACATTAAAAACATTTTAATGAAAATTCACTACCATAACGCACTTGCAGCGTCCAGACTTTTTTTAGGCGCTCTAACTTTTTAAATTATTAGTTAGCTCATATTTTAGAATTTTATGTCAATAAGTTAGCTCTTATTTTGCGTAATAGGTCAAGTTTTATCTCCATTATCATAATGTCAAATTACAGTAGGTACTACCACACACCCTCTAATCACATTTATCACTTTATCAATACCCACATATAATAAGATCGTAAATTTCTACAGCGAATAAAGTTCTTTTGATAAACAGTTGCAGATAACTAAATGTGCGATCCCGAAGTCATCGTTTCTATAATTTTTTTAATTAGTTTTTTTCAATGCGGAGTACGCAAAAAATACTTTGCATTTTTTTTTCAATTTTACGGGAATGGAGCGCAAACTGTATGTAACAGTAAACAAATCTTAAAGGAACAAAGCCTTAAGCAAAAGCAAGTCACTAATATAAAGTAGTAAAGTAAACATTGAAAAGATAGTAGATATATAAGTTTATTGATTTTAACGAAACCCATCGTACCAACAGACCTCCGTTTTTTGTGACTAAAGGACCTGTTTCCAAGCTAACTCTTTCACACACGCAGCCACAACGGACCTCCGTGCACTGTTGCAATATTTCTGAGCCGTATTGGTATGTTAAATACTCGGAGGAAAAGCCTACTGGGCCATCGTACGAAGTGTATATGTGTATTAAACGGTTACGCCACCTGTTAGAGGTACCGTGAACTGGTTTGTGTAACTGTATATGTGTACCTTGCCAAACGGCCTCCGACCAAACATTTAGAATTCACCGTTTAATGGTGAATAGATCATGGTTTAGTCGTTATACACAGGGATACGTATTCGCCTCCGATTTTTCGTAGTCGCCTCCGGTTTTGGAGGCGAGTTCTTTGAACGCGTATATATTTTAGAGGCGTATAAGACACATGAAAAAGATTAAATTCTAAATTCAGTGCTGCGTTCTATATTATCTGAAAAAGACAATATAGGCGACGAAGTGGAATGTAATTTCAACCGCATTAAACTGACATATTGGGGCGGCAAAGACGCGGACGAGCCCTAAGGGAAAAAAAGCTGACGTATAGTAACTTTTGATTGCGAACGACTTTGTTTTAAGTCTGTAGTTGGACTTCTATAACGTTACTCACCACGTGACTTCATAGGAGGGGACGGGGCAATGCGCAATATCATATCTCTTGTAAGTCATTATCTCATGGCCCACACCTCCTTTGTGTTGCGGCTAAGCCATTTATGGCAGTTCCTGTGGTTATTTGAGCATGAAGTAAATATTGTGTACTTCAGTTGGGTTATCTTTATGAAAAAAGTAAGTAGAGTATGATATTGACCTCAATAATCACAGCATGTTTCTTGGGTATTTAGTGATGTATGATAGCAATTGCAAATGTTAACATTGTTAACGAAAATGTCAAAATTAATGGTGAGAAATTCTAAACTGTATTCCTAAGTAGTTAGACATTAAATAATGAATATTGTTATTGTACACAATTTTAATGGCCAGGAGTGTGGAGAGGTGTTTATGAAAATAACAGAGATGTTTTATGGAAGCTGCACAAGCAAAATTAAAAGTGACAGTTATGACAATACTTTTTGATACAAATTAGTTTTGAAATGTATACTTTTTAAATTGTGTTTTTGCAAGCACAAGCTAAGGCTTGTTTGTACAACACATTGTATATTTTTTTGGCAAATATATTACTATTACTATTAGTATTACACTTTACTGTAGCTAGACCATTTTTGTTCCTAAATCATATCTTCTGGTACCTTGGGCCGCTTCCATGACTTTTAGGTTACAGTCTTGAAAATACATGCTATTAATTTTTTTTCAGGTGTCCAGGAGCAGATAAGGATACAAACGTGCTAAAGTGTCTGGAGAGTTAGTTATTCGCGCCGCTGTGAAACAATACCATGTCTCGAGGACAACTTTGCAAAATCATCTACCAAAGAAGGACCCTGCCAAGATTTTGAATACAAAAATAACAGCGATGTATGGAAAGTTTCCACTGCTGAACAGGAGAACATGCTTGCTGATTAATTAGCGACCTCAAATAAATAGCTCAACGATCTTACAAGGATGCTGGCTAGAAAACTAACTTGATTTTACGAAGGTTAGCCAGATAAAGTATCTTGACAATTGGAATAAGGAATTGTGTGTGTGTTTCTGTTTCTTTAACGTCGGTCTATTTCCGCGACTATGGCCAATCACCGACGCCAGGGAGCACTTTCACCTCACTATCATGTATATTTTGCCGAACCCCTGCCTTTCTGTATGGGAGGTCCGACATCGCGTGTCTAACATCGCATGGACACGGGACCGACGGCTTTAGGCCCCCTCCGAATTGCGGAAGTGCGGACATTCGACTTTCTCAAATACAATGCCACAACCTCGGTTGATATTAATGTTATCGTATGTATTGAAAAAGTGAAAGAAGAAGGCTGGGATCGAACCCAGTACCCTTCGGTTGAGGCACACGTTCTTACTACTGAACCACCGATGCTCTGGAATAAGGAATTCCAGGGCGCAAAAGCTTTGTATTATGATTTCATGCAGTGCCACAAAGAAACTGCACAGATAAAACCTCAAGCAACCCATTTATTGCGAGCTACCAGCTTCACCCGACATGTCACACTATTTCTCAATAAACGTAAAGAGCCACAGCAAAAATATCAATTCTTACGTGAAAATATTATAACATTAATGAAAATGGGATCATTACTGCCCACACACTGTCTAATGTGGTTGCAGTAAAAGAATATATATTTTTTTAATTTCAACAACACACCACGAGGGCTTACAGCCTAAATACTATCGTACCGTGGGTGTTGACAGGGAGGAAAGAGGAAACTTGTTAATTCTGGACTTGAAGGTTTGGAGGCTCGGAGGAGAAGAAAACACATGTGCCGGCAAGGAATTCCACAACTTGGAAGTCCTCGGGACAAAAGAGCGGGCATAACAAGAAGTTCTATGTCTGGTGACCTGGACAGTAAAAGGGTGCATTCGCTCTGTTCCCCTGGTAGATCTGTTGGGGGCAGCAGGTGGGGGAACTATGGAGGAAAGCTCCTCTGAGCAGTGCCCGTGCAGATATCTATAAAACAGAGAGAGGTCACCAACGGCACGTCGGTGGGCAAGGGATGGCAGCCTTTGGGTGAGGGTACGGTCACCGATGAGACGTATAGCTCTCTTTTGAATGGAGTCCAGGATAACGAGTGTAGAAGCGGCAGCTGCACCCCAGATGTGGGAGCAGTATTCGAGGTTTGGCCTTATTTGTGAAGTATATAAGGTATAGAGATTAGCTGGTGAAAAGTATTTGCGAGCCCGGAAGAGGAAACCTAATTTTTTAGCAGCCGCTTCTGCAATTGATGTGACATGTTGGTGCCAATTAAGATTTCGATCCACAGAAATGCCAATAAGAGAAAAGGACTCATTACTTTGAATAACTTGGTTGTTCATTGTGATGGGTCTAGGGCTGGTGTATCTCTTATGAGAAAGAAAGCAAGACTGAGATTTGGTGGGGTTGAATTGTACAAGATTTCTACTTCCCCAGTCTAATATTTTTTGGAGATCCACGGAGACAGAACTCTCCATGAGTCTGCGATCCTCATCTAATTGGGCTACAGAGACAGGCTTAGAATATTGTATATTTGAGTGGAGGGCGCTGTCGTCCGCGTAACTGTGAAGTGGGTTGGATGTGCTAGAGAGGAGGTCATTGATGTGGAGAAGAAACAAAGTAGTGGCTAAAGCTGAACCTTGAGGAACTCCTGCATTAATTAGATACAGTTTAGAGGAATGGCCATCCACAACAACAGAAATGCTCCTGTTGGAGAGAAAATTTGCTGTCCAGGTACAAAGTTTTGGTGGTAGGCCATAGGCCGGAAGTTTATTAAGCAGCGCTGCGTGCCAGACCTGGTCGAATGCTTTGGATATGTCTAGAGCGACAATATGGGATTCACCGTGTAGTTCCATAGACTTGTTCCAAGAATGGGTGACAAAAGAAAGGAGGTCGGCAGTCGATCTGCGCTGACGGAATCCATACTGCCTGTCGTGGATTAAACTGTGTTTTTCCAGAAATTTTAGTAATTCGGTGTTTATATACTTTTCCATCACTTTAGAGACGACTGAAAAGAGAGAAATAGGCCTGTATTGCTAGGAAGCGCTTTGGATCCTTTCTTGGGGATGGATTGTACTCGAGCAGTTTTCCAGTTACTAGAAAATATGATATCTGAAATAGACGAGTCAGGACAGGAGCAAGTTCTGGTGCGCATTTTTTGAGAACAATTGCTGGGATCTCGTCAAGGCCAGAGGCTTTCCTGGTATTAAGAGAAGAGAGCATCTTTCGTACCTTTTTAGTTTTGAGAATGATATCTGTCATTTTATGCGCGACATTGGGGACTGTTGGTGGTTGAACATTTGGAGGTGGGTTGAGATTAGAATTGCTGGCGAACAACGAAGCAAAAAGTTCAGCCTTGCCCAGGGCGGTAGCAACAATTTCATCCCCTGAGACAAGATGTGGGAACGTGCTTTTGCAGAAATTATTCCCAATAGATTTAGCAAGAGTCCAGAAGGGTTTGCCGCCGTTGGAGCTTAATATGACTTTGTTTTTGATGTGGTTATTAAACGAGTTTTTTGCCTCAGAAAGAATGTGGACATAGCGGTTTCTTGCGTCGTTAAATGCTTAACGGTTTTCTTGACTGGGATTGTGTAGAAGCGTTTTGTGAGCTTTGACCTTTTCAAGTCTGGCCTTGTCACATGATTTAGAGAATCAGGGCTTTTGAGTGGCTGGAGAGGTTTTCTGTGTACGTGGAATAAATAACTCCATGCCAGCTTGGATAATTTCGGTGATGTTTTGTGAGATATCAGAGGGGTCAGGATGAGAGAAGCAGACAGACGCCCATGGAAATGAGGAAAAGTAATCCCGCATTTAGTCTCAGTTTGCGGAGTTGTAGTGCCAAACGATACGTGGGTGTGATGACTGTGTGACCTCGGGTTGCATTGCGCAGGAAGCAGTGGCCATGCCGTGGTCTGAGCGACCAAGGGGGGCGGTGACTGATATCTTATAGAATTCAGGTTTTGTAGTAAGAAGGAGATACAAGGGATTTGAGCTGTGTGTTGGGATACGAGGAAAGTAAGTAGGTTGCTGAACCATATTGGCTAAAGAATTGCTGACTGCAAAGGCCTCTGCTGCTCTCCCTTGTGGATCGGTTTTTGAAGATCCTAGCCATTCCTTATTATGGATATTGAAGTCACCAAGAATAGTGATCTCGGAGGAAGGATATTCAGAAATCAGATAGTTTTTTTCAGAAAGGTAGTCAAAGAGCTGTACAAAGTTGTTGTCAGAAGGTGACCGGTAAATGCAACAGATGAATTTAGATGCAGCCCTGAGAGAGAGTTTTATCCATAGTATGTCTTTTCTTCCAGCTTCTAAATTGGGGAGTCTAGTGCAGGGTAGATTGCTACGGACGTATGCGCACACGCCTCCATGCAATCTAAAGGAAGTAATGAGCTCATACCCCGGGAAATTAAGTTGATTAGTGGCTGTTTTGGCACTGATTTGGGTTTCGGTGAGGAAGAGGAGTTGGGGCCTGTTAGCCTGGAGGAAATGGTGGACGGAGTTCAGGTTATAATTTAGGCCACATATATTTGAAAAGGGTATGTTAAATCTTAAACATGTGCGAAGTATAAAAGAGGGTATCACTATCATCGGTTGTTAATGCGTTGGGAAATTCTGTTCCAGTTGCTATTATTTTTTCAAGGATGCATTTAAAAAAGCATATGCTCCAGGGTGCCTCTGTAGAGTTTTTATGGAAGCGCCGTTTATTTGAATTGTATGTATGTATTATTATTTTATTTGTATATATTTATACTTTTATTTTATTATCGGCGTATATTGGTCGTTTCGCGAGATATTGATATCTAGTTAGCCTGGAAACTTTGCAGCCAGGCAAAATCAAATTTAGTTGCTATGGTGGCAACTATGATGTTTTATAAACAATCTGTGAAAGTTTGACATCTAGAAATTGAATAGTGACAAAACTGCAAATATTTAAAAACTGCATGTTTGAGAAAGAGCTAGAATATGATTTATAAAAAAGTTTCGGTATTTATTTTTGAAAGGGTTATTAGCCAAATTTTTTATGCTGATATGGTAAGAACCTTCCGTGATCAATGATTTTCGTATGCTTTATTAAAAATTGGGTTGCAGAATTTAAGAGGACGCTAAAATGTCAAAAAATGGGCACCACTTTGGACCAATTTCCGGGACCAGTCAAGAAAACATAGATTCTATCCATGAAATGGTATTACAAGATCGACGAGCTGTGCGTTTCACATTGTTCATCACGACTTGGGAATGAGACAGTTTTCGACAAAATGGATTCCAAAACGCTTGAACGATGATCAGAAGCGAGCTGTTTTGACAATGTGAAAGGAAATGTGCCACCGTTTTATACAAGATTCTTCAAACTTTTTCGTCACCTTGTCCCTATGGACGAAACATGTGTACATTACTATGATCCAAAGACTAAAGATCAATCGAAAGAGTAGAACTATTTCGGTTTACCACAACCCAAAAAATTCTATGTACAAAAATCGGTTCACTCTCCTGAGGCAAAGATGGGATAATCCTGCTAGGTTTTCTGGAGCAAGGTGGAACTGCCACGGAAGCTTACTATAGTGAGTTGCTAAGTAAATTGTGCAAGAAAATTATGGAAAGATGCCTTGTAAGACTGGCCAATGTTGTAATTTTTTCGCAAGAAAACACATCTGTTTAAACGCCGTTGATTGCACTGCAACCAATTGTTAAAATTGGCTTTGAATTGATTGACCACCTTATTCTCCGGATTTATCATCGTCAGACTATTACTTTTTCCCAAATCCCGAAGTCATATGTGCCATTGTGGAGTGGTTTGAAAACCAAGATAAAAAATCCAAAGGGTTTAAAACTGCTTTATGAATGTTTTTCTAAATGTATAAGGAGATTATGTAGAATAAATAAAAGTTTGTTTTAAAATATTATTGCGTTTTATATTGTAGGCTAAGTAGTTTTCAATAGCTCCTAGTATTTGACATATGCTCATGGATGGATGATAGGGAACATCGAGCTGATTCGAAAAATGGCCAAGGGAAACCTCTAGTGGCCTTCTGTGTCGATATATGGTAATTTATCCTTCCTGGCCAAAACATGAAGGACTAATTTTACATAGGTAATGTCCGTTGTTTAAGGACAATCCTGCAAGGCTCAACAAAAATAACTATTCCAGAACTGTACTCAAAATTTAGTTTCTAACGTCAAGCATAGAAACAGCACTTTGTATATTATATTAGTTCTTAGACTATTAATTGGAAATACTGAAAGCACCTGAAAGAACAAAGAAAATGGCATATCTAACAAACTGGTAGCACCTTTAAAATGTTTTGTAAATTCTGATAAAAATTTTGAATCCTACTTAGAATACTTTTCTTGATAATATTTGTCTGTTTACTGCTCACAATAACTTTGAAAAGTCATTCCAGCTCCGGCTACAGAAAAGTTTTTTTTTGTCAGAGCTAAAAACACAACAGCATTTTTTATTCTCTCACTTCAAAAATGATCATTAGTAGAGAGTATAAGTTTCAGTACTAACGTAATATTGTGGTGCCTTATTTCGTAATTTTTGCATTGTACATTTTGAACTCCAGACGAAATATAATATGCAGAAGTAAGTATGGATTGACTGTCGCTGTTATCATTTTTGGAATTTATATTTTATCCTGCCAGATATCATCTTAGGCAAACAAAATTGCATATCTTCTTTGGTTTAAAGAAGTATATATATATATATATATATATATATATATATATATATATATATATATATATATATATATATATATATATATATATATATATATATATATATATATATATATATATATATTCTTGTACTGATAATCTACATGATAAGTTGTGTCTGGAACTAGGAACATAAAGTAAAGTCATAGATGACAACGATGAAATAAAATTACTATAAAAGGAAGACATTGTTAAGCACTGGAAAGCCTCTCAAAAGAGCTATGTAGGCAACGGAAAGAAAATTACTTCTTAAGAAGAGGAATATATAGAGGAAATAGTAAAGATAAGCCAAGATGATCTGTGCCTGCCCATTTCAAGAGAAAAATTTTTAGAAATCCATTAAGAACTCCTGTTGTAGATAAATTAACATCGGTTTTTTTTGTTGGTGAAAACGTAAAAGAAGCATTTTTTAACTGCTTATAAAATGGTATAAATCGGGAGAACTGATAAGTGAGTTTATGAAGAGTAAAAGTATCACTATTCCAAAAATGATGAATGCGCGAGAATGCAACCAGAACAGAAAAATAAGTGTAGAGAGATGTGGCGAAGAGTCTGTTAATCATAGTCAAAATAGAATAATAAACTAAATTGAGAGTTGCTTGGATGATAATCAGTGCGGATTTTGACCTGGCCAAGAAATTAGAGGAATAGCACTTAAAGTAATAGGATAAAGGAGGCGTGAGGTAAATAGAGATACATTTATTGATGTCGCAGACCTGAACAATGATTCGATAATGTGGATTGGAAAATATTGTTTCACATAATAAAAAAAGCTAAAGATGCTGAGTATATTGAATAGAGTGTTAAAAAGAATCAAGCTAAAAATCAACATGACAAAACAAAAGTAATGAAGCCAAGTAAGGATAAAACTGCGAAAACGGATATAAAGCTAAACGGTAAACAAAGAAAATAGGTTTAAATGTTCACATACCTTGGGAGCATTATTACGGATGGTAAATGTAGCAAAACAAGCATTCAAGAGAGAGCACTCTTCTCGCTAATAAACATTATAACTTGGACCTGAGAAAGAGGTTCATCAAGTCATATGTACGGAGTATTATATGATAAATAAAAAGGACATGTTACATTGGTAGAAAGACGAATACAAGTGTGCGAGAAAAGATGTTGATGCAAGCTTGTGTATACTTGAATTTGAAATTATCGCCAGACATTTGGGGATTGCTGGCCCGTTAGAGCGAGGGAGGGGGAGATATTTGTAGTAGTTCTTCTCTCAATCACCTCTTCAGCGCCAGTCCACCGTTTACGATCTCTTACAGACTTTCTTGTTCCCTTTAAATGTTTTGTTTGATTGTTTTGAGAAGACGATAAAGCCGGCCGGCCTCCAAAGAAGAAACCCCAAGACTCAGGAAGCATTAATCAACGTGAATATATACAGTCCAGTCAACAAGTTAGTACATTTCAACTTATTCTGGTATCTAACATGAATATCGTATTAAATATTTTGTTATTCTTGTATTATCTCATTAGCTTGCTTGCAGCAACGTCTTGGACCCTTCGAATCGCGTGGTTGTTAATATTTAATTATAACTGACACTTGTGTGTGTTCGTAGCGTTGGAATCAGTGATTTTAGTTTTCAGGATTTTTCTTGACCGCGTGTTTGTATTATCGTCGGCAAAGCCTAATAATTATTCGTGTTTAGATTGTATTGTTTGTTATTGAAAGCTGAGAATAATTTGTTTTTTAACGGGTATTTTCCAAAATCCGCGATTCCACGTTTCCATTCCAATTCAGGGGATAAATCAGATGTCCACCTTTACTGATTCTGGAGTTACTTCATTTAGGTTGGGACCTCGTGACAAACCTAACCCTACTTTTGATATTGATGGTATTGTGGTCTCTAGAATTTGTAATAAGGCGCATTCATCGGAGGTACAATCGTATGTTTGGAGTCATATCAAAACCCTTTCTCTGGCGAATGATACCTTTGGTCAGCGGAAGATATCGATTTATTGGCTGCTGACATCTATGCAATGGCGTTGTTGCCAACACGTACAAAAGGAAAAGATCGTGAAACTAGTTCGACTAATACTGTGTTTGTTTGGGTAATCTTGGATAGTGTGCCAGCCCCATCTAATTTAGTGGTTAAGTCTTTTTGTTCTTCTATCGATGTTTCTCTGGAAAAAACCCTTAGACAATTTTGGGAGTTGGAGCAAGTACCACAGGACACATTAGTTAGCTCAGAAGATGCTTTGTGTGAAAAGACACTCCTGGACTCTCATTCGCGTGACTCTAATGGTAGATATGTTGTACGCCTACCATTCCGTGATGGGCTACTTGAGCTAAGTTAATCACATTCCATGGCACTGAGACCATTTTATGCTCTTGAGGGACGATTGTCCAAAGAATCGGATATCCGTGGAAAGTATGTGGTTTTTATGCGGGATTATGTAAACAATGGACACATGTCGCCTTTGTCGTATCAGGTAACATCCTAGTGCGGTCTACTACATCCCTCATCGTTGTATCCTGAAACCCGAGAGGGCCAGTACAAAATTACGGGTGGTGTTCGACGCTAGCGCTCGGACATCAAATGGTATTTCGCTCAACAACACCCTATTGGTTGGACCCAACTTGCAACAAAACATTGTTAGTGCTTTTGAATTTTCGGGCTCATCGGGTGGCCTTTACTGTAGACATCAAACAAATGTTCCTACAAGTGCTGGTAGCAGAGGAGCATAGGGACTTCCACCGAATTCTCTTGCGTTTTCGGATTTCGAGCCGATGCAAGAGTTCAGACTCAACAGTGTGTTTTGGTGTAGCTTCCAGCCCATATCTGGCAATTAAAACTCTCTTATAGTTGGAAACGAATTTAGGTGACAAAAATCCACTTGCAGCTGACATCATAAAGTCTGATACTTACGTTGATGACGTCGTGACTGGTGTGTCTGATTCCAACCGGACAATTCAGGTAAAATCACAGCTGAGAGGTATGCTCGTAGAGGCCGGATATGAGCTAAGAAAATGTGCAAGTAATGATCCAGGCTTTCTTGAGTCTCTCCCCAGAAGTCATCAGCAATATTTATGCTTTGACCCGGGGAATTTAGGGTTTCTCAAGATCTTAGTGGTCTTCAATGACTGACTGTTTATCTTATAAGGTACATCCAATTGACCGCAAATGCACAAAGCGTAACATACTTTCAGAACTTGCTAGAATCTTTGACCTTTTGGGTTTCTTGTTTTCGCTCACTCTGCCTGTAAAGCAGCTGATGTGGCAGATATACATTGCTTGGGACGAAAAATTTCCACTGGAAATCGAGTCTAAAAGGCATACGTACAAATCTCAAATGTCTTGTTTGTCATCGTTGTCAATTCCTCATTACGTGTCTGCTGAGAATACTACTTCCTCTGCATTGCATGGATTGTGATGCTTCTCAGATTGGATATGATGCAGTAATTTACATTTGTGTAGTATCTAGCAGCGGAGCTATAAAGGTATTCTTGTGCGCTAAGTCTCGTGTTTCCCCACTGAAAAGAGTACCAGTGCCCCGATTGGAGCTTTGTGCAGCAGCCTTTCTGGCAGGATTGATGGAGTTCGTTCAGGTTAAGTACCGAAAGACGATTTCTGTTGGTGAAATATTGTGTTGGTCTGATTTCACGGTTGCCCTTCAGTGGATTAGGTCTTTCCCCATCAATGGAAGACGTTCGTGGCCAATAGAGTGGCTCTCATTCAAGAAAGAGTACCCCCTAGTTGTTGGTGTCATTTTCTGGATCAATCAACCCTGCAGAGTGTGCGTTACGTGGTCTTACTCCCAACGAGCTCCTCCATCACCCGCTATAGTGAGCGGGTCCAGCATTCTTTGTCAACCCCATCACATACTTAGATTAATACGGAACCTTTAGAGGAAGAGTCTGAAGTCATGATGTGTGAGCAAAAGCAAGTCGTGTGTATGACAAAGGTCGTTATGCTTGCCCGGCCCCTTAATTTGTTGGAAAGATAATCTTCGTTAAGGGAAATTCAAGAAATAATTGCCTATAGTCTAAGGTTTCTCAAAAACCTCAAATTACTCAGGAAGGGCAGAATTTTAGGAGCATTAAGTGAGGCCGAGCTTCAAACTGCACTAATCTTCCTAGTGAAAGCAGTGCAAAGGATGGCATTTGAGACAGATATGCGTGATATTGAGAATGGTCGGCCTTGTGCAAAGGCTATCAGTAAGTGGGGCCCCTTTGTAGACAAGGATGGTGTTCTCAGGGTGGGCGGTCGACTTCGCTGCTCGGACTTCTCTTTCGATGCGAAAAATTCCATGCTTTTACCCCGATTACACTGGCTTACAGACGTTGTGATTCTCCGTGTTCATCAGAAACACTCACACCCTGGGCCTTGTACTTTACAATATTTATCATCGCAAAATTTTTGGACTCTTTGGGCACGCCGGGCAATTAGTGTGCTTGGTCAATGCTATCGTTGTTTCCGTATTCAGCCGACAACTTTGACACCCCTAATAGGGGATCTCCCTTGGATAAGAGTTTGTCAGCTGAAGTCATTCTCTCACACTGGAATGGATTTCGCAAGTCCATTTCTTGTTACTCAAGGAAAATATCGTGGTGTCTCATTGACAACTTGTGTCCAGAATTCACCAAGATTTTTGGAAACGCTGGAAGAGCGAATATTTGCACACCTTACAGCAGCGCAACAAGTGGACTACCCCATAAGAAGCCCATTCGATTGGTACCCTTGTTGTCATCAAAGATGAGACATCGTCTCCTCTTGTGTGGAAGCTGGGGCGAATTTTGAAACTCTATCCGGGCCGTAATTGCATTTCCCGTGTCGCCTTAAGTGCAAACAAGCACAAGTGTCTTAGACCGTCTTTGACTAAGCTGTGTCCTTTACCATCACAGTAAATGGCCGGTAGACATTATTATTCTGTATAGATAGTGATGGTTTTGTACCTACAAATTTAATGTTTTTTTTTTAGTTTTTGAAATAAGTGGAAATTATTTGGTGGGCGGAATGTTGATGCAACCTTATGTATATTTGAATTTGAAATTTCCGCCAGACATTTGGGGATTGGTGACCCGTTAGGTTGGCACCGTTAGAGCTAGGGAAGAGGAGAGAGTTGTAATAGTTGTTCTCTCCACTATAACTTCTTCAGCGTCAGTCCACCCTTTACGAGCTCATACAGACTTTCTTGTTTCCCTTCAATGTTTTACAACAGGTTAGTAAATCTCAACTTTGTCTGGTTGACTTAAATATCTTGTTAAGTGTCTTTTTATTATTTCATATTATCTCATTATCTTGCTTGCAACGACAGTGAGAGAAGAATGATGCTTGCTGAAAGAAATTGAGAGGAAGGAGGTAAATTTTATTGGTCATATTCTGGCACATAATCACTTTTTTATCACAATATTTGAACGACACATACTTGGAAAAAAGGGGAGAGGTAGACCAAGGAAAAAACTTCTGGAGAACATGATACTGTATAAGCTACAGTGAAATGAAGAGAGCTGCTGGAGACGGAATCACCGTTGCAACCACAGGACGCCTTTAGACTGCATGATGAGTTTTAAAATGAATAGAATAGAAAAGAAGTATATATATATATATATATATATATATATATATATATATATATATATATATATATATATATATATATATATATATATATATATATATATATTATTGAAAACGGAGGGTGCTGTTATAGGTGTATATTGTATAATTTAAATTATAGTTTACATAATTATAGATTTAATTAAGTATTTTAAGTGTTAAATTTGTTTATTTGGATGTATAGAATGTATTTTGATGTTTTTAGTTTTTTATTTTGTAAATAAATGATAGTAATTTATGTATAGTTTTTATTAATAAATGTTGAGCGCCTTCTGATTTTGCTCAAAATAAATGTAATTTTAATCTACCAACAGTGTCTCTTTATTTTAGGACACTCGTTTTATACCTTTATAGCAAAATTAATATTTCTTTTAAAAATGTCAAATTATGATTGTTATTCCAGCTCTTAGTCTATGTAATTTCTTTTGAGAAAATAAATATTTACCTGTTCCTTGTTATTCTGTTTTCTATTTATTTACCACAGCTACCTTTATCTACAGGGAATATTTTATTTTTGGATTCTGAAGTGAAAATTCTTACACTCTCCAGTATCTATGGTTCTGTTGTTGAACCTGCTTTAATTTGGCTATATGCTATTTTAGTCGGAAAGATTCTACCCTAATATAGGGACCAAGTATCTAAGGCTAGATGCATTCTCACAACAATTAGAACCTTAGACTAATTAGAGCGAAACCGGCCTACAGTTCTAATTGTTGTGAGAATGCATCTAGCCTTACATATTTTGTCCCTATATTAGGGTATAAATGGGCCAGGGCTAACAATTTACTAAAATTGTTAGTTGGTTGTATACAGTCTCTATTTTTTTAACACTTTCTTTTTTTGGAGCTGGCGTGGCAACATACTACTTGGTTCCACAACTATGTGGCGACACGCTCACCACTCACTTAGTGTTGGAAGGCTGGCTACCATAGCCGTATTACTTTATAGGTGTATTTTCTCAGCAATTAGTATGCCGCGCCGTACTGACGAGGTCTAATTAGAGCGAAACCGGTCTACGGTTCTAATTGTTGTGAGAATGCAACTAACCTTACATACTTTATATCAGGTTATATTATTCCTTTCTTTGGCTTTTCTGTCAACCTCGACTTCAATCTTCCTGTGTGTGTACAAATCTTTGTGGCTCTTGTCTGTTTGTCCGTCATGTAGTTTGTATGCAACCAACATTACTTGTCTTTTAATAGAGTTTTTTATTTCGATACCCCCCCAATGTGTGTGTATAAGCAACCAACATTACTTGTCTTACATTCAACGGAATAATTTTTGTTTAGTTTCATTAAAGCTCCATTCTGCTTCTGATTTTGAATCATTCTTTTCTTGCAAAGATATGTTTCTTTTTTATCCCAGTATTGTCCTGATCCATTATTTCTTTCATTGTATGTGTATACCACTTTATATATCACGGTTTTATGTTTGATATGGCTTTTTTTTAATATCGACATCGATCTTTCTACTATTTCGCAACTACGTCATATTTCCAACTTTTTATTATTCAATTTGCAACTACTCCATTCCCTTTTCTCGTTTATTTGTAGATGGCTTCCATCTTTCTTAAAACTGTTCACTATTCCTATTTATCAATATCATTGTAACTTCATTATTCATATTTCAATACCCACTAAGCATGGTAACTTACAAATGCTTACCGCAACGTTAGATACTTTACCATTAAGCAAGGTAAGTTTGCAACATTTCTAAATGTTTGCAGCCAAAAAACCAATGCAAACTTCAAATGAAACTTTAACATAACTTTCAAATGTAATATCTCATTCGCCGGCTTGTTGTTTTTCTCCATTTGTAAGCTCACGCAAAGTTACAAT
This sequence comes from Tillus elongatus, assembly GCA_964006375.1. Lineage (NCBI taxonomy): Eukaryota > Metazoa > Arthropoda > Insecta > Coleoptera > Cleridae > Tillus > Tillus elongatus. The sequence goes on from OZ023268.1 coordinate 56,034,612, forward strand.
TGTAATGTTTCTGAAAGTTTGTTTTAATTTGTAAACATTTATTTAAATTCCCTCCGTTTTCGTGTTCGTTTATGTTCGATCGTATGTCATCGTCGTCCAATAGCAACATAGCAACACCAACTCCAACAGCGATCAACGAAGTGACTCGTGACAAAGCGCCCGGCAATAATGATTAATGGCGAATTGTTGTTTATATTATGATACGCTGTTATTTGATCTATGTCTATTTATTTTTCTGGAAGTTTTAAAGATTTAACAATCCTATTGTAGCCTGAATTGTTAGATTTTTGGTGTAATTAAGTAATTCGTTGTCTGGAGTGTGGATAATGAAACATGGAGTATATCGACAAACAGGTAAGGTAACAATCCCTAAAACAGCTATATACTAAATACATGTGTGAATTCAATAAAATTAGTCACTTTTCTGTAGCATAATTAAGTTTTGTTATGTCGCTATTGGTGAATTATTCTCAAATGGCTGTTCCTATTTATATTTTGGTTTCTTTTTATGAAATCTACTCAATGAAAAACAAAACCTAATTACTAAATACGAATTTTGTTATGTCCTTAGAAGCAGCCTGGAGATGTCTTACCGGGTCAAACCAATCCATTTTAAAACGTTAAATATGATTGACCTATGGAAGCAAGAGGCTTATCCAGAGCAATTGACATCATAAGCACAGTGGAACAGTACAATACCCACCAAGCTGCCAGGATTGCTTATTTTGTACATTGTCGCAATATCCTATCGTATGGAACATTCATATGGGTTAACTCGTCAGCAGCGGAACATGTGTTTATCATGCAAAAAAGAGCAAAAAGGACATTCTGTGTGTAGGTCCAATAAAAAGCTGCCCTGATGTATTCGAGGCCAATGGGATACTTAGGTACTTTTACAGCCATATTCTTCTTCAGTATATGTATTCAAAATATCCAGTGAATGTTGAAGCTCGCAACATCAATACCAGCTGCAGGCATGAATTAAAAATACGGTTGCACAAAAAGCAGAAAACAAAGCAGATGTTTAATTACTTGGGAATCAAATTCCTCAATTTTCTATGTAATGTTATTAAGATGCCCCCACTAACAAGATTAAAGTAGGCACTAGTGGATGTTATAAAACAAAAAACCAAGGTGAAGGAATTTATTGGTGCTCTAAACTAATGTGTATAGTGTTACATACTATTTGTATTCATTATTTGTAGTGTGTGTGTGTGGCTGTGTGTGTGCGTTAGGGAAAAGCTTTGGAATGCAAGTTCCACTAGCCACAGACCTTTTTTTTTATATACGTAATTAATTGTAGTCATAATTTTGCTATATTTTAAGTCAATGTTTCTGAGGGTACACAGGCATTCTCGGTACTATACTCGATAGGGATAGTTAAGACATGCGTGAACACTTTCAGAGACTGTCGCCATATTTAGGCTATTTTCGTATAGAAGTTGTATTCGTTTCCCTGTGCTTGATTTATCCATTGCATATTCTTACGTTTGCTTAATGAAACTATCTAAAATCAAAATGAATGCCCCATTTTAGATATTTCTTTTTTCACAATAGTATTTGATATGTTGACTTGATTTTATGTCACATATGTTACCATATACTTTAGAAGCTAAAAAAATTCTTGCTGCTCAAAATAAGTAATGCTGGAGAAGACTTCGTTTTTGTTATTGGTGTTTCACACGTTTTCCTAGATGACTAAAAGTTATTTAGTAACACAATATCAAAAACAATTGGTATTCATTTATAGAAAAAAACTTTTGAAATCGGTCAATTAATAACGATATCACAAGTTCAAGTTATCTATTTTGTCGTCGAGTTTTGCCTAGAACTGCATTTTAGCCTAAACATGGGCACTCTCGCTATATGTCTTAACTATCTCTATCTAGTGAATATAGTCGGTACTTATAAAGGCAGTGACATACCATGTACATTTGATGGTCAATAAAATCTATATATCTATCAGCAGAAATGAATAATGTGTTGTAAGTCTTTAATTTTTTATGTAATAAATTTTATTCTAATTAAGTCATTTTTTACAGTTTTACAAGAAATATATATATATATATATATATATATATATATATATATATATATATATATATATATATATATATATATATATATATATATATATATGTTACTAAGTGAAGATTGGAACCTGTGATGAGCACTGATAAGTACACTTGGAGAGCCCAAATCACCACAACACATTTTAAAAAGACCTGACGATCGTTTCACTAACCAAGTTAGCGTCATCAGAGGATGAAACATTCTAAATACTTAAAAAACTAACATCAACTTATATACCGGATCTCAGGTAAAGAGATCGAACCGAGATGAGACACTAGTCGTAGGCAAATTCTACAGTGTATTGTATTTTTATCGCCTGACCAGGTCTTTGCGCTATCCTTATTGCTTTATCTAAAAGTGTCCAACTGTAATAGTCTTGAGAAAGTTCAACGCCCGCTAAATTAACAACGGTTCCTTTGGCGGCAATAACTGTATACTTGTTATCGGTAAAAACGTGCCGAAAACGTGGGAATTTTATTTAGCAAAGTAATCTATCAAGTGACTCGTAATTGGCGCTGGTGCACTGTTCATACATTCTTTGTTGCAACTATATTTGGCAATATATACGCTCTCAAACCCATTCAGCTGACCTGGTTTTCTAACATTTTTTATTAATTTCAGATTTTCTTTATCAACGTGATGATTACTAGCCCAAATATGTCGGGCGACGGCAGATAAAAAACGGTATAAAAAACTAAATAAAAACCCGCTACCAAAAATGATTTCGTTAAAAATAGTCTAAAAAGTTGTCAAAATCTCATATCAAAAGACTTAGGAAGAAAGTTACAAGTTTCTAATCCGAAAGTTCCCAAGAAGTACGGTCTCCCAAAAATTCATAAACCGGGAAATTCAATTAGACCTATTGTTTCGGCTATAGATTCCCCGACTTATAATTTAGCTAAGTGGTTGACAGATGAGTTTAAGGGCTTGCCTGTAAAACAGAAAAGTTTTTCAGTAACAAATTCTCTTGAATTTATTGATAAGATCAAAGAGATTAAATTAACCGAAGGCGAGGTTTTAATTTCGTTCGATGTAACCTCATTGTTTCCTAGCGTTCCCACGGAGCAAACTTTAACATATTTAGAGCAGTTGCTAAAAATTAATAACATAAATGAAAATGTCTGCAGGGAGTATTTAACTCTAACAAACCTTTGCATCAAACAAAATATTTTTCAATTCAACAATGAATTTTTTCAACAAACACAAGGCACGGCAATGGGAAATCCGCTATCGCCATTTATTGCAGACCTTTTCATGAGCAGATTTGAAACGGATCTTGAAAGTGAAAGTGGTTATTTCCCTAGAGTGTGGTGTCGTTACGTGGATGATATTTTCGCGGTGTTTGACACAAACGTTTGCAGAATAGAAGATTTTATTGCCAAATTAAACAATAAATTTGATTCTATAAAATTTACCCACGAATTAGAAACTAATAATAAACTACCCTTTCTAGGTCCTTTTAAAATTTAAGCTTGCTGTAAGGTAACATTTGTAAGTATAAGGAACGTTTGTAACAGCTCACTACAGTAAACTTGCAGTAACGTTACAAAAGAAACACGTATGTAAAGTCACTGTGGGGAATATTTGCCATTTGCAACAAACTTGCAGGAGGCTTTCTGCAAGTAATCTATCAAACTTACACTTGCTTTGGAAAAGATTCTGCAATGTTAATGCAATATTACCTTGCTCAGTGGGTACTCAACAATTCTCCATAATTCATTATATACTTCATCTTTATTACCTACCATAGGCTTCAATACTATATACTTGTTTAGCTACTCCATCTGTTATTTCTTTCTCCAAACCCTTTTTTCCATATACCATTCTATATTTATCTATAATTCTATAATTGCTCAATCTTACTTCTGCTTCTCCTTATTTGTTTGCTTTTGACGTTTTCCCTATTATCGTTGCCTTTATTCCTTAACCTTTTTCCATACCTTAAATCTCGATTTTTACACATTTATGTTTGTTTTTGGCCACAGCCCTTTCTTGATCTGGTCCATACTGTTTTTTAATTAGCACTGCTCTTTGATCTTGTCCATCTTGTTTTGCCTCCGGTCATGATTATTTTCAAAAGTAAATTGCCTCTCTTTTTCAAAGTTGTTCAATTTAATTTAAAACCCTTTCTTTCCTGCTCTTTTTGTGACTAGGAGGATTAATTTAATCTTGAAAACAATCTCTTTCTTTCCTGTTCTTTTTGTTTGCTTTATTTAAAGTCCCAGAATCAATTTAGTTATTATTGTCTTATTAAAAATTTCAGTGAACTTATGTTTTCACTGTTTGTAGTGCTGTATATCTGCTACGTTGAATATCCTTCTTATTTGGCCTGTCTCAAAATCTTTAACTTCACAGCTGTTTATGGTGTCTTCATTTACGATTTCATATGGACCTTCAAATATTGGTTGGAGTTTTGCACATTGTCTGAGCTCTCGATTCCCTATACGTTGAGGTTTTATTACCAATAAATCCCCTTTTTTTTGAATATCACTCTCCTTTTGATTTTCTTTCTCTCCCTGCTTAAATATTTGTCCGATTTTCTCTTTATTCTTTTTCGAACTTGCTACGTCACTCTCTCATACTCTCTCTCCTCTTTCACTATCCATTTTCTTTCTGGTCTTTTACCCGTTATATATATATATATATATATATATATATATATATATATATATATATATATATATATATATATATATATATATATGTTCAGAAAGATTTCCGCGGTCTTTAATGTGAGACATGCTTGGTTCTCGGGTTAAACCGCGTCCAGAATTTATGGAAACTCGACGTTTCGGCTCCTGTTTTGGAGACATTTTCAAGAGGAAAAGGAAATATGTAAGGACACCCTAAGGCCTCAATCTGCCTACTCCTTAGAGTGATGGACAAAGGTGGGTAAAGGAAATATGTAAGGACACTGTAAGGCCTCAATCTGCCTACTCCTTAGAGTGGTGGACAAAGGTAGGTAAAGGAAATATGTAAGGACACTCTAAGGCCTCAATCTGCCTACTCCTTAGAGCGGTGGATAAAGGTAGGTTGGGTTGTTGTAGCTCGATTACGGGGCCTCAATCTGCCTACTCCCCAAATCTCGCCGGAGATCGTCTGTGAGGTCTCAGTGTGTTCAACCCTAGGCCTCAGAGAGATCTGGCAGTTCGTTGCAAGTCTTGTCTTATATATGTCGTTCCGTCTACCTGTTGCGTCATCAGTGAAAGTAGTGGGGTCACCGTCAATTAAGTGGGGGGCTTTGGTCACGGTTTTTTTTTGTTTGTTCCCTCAGGGCTCGTCCGCGGCCTTGCCGCCCCGATAGCACCGCAACCCTTGGTTGATTGTGCATACCCTTAGTCTTACTCCACCCATTCCAAGATCACTGTGCCTTGAACTAGTCTGCACAGCGATTGGTAGGGTGAAGTTTTATATTGCTCTGTCTCCGGTCTAGAGTGACCGTAGATCAGTTGTCTTTTCCGGTCCAGAGCTATACACTCACACAAGATGTGCTGGGCTGATTTCTCCCCCTCGCCGCAGAGTCTGCATGCGAGGTCCTTGGTCACGGTTACCATACATTAAAGGTGCCACCGACAAAATCAGTCGAATTTTCAGAACCCATAATATCAAAACGGTATTCACAACAGACCAAAAACTGTCAAATCTTATAAAAACTCCCAAGGATACGATTCCAAACGAATCCCACGGAGTTTACGAAATTCCTTGTTCCGACTGTTCCCGAACTTACGTAGGACAAACAAACAGACGCATCCACAATAGAATATACGAACACACCCTCGCAGTTAGAAAATCCGACCCCTCATCGGCGCTGGCCATGCATCATATTCATACAGGGCACAAAATAGACTTCGATAATGCCAAAACAATAGCACCGGTTTACAATTTCAAAACGAGAATTATCCGCGAAGCAATCGAGATTGAAAAACGTCCCGATTGTTTAAATAAGAGAGATGATGGTCTTCGCCTTCCGACTACTTGGAAACCTATTATATCTTCTTTACAAACACACAAAAAGGAAATAAATTCCACAGACAATTTTATTGCATCATTATCTGCCTCAACAAATGCCGGTGACCCTCTTAATCCTCCTCTAGATACCGTGACCAAAGCCCCCCACTTAATTGACGGTGACCCCACTACTTTCACTGATGACGCAACAGGTAGACGGAACGACATATATAAGACAAGACTTGCAACGAACTGCCAGATCTCTCCGAGGCCTAGTGTTGAACACACTGAGACCTCACAGACGATCTCCGGCGAGATTTGGGGAGTAGGCAGATTGAGGCCCCGTAATCGAGCTACAACAACCCAACCTACCTTTATCCACCGCTCTAAGGAGTAGGCAGATTGAGGCCTTAGAGTGTCCTTACATATTTCCTTTACCTACCTTTGTCCACCACTCTAAGGAGTAGGCAGATTGAGGCCTTAGAGTGTCCTTACATATTTCCTTTACCCACCTTTGTCCATCACTCTAAGGAGTAGGCAGATTGAGGCCTTAGGGTGTCCTTACATATTTCCTTTACCTCTTGAAAATGGCTCCAAAACAGGAGCTGAAACGTCGAGTTTCCATAAATTCTGGACGCGGTTTAACCCGAGAACCAAGCATGTCTCATATATATATATATATATATATATATATATATATATATATATATATATATATATATATATATATATATATATATATATATATATATATATTGGCGTTTCTTCTGTATTAAGGTTTGGACAATCATTCATTCTGTTCTCGACATTCCAAACTTTATACCCCCATTCTTTTTGATCTTCTTCTATTGATATTCGCAAATATTTTATAACCTCCTGTATATACCTTTCAGCTGGATTGCTGCATGGATCTAATGATTGTAAATTGCATTACAATATTTCTTTTTCACCGAATTGCTTTACGCTTTCACTTCGAAAATATGTAGCATTGTCTAGCAATATTTTCTTGGGCCTTCCCACATCTCTTATGTATGATTTCAATGTTTTTATGACCACATATTTGTTCGTACGCTTGGTTGGGTATAATTGTATGTATTTGGAGAATATGTCCACCATTACCAATATATGTTTAGTGTTGCCTACTTGGTATTAAATCGCTGACAAAATCCATTGCAACTATCTCCAAACATTCTTTTGTTATTATAGCTTTAGGAACCCTTACATTCATATTTTTGCTCTTTTTGAGCTGACATACCGTGCAATTTCCTAGGATTTCTTTCGTCGTCTTAAAATCCCCCTTTGAGTTGTTATTTTCCCTGAATATCATACACGTCTTTCTCACTCCTACATGTCCATTCTCCTCATGTATTGCCGCAATTATTTCTTTCGCCAATTCGCTCGTGATTACATACAGCTCATATCCACTCACAATCTTTATACATACTAGCTCTTTCATAATAGTTCCTCTTTTTCCACAAATTTCTCTGGTCATTCATAATTGCCTCTTTCGAAAACAATCCCTCTCGTTCCTTTAAAACATTGACTCCCACTCTTATTCGCCTTGATTCATTCACATTCTTGCCATCACCTCTCGTCAAAGCATCTGCTACTACATTTAAACTCCCTTTCACATGCCTTATTTCAAAATCATACTCTTGCAACAATAACACCCATCTATAAATTCTATTGCTGACGAATTTATTCTTGAGAACACGTATCAACGCCTGTTGATCCGTCTCAATGATAAACTTGTTTCCCAAGAGATAAAAAACGCAACTTTTCCACACAAAATACCACACTCATCAATTCTAATTCTGTCACACTATATTTTCTTTCATGCTGCTTAGTCACTCTAGATACAAAACATATCGGCACTTCCATTCCCCCCTGCTCTGGCACAAGTACTCCAGCTAATTTATTCATAGAAGCATCTGTCCTCTCAATAAACTTTAATTCATACTGTGGATGATATACTTTCAGTCCACTACAAAACTAATTCTTAATCTAATTGAAAATTGCCTCTTTGTTGCTGCCCCACTGCCATTTTTGCTTCTTCTTTAGCATTTCTATAAGTGGGTACAGTTTTTCGCTCAAATTAGGCACCAACCTTTTAAAATAATTAATCATCCCAACACCATCGATAGCGCACCCGGTATAGTCTCGACTATCTACATGTAGCGGGATTAACCAAAAACTATGTTTTAGGTCCATTTTTGAAAATACCCCAGAATGTGTGATTCTCCCGAAAATTGAATCAATGTTTGCTGAGGCTTCGTACTGCGGTACAGAACATTTATTTATATTTCTGGCAACCAGACAAAGTCTTTACTCACCACTTGACTTTTGTACCACTACAATTGGGTTTATATATGAAGTTTTGCTATTCTCTATTATTCCCCGTTGTTTCATGACTGCTAATTCTTCTGCTACTTCTCTCATATATTTATACGGAATGGGATATGACTTCGCTTTGAAGTTTTCTAAATCCTTTACCTCTATCTTATGTATGTAATTTTTGGCAACTCTCGTTTCATTTATTACTAAACCCTTATATTTTCTTATTAATTCCCCTACTTGCTTTTTATATTTTTCATTGCAGTCTATCTGCTGTTCATTCATTATTTTATACCTATAATCTTCTATATCTTCATATACTATATAATTTATACTTTTTTCTTGACCTTCTTTGTCAATCTTCTTACTCGTTTCTTCACGTATTTTCCCTTATTCTAATTTTTGAGTTGCCCACCGTTACACACTTCTTAAGATAATCTATTATTACTTTATGCTTTTCCATTTCGTCTGTTCCCATTATCATATCGTAGTCCATATTAGCCATGATTAATAATTGTAGTTCTAAGTTCTGCCCATCTATTTCTATTTCCATTGATATGGTTTCATTTATTTCTCCAATCTTTTTTCCTTTAGCATTGATTAACGTTATTTTGGTTTTTTTTTTCTTCCGATATCTCCATTTTTGAGGTTTCCCAGTACTTTTTCATATACGATGGAGGCTTCCGATACTGTATCTAACATTATTTCTATTTCTTTCCTATATATTTTACCCTTTATAAAAATTAAACCTATCGATTCCTCATTTTCTTTCGCCTCTTTATCATTTTTGAATATTTCCCTTGGATGTTCATAAATACATGTATTGTTGGTCGTGTCGTGTATGTCATTGTCGTCATATGGCTTGTGCTTGTCTAAAAATTTGAATGGATGATGGCATCTTCGACAGTCCTGCTTGGACTTCTTGCCCTTGCCTCGTTAACTTTTCCACTCAAATAGATTGCGAAATACGTGTCATTTTGACTCTTCTCCTTCCTTATTGCTCCTCCACTTTCTTTGAGCTCCAGATTTAATTCCCTTATATTATTTTGTCTCATTTGTTGACAATTTTCACGCTCCTCCCTGCGTCTGGGATTTTATTGTTCATTGTTCCCCATACGTTCTCTATTAAAGTTATTATTGTTAAAATTTCCATCCCTGTTATATCGGTAATTGTTCCTATTATTGTCGCCTGGATTATTTTCTTTTCGATACCTATTATATAATTTGTAATTTTCTCTGTTTTCGTTGTATCGGTTATTGTCCCGTATCCATCGTTATTGTTGTTCCCTTGACTGTAGTATCGATTATTATTATTATTATTATTATTATTATTATTATTATTATTATTATTATTATTATTATTATTATTATTATTATTATTATTATTATTATTATTATTATTATTATTATTATTATTATTATTATTTTGCCTGTTGTTTTCTCTGTTCCCAGATATCTTCTTCTTTGTTCGTTTCGTGGGTCGTTATGCTGTCCGTATTGTCGTCCATTATATATGTTTCCCCCATTCGTGTCTTGTCTGTAATCTTGTCGGTTTTCCTCATAATTTCTCCTCCTATTATTTCCCTTATCCTTATTTTCGTCTCGAGTGGTTCGCTGTACTCTTTGCAAATTGTTAATCATTTGGTCAAGCGATCTTATGTTTTGGATTCCGATCGTCTCTGATATTTCATGCCTGAAATGTCTCGCTATGTACATGATAATTTCCCCCTCTCTCATCTTTGGAGTTAAATGCTGTGCCATGTCATATATATATATATATATATATATATATATATATATATATATATATATATATATATATATATATATATATATATATATATATATATATATATATATATATATATATATGTAAAGCATAGCTCGATAATTCCCTAGGATCGTTCGGGTTGCGCTTTCCAAAGTATAATCTTTCTCTGACCAAAGATTGTTGTGTTTCTCCCCAATAATGATTCATAAATTTTCTTTCAAAATAGTCTACGTCCTCTATCTATTCTTCTTTGCTAGTGAACCATATCAGTGCATCCCCTTTCAAGCTCTGCTTTATAATTACTTTCATATCTTGGAGATTGTAGATATTCTGAAGCTTGTTAAGCGAGCTCGTGACGATTACCTTCGGGTGTAATTTGGTTATGTTCCCGTCAAATTTGAGTCCCGTCTCGTTTGTGACTGGGTAAGCCATTCTTTCATTCCCCATTCCTTGCCTTATCTGACGCTCTATTCTTTCTAATTTCTGTTTCATATTTTCTTCCTCTAAGCATTTTTATCGTTCTTATTTTACGTGTATTTCAAAATTCGTGTAAGAATTTTCGGAGCCTCACGTTGGGCGCCAATTATTGAAAACGGAGGGTGTTGTTATAGGTGTATATTGTATAATTTAAATTATAGTCTGTATAATTATGTATTTTAAGTGTTTAATTGGTTTATTTAAATGTATTAAATGTATTCTGATGTTTTTAGATTTTTATTTTTTAAATAAATGATAGTAATTTATGTATAGTTTTTGTTAATAAATGTTGGGCGCCTTTTGATTTTGCTCAAAATAAATGTAATTTTAATCTACCAACAGTGTCTCTTTATTTTAGGACACTCGTTATATACCTTTATAGCAATACTAATATTTCTTTTTAAAATATCATATTATGATTGTTATTACAGTTCTTAGTCTATGTAATTTCTTTTGAGAAAATAAATATTTACCTGTTCCTTGTTATTCTGTTTTTTATTTATTTACCACGGCTACCTTTGAGTATCTCTTTCTCTACAGGGAATATTTTATCTTTGGATTCTGAAGTAAAAATTAGTAGACAGGGCGTCACCTGGGCTGACCCCTTACACTTTCCAAGATGGCGTCTGCGCATGCGTTGACAAATGACGTCATGACGGCAGGAGTTATCTGCCATCTGGTCGCGGGTAACCTGTCAGTTCAGATGTTCCAAGATGGTTGCTGCTGCCAGTATGTATTCCGACACTTTGGCCAGACAGGTAGTGGGGGTGGGAGTGGGGATACCTCCACTCATCCCCAAGGGGGCGGAGCCCCACCGCTGTGGGCGGATCCCCCACCGTCGGAGGCGTGCCACGCCCCAAGATGGTCGACTTTCCAAGATGGCTGTCAAGAGCTCTGCCTAAAAGATGACGGTCCAAGATGACTATTATTTCTAGCGAAATTTTTCTAGGGAAATTTTTATGTTTCTTAAAAAAAAATCGGATCAGATGAGTTCCGAACCCGGGGCTTACAGATGAGAGCTGACGACCTTACCTCTGAGCTATGTAAGCACTTATTATTTTACTGTTTGAGGTTTGCATATATACGACTAAAAGGCCATTAATATATGGTAAATAGTTTGAACCAAGAAACCCGTAACGTGCAACATATTGAAATTTTAAAAAAAGCTTTTGTTATTACTAGACAATTAGGTGATTTACAATTAATAAGTAATATGTTTAATATTAGACTATATGAATGACTGGAGCATAGTGTTGTGTTTAAGGTTTGTATATATAAATCAAATTCTATTAAAACAAGCCATACATAAAGCTTTTTGTTATTAGACATAAGACGTAATAATTAATATTTTTTAATATTCGGCAGACTATTAGATTTCGCATAGTGTTGAAATTAGCCGAACGCCGCAATTGTTATATGGGTAGGTTCTAAAAATAACACACAGAGGTCGTTGGCAAACAAAGAAGGAAGTTAAGAAACAAAATGGACAAGAGGTTCAAATAGGAAACCAAACTTAAATAACGCAGAGACAATAGAGGTCGCTGGAAAAACTAAGAAGGAACCCAGAAACAAAATGGACAACAGGTTCAAATCTTTAAAATAGGAACTTTTAGTCTTATGTGTGGGCTCAGCAAGTAGTTGATTTTATTTTGAAAGAGATACAGGTTCGATTCCTGATATATGCTCGTAATATGATAGTGTCAAACAAATACGAAGAGGTACTGAATAACTAAACAGTAAGCCCAAAAACAATGGTTGGTTACAGGTACAATTCCCGATGTTTGCAACTTTCTTACTTTTTAAGTTAACCCCCACGTGTTTGGTGTCATGTTACTCGTCTAAGTAAGCAGAATTCAATTATAGCATATGCGCATGCGCGAACTAACTTTTTATTTATTGGTTTAAAGGTATGGTATTTGGTGTCATTTTATTCGTCTTAATGAGTAGAATTCAAAAATAAAATGATCCACCATTTTGATTTCATATGTCACGACGTTTTAAAAAATGTCTGTTGACACATGCTCAAACCAACTTTCTTAGCTTTTAAGTTAACCCCCACGTGTCTGGTGTCATGCCACTCGACACGACAAGCAAAATTCAAATATTGCATATGCGCATGCGCAAACCGACTTTTTTTATTTATTTGTTTAGAGGTACCATGTTTGGTATCATTTTATTCGTCTTAATGAGTAGAATTGGTGTCTGACGCTTGTGCGAAAATGATATAAAAAACTTTAAACCCTTATCGTGGAAGATCCGTGAGATGTAAGAGAGAACCAACACATGCACGGTGTTAAGGAGGCGAAACCAAATTGGAATATACAATAAAATGGCCACTGTCGGTCTAAAATTTAAATCCTTATATCTTTTGAACGGAAAGTGATAGAAAGGAACCGACTTCAAAAATATATCGTTTCGTAACAAGGTCCACAGTAAAATGAGATAAAAAACTTAAAACCCTTATCGCAGAAGATCTGTGAGATGTACGAAAGAACCAACACATGCACGGTGTTCAGCAAGTCAAACTCTATAAACATACCCAATAAAAATGTTACTTCCGGTAGACACTTCCGGTATAGCTATTCTTAGAGCTACATACATGTGTGACACCTCAAAATAATCGTCTTGTTGAACAGAAGAAAGAAATATAGTTTTTAAGTAAATCAGAACAATTTGTGTTAACACCTAAGAACAACACACTCTCTCTTAAACTTAATGAAGTTACTTTCAGAGAAAATTTCAAGCTCACCATGAGGACCAGTATTCAATAGCGTATTTAAATGTTGACTACATCAAGTGATGCGTGCTACAGGCAAATTTTAGTACACCCTCTTAGACTTATTGAGGTTGACGGCACAGACAGCTGTCAAGTGTACCTAACAAACCAAAGTAAATATGGCTTGAAGAACAGTCTTCAATTGTCCTAAACCAACACGTCTCTATCATTTCAGAGTAATCTTAGCCATGTGACCAGTCAAACTAAGTATCTTGAAGTGTAGCTTTTATGTATATGGGATATAAAATAAGAAAACCAAAGAGTTAATTGCCTATTAAAACAACAAACTGGCGGAACATTTGGACCAACGGAATTCCGTTGGTCCAAATGTTCCAGCAGAAGGAGTTGATTTAGTACCTACAACTGCTACACACTTAGTAATCATTAGTGGCACTATCATTTCAGAGTAATCTTAGTATTGCAACACTAACTAGCTGTCTTGAGATGTGACTTTTATGTATCATTGGCTGGAAAATAAGAAAACTAAAGAGTCGATTGCCTATTACAACAGTCAGCTAAAGGAACATTTGGGGTATCGGAATACCGATACCTCAAATGTTCCAACCAAAGAAGCCCACTTAGAGTCACCTCTAGGGGGCCGGAATACCACATACTTGTTGGACTTTGGTATGTTTGGTATTAAATTCCGTTTGCTGCATAACCAAGCATTTTTATGAAAAATTCAACAATTTTTTATTTCTGCATAAGTGAATTTAATCAGAAATATAGAGCTAATCTTTAAGAAACCGAAGTAAAATGATAAGAACATTAAGAACAAACATTACGATACCAAAGTGATCCTAAACACGTCATATGATGCAAATTCTGTAAATCTCTTTAACAGAAGTCAAATACCTTAAGGCAAATAGAACCGACGTATATAACAGATGTGCCTGAGGAGAAGTGTATTCAGAACCTTATTGATTTTATTTAGTTTTAGGTATACGAATATAACAGTCTATGTACCAACGTAACCAACCAACCAACCGTTTTGAGGAGTAGCTTTTATGTATGTATGTAATTTAATTTTCGAGAGTGTAAAAATAAAATTAATGATATATGAAAACTAAGAAAACCAAAGAGTCAATTGCCTATTACAACAAGTTAGCGGAACATTTGGACAGCCGGTATACCGGCTGTCCAAATGTTCCAGCAAGAGTTGACTTAATACCTACAACTGCTACACACTTGGTAAAAATGGATGGAGCTCAGACTGTAAACGACTTGATAGGTGGTACATATGTTTGCAAAGATTTGATTCTAAATTTAGCCTGTTGGATATCCAATCATTTCTAGGAAAAGTGCAACCAACCAACTACCTAACCACCCAACCAACCAACCAGCGTTTAAGGGCGTAGAGATAGCAAGCTACCTACAAGTGGCCCCTCTGAATCTATGATGTTAATGATGGATTGAGAGATTGAACGTGTTTGTATTGAAGGCTTGCAAGCTACGTACAAGTGCCTAGCTGCCTAGCAGGACAGCTGTCTAACAGGGCAGATAGATGTCTAAAAGATGTCTAGCAGATGTATAACAGCCACTCTTTGGCGGAATATAAGCTGAATGTTTTTGAGTCGCTTCAAACAAGACGAAACCAATTTAAAACACATCTACGATAACCATGAGACAACCGACATGGATTTTAAACAATTTTAAAAATATATGCGGCGAGGTTAGTTGATCAACCATCCAGATCAGCCACCGCTGACGTTATAAATATAAAATGGAGGCGAGTGACGTCACAAGAAACGGTGGTGCAGGTGCCCAGGTTAGACCTCTAAGCTTTCCAGGTTAATACCGGGTTAGCTCCATGGTGGTGGACCGATTGGGTCAGCTCGGAGTGGGGAGCGGAGCGATCGGGTCAGATCGGCGGGTGGCGGAGTTGGAACCCCTCTTCTATACCTACTGATATATAAATGTATGTGACGGTTTGGTCGTATATATAAGACAAAGTTTAGACTATAAATACGAATTGATAACTTTGGGTATTATCAAAGCACTATACCTTAGTGTGAATAAACAACATAAAATGATAAACATACTAGCACTGTATAGACCGCCGTCGACGTGTCCTACGTTTATTCTTGAGTTGTATGACTATTTGTCTGAAGAATCACGGAGTGGTGACGTTAATGTTGTGCTGGGGGATATCAACATAAATATTCTTGCCAATAATGATTGTTGCCAGGAGTATCTTAATGTATTACATGAGTTTGGATATGATTCGTTGATAAACACGCCAACCCATGTACAGGGTATGAGCCAGATTTGTATGGACCACATATTCATGAAAACAAAGCAACCGCTTGAGTACTTCTCGTCTATTATTTTTAAAACAACCTTGACTGATCATTACTCCACTCTGCTTGCATGTGATCCTAATACTAAGGAGAAGCTTGTCCAGTGCGTTAACTCATTTAAGTCATATGTTGATTATGATAAACTTAAGAGTAAGCTGGAGATCGAAAATTGGCTCGGCATTTATTGCAGTCAGGACCCGAATTTCGCAACGGAATGTTTCATCAACAAATTAAAACAGATGGTCCAAAATTGCAGTGTTAGATTAGGATCACGAAAAGAGTTGTAAAAATGAACCATTGGATTACGGAAGGCTTGGTAAAGTCGGTGAATAAAAAAATGCGAAGTACAAACGTTTACAGAAAAGACCGTTCGATCTCGCTTGCAAGCACAATTTAAACCATATAGAAATATTCTTACCGACTTGATTGAGAATGCTAAGTCTGATTTCTATAAGCGTGAAATCACTAAAAATAAAAACTGTCCTAAGCACATGTGGAAGTGTGTAAACAATATTGAGTCAAAGGAGAGCGTCATTAATATCAAGGAAATTAGGATTGATGGAAAAATCATTCGAGATAAATTTACCATGGCAGAAGGGTTTAATAATTATTTTGCAGATGTAGGAGTAAAACTGGCGCAACGGATAAATAGACCTGGAATAAGATCAAGATACAGAACAACAAAGAGTAGCATATTTTTGGATAAGCCAGAGAAAGAGGAGGTTAAAAAGGTGATTGATGAACTGAACATAAATACATCGCCAGGCATGGACGGTATTAGTGCAAATGTGCTTAAAACTTGTTCACAGTACATAATGGAGCCCATGACGTACATAATTAATCTAATCTTAGCGACTGGAGTTTTTCCCAAAATCCTCAAAATAGCAGTTATAAAGCCGGTGTTTAAGTCTGGCTATAGGTTGGAGACCTCTAATTACAGACCTATATCGTTGATTTCGAATATTTCTAAAATAATAGACAAAATTATTAAAGAAAGATTGAACAATTTTATTCAGAAATACAATCTAATATCGCAACACCAATATGGCTCTCAGAAAGGCCGGTCCACATACGATGCTATAGCGGATTTAACAGCAAAAATTAATAAAGCCATAGATGAAGCACGACCGGCAATTTGCATTTACATTGGACCTTGCCAAAGCATTTGATACGGCCAGCCACCAAGATTTATTGCAGACTTTGCAAAACATGGGGATAAGGGTACAGCTCACAAATTGCTGGAGAGCTACGTATCAGAGAGAGAGAGAGAGAGAGAGAGAGAGAGAGAGAGAGCAGTGTGTTACAATAGATGGTAACATAAGTACCACAAAAAGGGTGCGTTTTCGGGTACCGCAGGGGACAGTTTTGGGACCAGTATTGTTCATTCTGTATATGAATTCATTGTTTGACCTACATATCTCAGCTGAAATTACCAGCTTTACCGACGACACGCTTGTCTTCTATGAGGGCATTCAATGGTCCACTTTAAAACAGACAATACAATATGAAGTTCCCATTTTATTGGACTATTTTAGTAAAAGACTTTTAACGATTAATCTGAAAAAGACGGTATACCCACCTTATGTTAGCTACAGATCTAGTCAACCTGAATTTACGCAAATAACATTAAGATATAATAACCGTGACAGTTTAGCTGTCCACCAGCTCAACAGTCAAATACCTCGGTATTACCATAGATAGTCACCTCAAATGGGATGCCCATATAAGTGAATTGGTTACCAAAATGAGATGTTTAATATGTAGGTTTAAATACTTATTTCTTTATTAGGATTGGTTCACACCAATATTAGTTACGTAATTATAGCTTAGGAAGGTGTGGCTGTTTGCTTCTACAAAATATTGTAAATTGTCCAAAAATGGATATTAAAGGTAACTTATGGCATGTGTTATACATATCCAAGTAATGCGTTATTCAGTGAAGCTGTGGTAATGGATCCCAGACAAGCATATGTTGTCGCACTTTTACTGCACTTTCGTAAGGGTGTTTTTGCGAGGAGGCGCGTGTGACATATTTACGGAACAAGATTTTATCACACGTTTATCTTGCGCCCAATATACATTATACCGGAATCCATAGACACTGAACTCACAAGTTCTTTTTAAAACCAAAATTAAGTCTTGGATAAATCAATTACCCAGGCAGGAAACACATCGGTTGATTGATGCTGGAAGTTACTTTACCCATCGATTGTGCGAACCCACAGGTTTTTGGGTGTTTATGAGAGTGCATAGAAGTATGGGTGTGTGTGTTAGTGAATGTACATTAACCTTTTCATGTCCGTCAATATTTAGCCATACTTGTAGAGATTTTGCAGTGATATTCAGATTGGTTGATACAAGTGAAGCGTTGATAATCTCTTAGTTTTTGTTTTCCTTATATGGTGTATAATTCCTTTGCATGTAAAGATACATCGGTGTGACAGAAAGCAACATCACTGTAAACCTGGTAAATATATTTATGAGAATGTAGCCCATATGCATGCTTTCCTTTATGGGTGTTATCATGGTCATTTACCTTTTCAAGTTAAAAGTATAACGTTTCCAGTAGATTAGTGTTTAGGTCATTTTGTATTTTTTTGGTTTGTTATTGTTTTGGTGAGTAAACATTATATATATATATATATATATATATATATATATATATATATATATATATATATATATATATATATATATATATAACAACAGGTCTGTGGCTCCTGGTACTACTTATCTCTTTGTTACAGTGTGTTAGAGCGGATATATATTATTCCTGGTTGCATGTAGTCTTAGCACGATTGAAGAGACGTCGCACTTCTCTTCGTAATTTGTCGAGATTTTTGTTCCGCCAAAATTGCGTCTAGCCGGACCTGTCAACTTTCCAACCCGCATTCCCGAATGTGTACGAAGTCTGAAAATACATAAATTAGGGGTAGTTTTGAAGGGTTGAATACTTGAAATATTACAACTTTACCTCTACAATAAATAATCTAAAAAGAGTCACAATATTTGTCAAAATGCAATTGAGAAGGTGGTTTCGGGTAAGGACTTTATCGACTTTTTTTACGCACAGCGAAAGAAAAACACCTTATAACAAAAATATAACTCATCAGAGACGCCTCTATAAAACTAAAAAATCTGCTTCTCCACAAGGTAAAAAATTGCTGAAACCAGATGATGTTGAAAACATTGCAATTAATCTTATGAATCCACCCAACCTGTTCAATAAAGCTTTTTTTATAAATATATTTTGCATTTCTATCGCTATGCGTAGAAAAAAGTTGTTAAGTCCTTACCCGAAACAACCTTACAATTACATTTTGACAAATATTGTAATTCGCTTTTTAGCTTGTTTATTGTAGAGGTAAAGTTGTAACATTTAAAGCAGTCAACCCTTTAAAACTACCCCTAATTTCTATCGGGGAGATACCAACTTTTATTATTTATCAGAGGGCTCAGTAAGTTATTTGAGCTTTTTAGAGAATTTTCTTTAAAAAGTCACTAATAAGGCGTTCTCGACTTTTGAATTTAAAAACAATTTCTTCAAATGAGCGCGAACTAGGCCCCCTAGAATACAAATGTAGCAAGAATAATGTTTAACAAACCCTGAAGTCTAATAAGCTTTAACCGTCGTTGTCTTTGATTTTACTAAAATACTTCCAGAAAATTCATTTGAAATAGAGCCTTTCTCTGATGCTTTAGCAGTAGTTTTAGCTAGAGAGTTTATCGTTTAATGGTACATAATTTTAAGCGAATTTTCGTAAAAAATCAATAAATATCCGTTATTATACAAGATACGAGAAAAATGTATATTCTAACTATAGAGTATCTTGAGCTACATCTTAAAGAGATATTTCTACAATCACAGGGTTGATCGTTAGTGATACAAATTTTTGTGTGTTTTTTGTTTGTTAAGCGAACACGCCTAATACTATTGCGTTGTTGTTTTTCCATCGAAATATAATTAATGGATGTTTGTTAGAAAATAATTTCTGGACGCATCAAGTGCGTTATGGTAACGAATTTTCATTAAAAGCTTCAAATTTGAATAGCTCATTTTGCTATTAACCTATATAAAGGTTCGTTGGCCGGGAAACCAGTTTCTTTCGGGAACATTTAAAGTTTATTTTCCGAAAATTTTTGTACATTTTCAAAGAATAAAGTTATTTAAAGAAATATGGTACATTCTCTCGCATGTACACAATATACTGGTAAGCAAATTAGATGCCTGCTTTCTTTAAAAAAATTTTTAAATGAAAATTCACTACCATAACGCACTTGCTGCGTCCAGACTTTATAGATTTTAGCTGTTATAGAGAAAAAGTTTATGATTTTATGAAAATTTTCAATGTTTAAAAAGTCTGAAATTAATTATTTACGTAAGACAACGTATGATATTTAAATGTAACTAATACCCACGTTTACAACGTTTACATACTTATTAACGTTTACATTTAAATTTGGCATTGGAATATTATCGGCAGACTTCGTATACTTTCGGGACTGCAGGTTAGAAAGTTGGATGGTCTGGCTAGACGCAAGTTTCCGCCAAGATGACCCTCGACTGCCTTTTCTGTCTTTAGTGGACAGTTTTCGCGATACGCTGAGATAATTGCGTCCCTTATTTGTTCTGAGGCGATTTCTATCTCATCACGTTCTCCTACTATGGGGATTGTGTATTTCCCCCATTCTCGGGGGAACAATATGAAGAAGAAAAATATAAATAAAACCAAAACCAAGGAGACGGAGATATGGGGGATCAGCGGGTAGCTTCGGTCACGGACCTGTCCTCGACACCGAAGCTGGAGGCTGGGTCGCACCGGAGGGCGGCGATGTCCGCGGACTCTGGGGCGCCCTCCACCAATGAGGACCTTACTGTAGGGGTAGAGGGACTGTCCCTGTAGTCCCAGTGTCTTTCCGGGGCGTAAAGAAAGAAGTTCCGGAGGGCGCCGAAAGTGGCGACCGGGGCGTAGACGGTCGAGGAACCTGTAAAGGCGCAAGAGGGGAGTGCGAGTTAGAACAGGCCGCCCTCGGACTCTAGCACTCCTACTACAGACAGACGTCCCAAATTGGCCAGGGCCGGAACACCGGCACAGGCTGGCTCGTATAGGGAGGCTGCGGAGGGCCTCGGGATGGCGCTGATTGACAGACGCCATCGTGAGGTCACGCTCGACCAGGGGAAGGCGGACCCGATCCAGGCTGCGGTGGTAGTTGCGGTGGACTCTCTTCAGGAAGGGGAGAGCCGGCCTCAGTTCCACTGGGCGCTCCTCGAATGGGCATCCTCTGGATAACCTGTGCCGGCCCGCAGTCGCGAGATTCACTGCGGAAAACGATCGGTGGCCTCTGTCAGATTTGGGAGGGGGCGGACTTGACAGCCGTCGAGCCCAAGGAACTCCCAAAGAGACACAAGGTCCTCGTACGGATCCCTGATACCGTCCCGCATGAGATGGTGATCAGAAGACTGAAGATCCAGAACCCTGAACTGGGGACACAACACTGCATGCAACAACTGCATTTTTGTCAGAAAAGGGATAGAGTTCCTGCCTTTAATGAATTTCTGTTCCAGGGACCTGGCAACCTGGAGGTGCGGATGGGCCGAGGGACAGTACTGTCGGATCGGCCTATCTACCAGGGGACAGCAGGGACCCTTCTCCACCCAAGGAATTGGAGCAGCTGATGGTGGGTATCAGAGCAGGTGAATGGCAGACCATCATCGGCATGGATGCGAACGCGCACCATGAGTTGTGGAGAAGCCCAGGCACAAACTCTAGAGGTGAGTCACTTTTACAATTCTTTATGAAATTCAATTTAGACATATTGAATAGAGGTAATAAACCGACCTTCGTCACAACACGGCGTGAGGAAGTTTTATATCTAACAGTTTTCACTCAGTTTCTGGGCGACTTTCTTAAGAACTGGGCTGTGTCTGGGGAAGTGAGTTGCTCAGACCACAGATACATCTGGTTTAGAATCGACAAAGTCGAAAGACAAACGGTATGGTACCGGGTTCCTCGCAAGGCGGACTGGGAAGTCTACAGGGCAGACCTAGCAGTGGAACTGCGGGAGGTTAAGAGTACCACAGACAATTGCGGCAGCCCAAGTGCGAGTTGCAATCCCCTCGGCCTATAACGCCAACTGCCCCCTGAAAATGAGGGCATCCACCAGGAACGTCCGTGATGGAACGAGGACCTCAGGCAAAGGACGTAGGTTTGTAAGCTGTTCAATGTGGCCAAAAGGTCGGAAGCATGGGATGAATAGAGTCATGACCTAACAAGCTACAACAAAAGACTGAGAGACGCCAGGAAGGAGTCGTTGAGGATGCACTGCGAGGAAGTGGAGAGCACATCCGAGAGCGCTCGACTACACAAGATCCTGTCCAAGGGCACTCAGACCAACATAGGCTCCCTTAAAGCATCGACGGGAGGGTTTACAAGCTCGGGGGAAGAAACTATGGAAGTCCTACTACGGACGCACTTCTCCGCCTGCAACATAATAAACGAATCACCTCCGGACTGGGAACACTCAGAAATAGAGGCACCGTACAGGCGGACATCTAGAGTAGACTGGACAGTCGCTAAAGAGGTGGTTACCTGGAGCAAAATTAGATCAGCCATTAAGAGCTTTAAGCCTATCAATTCCCCGGGATTCGATGGAATAATGCCCATCATGCTCCAACAGGGTATAGACATACTGGCGCCGGCGCTTACTCTCATTATGAGGGCCAGCCTGGCTCTGGGGTATATTCCGAGGGCATGGAGACTGGCTAGGGTTGTATTCATTCTTAAACCTGGGCGCCCAACAGACCAGGTAATGTCCCTGAGGCCAATAAGTCTCGTGTCCTTCTTGCTAACAATGGAAAAACTGCTCGACCGGCACATTAGGGGCGGTGTACGGGAAGCATAACCCCTACACTGCGGACAATATGCATACAGAGAAGGAGTCTCAACAGAAACCGCACTGCACCAACTGGTGCTGAAACTAGAGAATACGCTGGAGAACAGGGAGGTGGCGCTGGGGGCTTTCCCAGACATAGAAGGGGTATTCAGCAACACCCCATTAGGATCGGTACTGGCAGCTGTCAGGGAGCGGGGAGACCTGCTGCAGGTGGATCGGTTCCATGCTCAGGTACAGGGCGGTGTTCACCTCACTCGAGGAAGGGACTCTGCTGGCCGGGGTGGCGGCGGGGTGTCCGCAGGGGAGCGTTCTGTCTCCCCTGCTCTGGTGCCTAGGCGTGGACGGCCTGCTAGGGAGGCTCTAGGGAAGGGAGTACGAGGTACAGAGCTATGCGGACGACATTGTCATCATAGTACAAGGAAAGGTTACACAGTCAGTGTGGGAGCGCATGCAGACAGCACTGAAAGTGGTGGAAAGGTAAACGGTTGGCCAAGTGTTCGTGGTGAGCCCCGAGAAAGCAACCGTCACACTGTTTACGAGGAGAAGGAAGTGGGAGAGCGACAGAACTCTCGCTCTATACGGTAGAAACATATCAATGGCCAGGGAGGTAAATTATCTTGGGGTCGTATTGGAGTCTAAGCTAACCTGGAATGGTAATGTAGAAAAAATAGTGCGTAAGGCAGTTATGACCCTAGCCGTTACTAGGCGGCTATATGGAAAAACGTGGAGACTAAGACCTAGTATGCCCACTGGCAGTACACAAGGGTGGTCAGACCACATACGCGGCACTAGCCTTGTGGCCTAAGGCGATACAATCCAGTCCCAAACAAAACCTAGGCAAGATCCAAAGGATGGCTTGCCTGGGCATCATAGGGGCCATGACTTCAACCCCAACAACAGCCGCCATGGAGGTGTTGCTGGATCTTCCCCCTACACTTAGTTATAATTGGGGGGAGGGGGGGGGGCTAGGGCTATACCGACTAGACTGAAGATCAACGCAGGCTGCAGGGCCACTGCAAAATTCAAGATATCGTAAAGGAGCCCACGTTGGAAATGAGGTCAGACTTCGCGAGCCCGCGAATCTGCAGGGAAAACAATTTTACAGGGGAAATCCCCCACCGCGAGTCATGGCGAGGGAGACACGGGACGCGCTCCTCTGGTTCACGGATGGATCCGGTGGGGAGCGTGGGACGGAGGCATGCGTTTATTCAGAAGGACCGAGGGTAAGTCACAGTATTTTCGTGGGAGCTCATGCAACGGTCTTTCAGGCCGAAATGTATGCCATCTTGCACTGCGTGCGAGAGAACAAGAGGAGAGGCTACACCAATAAGCGGGTCCTCATAGCTACAGAGAGTTAGGCAGCCCTTATGGCTCTAAGTAGCCTACGGGTAAATTACAGGCTGGTAAGTGAATGCGGAGACGAGACAAGCGACCTGGTTGGACGAATGAGGTCACCCTCATCTGGGTGCCGGGTCACTCGGGGGTCAAAGGCAATGAAGAAGCTGACAGTCTCGTGAAGAGAGGCTCAGCAGAACCATTTATGGGACCAGAAACAGTTATGAGCGTGATGAAGGGCACTGCCAGGGAATCCATTAAGTGCTGGGTCAGAATCGAGCATAAGGTGTACTGGGCAGACTGTCCAGGGCTCAGACATGGTAAGTCAGTAATTGAGGAACCCAGTTCGAAGAGAGCTGTGGAGCTGTTAAATCTTAGCACAGGACAGCTCAGGAACATACCAGGACTCTTGACGAGACACATGGCCGCTGAGAATCACCTGCATAAAATGGGGTGGTTCGAGGGGGACCTGGCATGCAGACTCTGCGGAGAGGGGGAGGAATCAGCCCAGCCCATCTTGAGCCAGTGTAAAGCTCTGAACCGCAAAAGACAACTGATCTGTGGACAGCCTAGACCGGAGACAGAGCAATATAAAACTTCACCCTACCAATTGCTGTGCAGACTAGTGCAAGGCACAGTGATTTTGGAATGGGTGGAGTAGAAAAGACAAAGGGCATGCACAATAAGCCAAAGGCTGCGGTGCTATCGGGGCGGCAAAGACGCGGACGAGCCCTAAGGGAGAAAAAAAAAGGGGATTGGGGACTCAATGCGGGACCTGAGGCACTGCGTGCAGCCCTCCCAGTCCGTCTTTCTCGCGTCACGATATTCCACCAGATGTTTAGGGCTTGTTTCTATTTCAACCAGAATATGGACATTGTCTGAAAATGAAGGTTCAGACGATACCCACCATTTGATTATTTTGTTGCTCACGCTAGTGAGAATGCTAATTGAGCTCATTGTGAGATCTAAAACCTGTTCTCGATTGATGGTTATAAATGTTGGTTTTCAACCTACGTTGCTAACAACCAGCTCTTCTCCTATTATGTATTCAAACAAAACTGTTATGAGTCACTACTTACCCTGCCTGTTCATGTTCCTGCTCTCCTACACATATCCTACACATACGATGTGAGTTGGCATCACTTCCAATTGCAAGATGATCATTGTTCCTCTTGCAGTAGGCGATCAATTTCTGCATTTTTGCTGGCGGAAGTTGGTCTGCATCTTTGTCTCCGGGGAAGTAGGCTGAACAGGCTATAATGTCTAACCTGCTCTTTCGAAATGTGATCATGGATACAATATTTTTGGTACAGTAACCTAAAGGTACCAAATACGTCAAGTTGTTTCTGATCCAGATACAGGCTCTGGCACTGCTCCCAGAGCCAGCCTCTATTATTTTACCAGAAGTATTACCCAGCCCTTTGGTTTGGTCAGAATTGGTCGTCCGGGGTCCTTGGAGAAAAGGCGACTAACTGGAGAAGTTGGGGTGTAAAGTTAGTTCGCCTCCCCGTGGTGCACCCTGGATAGCGTCTACTATTAGACGTGAACTAAATGAACTAACCAAACCGTAACCCTTCCTAGTCATGTCTTAGGAGGGCCGGGAATGCTTGCCTTAATTGGCCGGCATTGCGAGGAGAGTCCTCTATAAAAAACCCACATCGCAAGGTCGTTGGCGGGTTGGTGCCGAGGCGATGATGCTTCTGGCCGATATGGCCGGGCATTGGCAGGATGGTAATTCTGTCGCTAACGTTAACCCTCCCCAGGGAAACCGGGCGACCTCCCTGTGTAAATGCCTATTCATGGGATGCGGGGCTCTTCCATGGATGTCTATTTTCCCTTGCTGCTCGTGGGACCAAACATGGACACGACTTACACAGACCCAATAGAGGAGGTGGCAGGATTCAACCTTCCACTGGAACCTCCAGAGGGAAACAACAGGGGAAAGGAATGACCACCCCTAGGACGACTACCAAAGGTAGACCCTCCTATAGGAAGCTTGGTTATCGAGCTCCTAAAAAGGAGGAGGCACCTGCACCATAATTCCCCTTTCCTTTAAGCTCCTTAAACTACTCGTTTTTCCTCCATACATTCCTATATTCCTACCCCCATGCCCACCAACTTAAGGTGCATTCAAGCTAATCTGCATCATGCTAAGGCTGCGACATACCTCCTTAGCATGAAATTAAAGGAAGAGCAAATAGATATTGCTCTTCTCCAAGAGCCCTGGACCGCTAATTCGGAACGAACTAAAGGGCTGGGTAACACTTCTGGTAAGATAGTAGAGGTGGGCTCTGGTACTAATCCCAGAGCCTGTATCTGGATCAGAAACAACTTGCAGTATTTTACACTTTCAGAGTACTGCACCAAGGACATGGCATCCATCCATCTCGTGATCACATCCGGGGGGACCAGGCTGGAAGTAGTGGCCTGTTCGGCCTATTTCCCTGGAGACAGAGATGCAGAACAACCACCTCCAGCAAAGGTGCGGAAATTGATCGCCTACTGCAAGAGGAACAACTATCACCTCGTAAAGGGGTGTGATGCGAACTCCCATCACTTGGCTTGGGGGAGCACGGACACTAACAGACGAGGTGAATCACTATTTGAATACATTTTAGGGGAGGAGCTGGTTGTCAACAACATAGGCTCGGAACCCACCTTTCTTACAGCCAACCGGAGAGAGGTTTTAGATCTTACGATCAGCTCAAGGCTTTTGAGCTCAAAAATCCTCAAATGGAGGGTGTCGTCTGAACCCTGATGTTCAGACCATGCCCATATCCTATTTGAGATTGAAACAGGCCCTAGACTTGTGGTGGAGTATCGGGACCCGAGGAGGACGGATTGGGAGGGATACAAACAGTCCCTCGCCGGCAGACTTGGGTCCGCAATCCCCACAGTGAGGGATCGTGATGAGATCGAGATTGCGGCCGAACAGGTTAGGGAAGCTGTGGTCTCTGCCTATCACGAAAACTGTCCACTGAGGTCAAAGAGAGACAGTCGGGGGTCTACTTGGTGGAATAATAACCTCGATAAACTATGAAGAGAAGTTAGACGTCTCTTCAATCGTGCTAAGATTGCAGGCAACTGGGAGCAATATAAAACTGCTCTAACGCATTATAATAAAGAGATCAGGAACGCTAAGAGGGAGTCCTGGAGGAGGTTCCGCGGGGACATTAATAATTTGCCCAGCAGCGCCAGAATCCACAGGATTCTCTCACGCGATCGTGTACAGGAACTGGGATCGATAAAACGACCAGATGGTTCCTTTACTGAATCTCGGAAAGAAACGTTAGAGCTCTTAGCACACACACACTTCCCAGATTGTCTGATCCTGAGCAACGGTGAGGTCCTACCAGCTGAGGGACGATCTAAACGCCCCCAAAGGGAGGACTGGCTAGTTGCTCGGAGAATAGTTACAGCCTCGGCAGTGGAGTGTGCTGTGAATCATTTCCAGCCATTCAAGTCGCCAGGGGAGGATGGGGTGGTACCGGTCCTACTACAAAAGGGACTGGAGATTCTCCTACCCTTCCTTATCAGGCTGTTCAGAGCCAGTCTGGCCTGGAACTATATTCCTTCCAGCTGGACGGTGGTTAGGGGGGTTTACATTCCCAAATTGGGACGTAATGACCTCCTACCTACTTCACTGAGACCTCTCAGTATTACATCATTCCTCCTGACGGGATTGGAAAAAATACTGGACGGGCACATTGGGGGGAACATCTTACCCAAGAACCCCCTAAATACCCACCAGTATGCCTATCAAACTGGCAAATTAACTGAGTTAGCGCTCAATAACCTCGTCGAGAAGATCACACACTCTCTGGAAAATGGAGAGGTTGCGGTGGCGGCATTTCTCGACATAGAAGGAGCATTTAATAATGCATTACCGATCTCCCTCTACGAGGCCACTATCGCTAGGGGGGTGGAACCTACCATCTGTGGCTGGATCGGAAACATGCTGCACAATCGGACCATTATTACCTCATTACGGGGAGAGGTGGTCAGCGTTAGGGCTGCGAGAGGGTGTCCCCAGGGGGGCGTTCTATCCCCCCTGCTGTGGTCCCTCTTTGTGGACGACCTGCTGGCTATCCTCGGACTCTGGGAGGTTGAGGTCCAGGCGTATGCGGATGATCTCGTCATAATGGTTAGAGGCAAATCTGAGGAGGAACTGTCTAGTACTCTTCAAGAAGCACTAAATGTAGTCAATGATTGGTGCCGTAGTGAAAAGATGTCTGTGAACCCTCGCAAAACGATCATTGTCCCGTTCACCAGAAGAAGAAGGTTGGACAAATTAAAACCACCTAATCTTATGGGGGAAAACATTCCATTTTCGGACCAAGCAAAATATCTGGGAGTTATCCTAGATAAGAAGCTCAACTGGGACAGACAGTTAGAAAATGTTATCCGCAGGGCTAAGATGTCCCTGTGGACCTGCCGGAGAATCTGTGGGAACAACTGGGGAACAAACCCCCAACAGATGTACTGGCTCTATGTAGTGGTTATCAGGCCTATGATAACATATGGAGCCATAGTTTGGTGGCCTAAGGTACTTCGTGGTACCGCGAGGGCCAAACTGGCTCATCTACAGAGACAAGCATGTCTGATGATAACGGGAGCGATAAGCACTGCACCATCAGTCGCTCTGGAGGTCCTCCTCAATATTCCCCCACTTCACATATGGTTGGAGAGGGTGGCGAGGTGGACAACGTACAGACTAACACAAACGGCAGATAACATGCCGAGGGAAGTCAGTCTGAGGGGGTCCGGACTCCTTGATGACAGTGATTGTCACAGGATTCTGGGAATGGTCTCGGACTTGATGCCTACAAAAATCAGCAGAGATCTGTCTTTCAAAACCGTCCTCCCGGAAAGGGAGGACTGGGACCGGAACCAATCGACCCTGTTGAGAGCGGACCTCTGCTGGTACTCTGACGGCTCCAAAACCAATATGGGAGTAGGAGCCGGCGCATATGGGGGCAGCACCGATGCTAGACTATCAGCTAGCCTCGGCAAGTACGCAACCATACACCAGGCAGAAGTTTATGCCATCGAGATGTGTGCAAGGGAAAGCTTAAAAGACCTATGCACAAACAAATCGATAAAGATATATGCAGATAGCCAAGCTGCAATAAAGGCTCTTGGTTCCTACCGGTGCAATTCAAAGACGGTATGGAGTTGTAAATCTGCCCTTAACGAATTGGGCAGCTGTAATGAGGTGTCGCTGGTCTGGATACCGGGTCACTCGGAGCATGATGGCAACGTTGCGGCAGACGCGCTTGCCAGGAGTGGTGCCCAGTGTGACTTTGTCGGACCAGAACCGGTGCTGGGAATAACATCTTGCACAGCAAAACGCACCTTAAAGACCTGGACAGATAGAAGGACAATTCAATATTGGCAAAATCTTCCAGGATTAGCTCACTCTAAGGCCTTCATAAATGGCCTGTCTGAGTCAAGGGCTAAGAAACTTCTAGAGTTGAACAGACAACAACTGAGTACTCTAGTCGGCCTGTATACAGGACACTGTCGCTTGCGGCATCACATGCACCGTATTGGGATCGGTCAGGAGACCGAGTGCCGGCTGTGTATGGAGAATGACGAAACAGCAGAGCACGTGCTGTGTTCCTGTCCGGCAGCGGATAGGACTAGACACCTGCTCTTTGGCAAGGTAAAGCTTGCTCCAGAGGATCTGGATCAACTTTCGCCCGCAAAGGTTATCGACCTCTGTAGGAGGCTGGATTTGTTGGGCGAAATATAGACATTAGGCGTGAGCCACAATAGACCTTATGGTCGCGGTGGAGGGACCGATATGGACCACTCACAATCTAACCTAACCTAACCTAACCGGAGAAGTTGGTGCCGCCGTCCAACAAACCTTTTCCTTTCATGGTCTTAACTACCTTATATTTAATGACACAATACGCTTTCCTTTGTATATAGAACTTAATTTTTCATCATAGTCTGCATAGTCAAATACCAAATCTATGCATATTTGACTGTTATCATAAAGACATAAACGAACTGGCAACTATTACAACCTTTACACCCCCTATTTTATTGTTAAAATTTTGAATTTTTGTTTTTGTGTGTATTTTTTCTTCTCTACTTTCATTCCCTTCAACTCGTTTTGTATATTATATATTTTTTTATTTTGTTGTATTTTCTCTTATAAAAATGCTTTAGTAAAAATATCGAATTTCGCAATCATACATTATCAGAACATAAATAAACAATGTGTACACACAAACCCGAACGGGTTTACAGTACACACATTAAAAAGCATTTTGTAGTATTTAAATTTAGAATAAGACCTAAATTAGATTCTAGCAATTTATTATAATTATTTTTAGATTAGATTTAATTAATACTATTGAGTTTTAAATTGTTCTGTAATTGTTGAAATGAACAACAAATATATTATATTATTATTATTATTATTATTATTATTATTATTATTATTATTATTATTATTATTATTATTATTATATATGAAACCACACTATACTATGCAGCCTACACTCTTCATCTTTTTCTGGCGACTACCCCCAAAAAAATTTTAGTACTAACCTTGTCCCTCATGGGAATGTCTGACCATTGTCTTATTTCCGCAACTTATTCCCTAGAAATAGACAACTTCTTACAAAGATACACTCAGCAAATATGGCACTATAAACCCGCTTAATACGATGAACAGGACATTTATATTTTACGTGTTCTTGGGCTGTTTTCAAAATAATAATCTAATAGAATACGCCAACTGCATTACTGAAAATTGCAGAAATTTACGTTCCTCATTCATCGAAGCATGTCAATTCCAAAATAAAACCATGCTTCAATAAAGCTTGCCAAAACACAATAGTTGCCAAAAGTCCTGCCTTCATTTTTTTGGCGCAAAAAAAAACAGTAGTGAAACACAGGCCGCTGTTGTATTAGCACAGAACAAATGTAAGCGCATAATCTAACTTTTTTAAATATTCGAAACGGCAGGGGTTGTCACCCTCACCAATGTACATAGATAACGTTTTACATTGAAATTTATTTATAAGCCCAGATCCATTATCTTGCCATCTAGCTTAGGTTACGTCATCTCTTTGAATTCTGCCGATTCAGCCAAGAGCTGCGACAACTTACACTTGACTTCAGCTCAAAAGATGAAAGTTTTATGGTCATTGTTACGTCATATTCGCGCATTCACAGTTTTGGAAGGACTTCGCGAACAGAGGATATTTCAGGACTTGCTATCTATACCTACTGGTACACAGCTTTCTGAAGAAACGGTCTTGCATGTTGTTGTCGATGGTGCCAGAAGATAAATTAGAATATAATGCGGGTGGGTTCGGTTTCGGCTCCCACGTTCTCATTTTTCATATAAATGACCTTGAGTCAACAACCAAAAGTACGACCACGTGTCGCTGATAATAGCACTTTTCACAATACATCCGACTCTCCCAATATCTAGCTTCATGTTCAATGAGAACCAATAAATGAGAGTTTGAATAACCAACTTCCTAAATGATGACCTGTCTCATATTCTTGACTGGGCCTCTTATATGGTTGTCTAAGTCATCAAAAATACAAATGCATCTTATCTAGAAAAAAAGACCCAGCCCCAGAAATTCAGACGGGTGGCGAAATATTGCCCGAAAAATCCATCCACCTCACAGTGGTTAGACCTGTTGCAGAAGGTCTTTGTTGACATTTACATGTTTTTAATATTGAAAAGACAGCAGTGAAGAAGTGTGGGTTTCTATTTTAGGTTAACAGTTTATTTTCAACATATGACTTTCTTAAACTGTACAAAGCATATGTGCTATCACAGTTGAAATATTGCACTCAGGTTCAAGTCCTCTCGGGGCTTCTTCGCTCGCTGTTGAGGTGTTCTGCTGCCATCTAACCGAAGTCACAGTGGAAGACGCATTCTCCAGGGGTCATTCCACTTTAGAGATCTCAGCCTCTCTAAGAGTTCGTCCGGACTCGACATCTGTCAGTGCCTTGAGTCAAACAAGGCGGTATCACATGGAATTTGGCTCCTGAGAAACACCCAAGTGAAGCCACCTGCCTATTTTAAAGCTCACATTGAAATTATCAATCTCGTGGGGTTATTTCACTCCTCTAGAGATCTCAGCCTCCCCTTCAGTTCATCTGGACCCGACATCCACCAGCCCTTGACTCAAGAAGGTATCACACGGTTTTCCGGCCTTGACTCCAGTCAGTCGCTCCTTACGACAGGCAGGAGATACCTTGTATTCACAGGAGACATGGTCAATCTTACTTTTATAAATCACAGGAGAAAGGTTGGAGGTCTCTGCCTCTTTTATCTATACTATCATCCATATTATTCGTGAGAAATACTTTGTTAGTACCTCCAGTTACTACCTGTAACCGACAAACCCATGTTAGTGTAAAAGAGCACACCTTTAGTGTTAAACTACGCAATTGTTAACAAATTCTCGTTCTTTCCTAAAGCGTCCAAACTTTGGAATGTCCCCCCGGCAGGCATATTTCGACAAGTATATAATCTCCAGCTATTCAGAAAGCAAGTAAACGCCCATCTTGTACCATAAATGTATGATGTCTTAGAGGCACATAGACGTTGACCTTTTATCAACTATTCCATTCAAAAAATACGTTTATATGTATAGTCAAGGTTGTTTACTAAAAGCTAAATACTTACTGGTTCATCTGTTCGCTCAGCTTTGAAAACTATGTGTGAAATCTGATCACCGTATTTATTCATTAATTCATGCATATCTACAGTAATATGTCTTCGTTTGTACCTTACTGAAGGAGCAATTTCAGAGAGATGTGTGAGATGTATACCATTTACACTAAAAAGATATAAACAAAATACTATCTTCAAAAGCATAACAATAATATTATTAATAAATAAAACGTTTGAGAAGATGCCACTTCGTGTTTTTATAACGTAAACTAAATAATAAAAACAACATAATACCCTCCTTTTTCTATATTTTGAAACAGATTTGTAAAAAAGTGTATACCCAGCAAGTCCATTATGATAGCGAATTAAAAAAAAAATCATTTCAACTCTAATAACTTAATTTTCTATTAGTCTGGAAACATCAGTTTTGGTACATGATAAAGTCTTCGTAAGGGGGGCATCATGTAAACGAAATCTCATCGAAATAACTTTATCACTTTTAAAAATACATTTTTTGGAAGAAACTGGTTAACAAATTCGTTCAAGAGAATTATTTTTAAGGAAAGTGTGGCACGTTGCTACGGGAAAACTCGATATATTCATTATTATATAAAAGATCAGAAAGAAATTGTATACGTTAATTATAGGGTGTCTTGAGCTGCATCTTACAAAATTATATTGCCAATCCCAGGGTGGGCCATAAGCAGTTGATGATACAAACTATCTTTTTTTTATCAAACACAACCATTATATTATTGCATTTTTGCAGTTTCAATCGAATTATGATGCATGTTTATAAGAAAAAATCGATATATTTCACAATAATAATGGCTAAAAATGTATTATAGAAAAACTCTGGACGCAGCAAGTGCGTTATGGTAGTGAATTTTCATAAAAATCTTTTTTATAACAAATATGTGTTTTTTTAAGAAAGCAGGCATCAAATTTGGTTACCAGTATAACCTATATAGTAAAAACAATGTGCCATGTTCCATTAAAATAACTTTATTGTGTGAAAATGTACAAAAATTTCCAAAAGTAAACTTAAAATGTTCCCGAAAAAACACGTTTCTTGGTCAACCTTATAGGTTAATAGCAAATTGAGCTGTTCAAATATGAAACATTTGATCAAAATTCGCTACCATAACGCACTTGCTGCGTCCAGAATTTATTTTCTTACAAATATGCATTATATTTCGATGGAAAATGCAATAACATAAGGCGTGTTTGATTAAAAAAAGGAAATTTGTATCACCAACGACTTATGGGCCACCCTGTGATTGCAGAAATATTATTTTAAGATGTAGCTCAAGACACCCTATAATTAATATATACAAATTTTCTTCATATCTTATATGATAACGGATATATTGAGCTTTATTAATTTTTTACGAAAATTCGACAAAAATTATATACCATTAAATGATAAACTCTATAGCTAAGGCTACTGCCAAGCATCAGAGAAAGGGTCTATTTGAAATGAATTTTCTGCAAATATTTTAGTAAAATGAAGGACTATGACGGTTGAAACTAAGACTTTAGGGTTTGTAAAACATCCTTCTTGAGACATTTTATTTCTAGAGCCCGTATTAGATTTAAGTTATTTGCCTAAATGTTGCCAATTTTGACATTTTAAATCGCCACTTTGACGTTTTGAGGAAAACCCCAATTTATTTATTTTTAAATGCCTATAACTTTTTTGTCTTTTGACCTACATAACTAAATTTTGGTATGTAACTTACCTATAAGGATGTTAACCTGCGTACCAAATTTGGTTGCCCTTACTTTGTTAATTCCGGAGATATAAATTTTTTTCGAAAGAAAACACAAAATTTTCCGGGAAAACCTCGGCAGATTTTCCTGACTAACGAACTCATCCAAGCCATTTGCAAAAGGAATTTTTTCACCAAATTTGATCAAAATCGGCCCATTATTTTTTGAGTTATCGGTGTGATACATATATATATATATATATATATATATATATATATATATATATATATATATATATATATATATATATATATATATATATGTATATATATGTATATGTATATATATGTATATATATATATATATATATATATATATATATATATATATATATATATATATATATATATATATATATATATATATATATATATATATATATATATATAGATAACGATTGTTAAGGGGTTTTAGCTGAGGTTTTAAGTCCCACGATTGGGTGATAATTGATAAAGAATGTGCAGCTAGGGTTCTTTGTGTTAAATTATTGGGTTTTTACTGTAGTTTATGGTTTCATAATATGTATATGGTGTAAATAAATATTTTATTATTTTTGGACTTTGTGATGTATATTTGCAAATAAAATTTATGAAATCTTGTGTTTATAGTTTTATTTACTGTTCCAAATGATGGAGTGTATTTATAACGGTTAATAAACTAAGAAAAACTTACTATTTTGTTCATATATATGTATATTTACCTGTTTCTCTTCTTTTTTCTCACCTCGGTTAGCCATCAGAAACTTTAATAAGCAAAAGAAAACAACCTGAGTGCGTTCTAGTGAGTTCAGGTCCCATATAATATATTATCCTTTTTTTTATCCTTTCTTTTTTTTTTGTAAATGAAATTCAAAATTATATTTTTTTATTCTCCCATATATGTATATATCAGAATCAAAATGAAGCACTATTTTTCCAAATAACAATTCTATTATATTGAACTGACCTTCAACTATTTCACAAAAAACGATACCTAATGACTAAGAATTCTTTAAAATTAGTAAATTTTGTATTTTTATATATATACTGGCCAGCGAGCTAATTTTTTTGAAATTTTAGTGATTACGTTTTGCCAAATAAATTTTTTTATATTGGTCTATAGATCCTGTACTATTATTATTATGGATAAACAACTTCTTTTAGTGCACTTAAAAGGTAACAATTTCTTATTTTTAAATGAACGTTTTGCAACCCGAATTACGGATTATTGGTTTGCACGTTGCATTTGTCCTTGCCCAGCATCAAGGGGTTCCGTCATATACGTTTCTTTAGGATGATAGGTGGCACTACTTGTTTCTGTATTATACTTTAGAATTTATTTATTTAAAATGGTTGACTTTGACGTGAGTGAATTAAATATTTTCTAATATACCAAATTTGCTAATATGCGTCTAGAATTGTCTAAATAATATGTTTCTATTCACCTGGTTGCCTCTACACAGAACAGTTATCAACCGTTGTGAAATGGTAAGTAATTACTTGAACGACTTACTGCTTGTTGCTTCTTATTTAACTGCCTATCTCCTTTGTACAAAAGATCTCGTTTTCGGCTACTGCTATATTGGTTTTCTCTTGTACTTTCTTGAAGTTTTTACTTAAAAATGCTAACTCTCCCAAAAATCTCCCTCCTTCCAAGCAATTTTTGTTCATCTTCTTTTTTTTTCAACAACCTCTTGTTGCCAGACTTTCCTGTGGCTAGCCCTCTTAAAATTCCTCTCATTTTTTATATTCAAGCAATAATGCTTTTGTATTATTTATCGCTTGGGATACGTGACAAGCATATTGTTGTGTAGGTTTTGTCCATTTGGCATATTCTCTTAACCTAAAACACTATCTGTTTGACAGTTCCTACATAATCATATGTTCACACTTTATACATGTTTTTCTTAACCTATAACATAAAATCACCTTAACCTAAAACTTACAACTGTCAGATCTAACTTATCCACTATTATCAACATTATTTCATTTTCGTTCTTGTCCAGTCTTGTTACATGGGCACCTTATACTATACACTTGTTTACTTAAAATTACACTCATCTACATACATCAATTTTTCCTTATTTTCGTATACATACATGGGTCAAATGGATTTATCTTTTTAAATTTTTACTATGCATTCTAATATACCAAACAGTATGTTTTCCTTAGGTGATTGTGTCTGTGTGGTCCGTATGAGTGTATTTATATTTTTCTTTGTTGATTTAACATGTATAACTGTAAGTGTATATGTATATGTGTGTGTATTTCAGCCTCCGCTCTTATAAACCATATCAACTTTCCCCAATAACAAAATTTCAAAAACTTGGAGAAGGTTCCGTCACAAGCTTTCGAAATCTTTTATTGCACGCTCTTAATCATCATCCAAATTGTCAAAAATTCAAATTATGTGCAATTTTTTTTTTAATTTTAAAGTTACATATTTATGTATATATCAGTATACAATTTTATATTACCCCAGTTGATGCTTTCATCTATTATTTCAGCTCTTGAAGAGAGTCACTACAATTCCCGCTACAAGTTATACCGTTCCAGTCACGTCTACTGTCCAAAATATACGTGCTTCAGGTGCGAACTCTAGAAGTCATCATATTGGCGTGCTAGATGCACTTATGCATAAAGGCATTATTGTGCTTACAAGTACATTCAGGACGATACTAGCGTGCCTATAGTTTATAAGAACACTAACGTGCCTGCAATTATTTTATAAGGACACCGCCGTGGCTGTAAATTATCTTTTTGAAGAACACTACTGTGCCTACAATTATTTTAAGAAGAACACTACTGTGTCTGCAAATTCCTGCTAATGTCGAATACTGGTTCTGCTTTCATCACTGCTGCATTTTTGCTCCAGCTTCCTGTGACTCCAGCTTCACAAGTGTTCAGTTCTGCGAAGTGTTTATGGACTCTATTTAAAATAGTGTTTCGTAAGTTTAAGTGCTTTTTAAAAATATGTGTCATGTCAGTGCGTCGTTCGTCTTGGATTTCTTCAATATATATATATATATATATATATATATATATATATATATATATATATATATATATATATATATATATATATATATATATATATATATATATATATACATATGCCTTTTTTAATGCCACGTTGGCCCAAACAACGTTCGACTTAGTTATTAAGTTTGCATGCTGCATGCTATAAGAAATGCCATCAACATCAAATGAAAAATGTTGTTAATTGACTATGTCAAGGCTAAATTTAGTTTTAAGT
Source organism: Tillus elongatus (assembly GCA_964006375.1). NCBI lineage: Eukaryota > Metazoa > Arthropoda > Insecta > Coleoptera > Cleridae > Tillus > Tillus elongatus. The sequence continues at coordinate 56,072,186 of OZ023268.1, forward strand.
TTCCTCCCAAGTAAAGTAAGAAATCATCTCTTGCTTTTTAAATTCCTTATTGTTTAATTTATCTCTTTCATCACAGGTCTATAAAATTTAATCCTGGTTTTTCTAATTTACCTCTCGATCATCATTATTCTTTCTGTACTGGCCAATCATCAATCTTTCCCAAACTTGTATATTTTACTTCGGTACATCCGCGACTTACTTCTTTTTTATTTAACGGTTTTCTTAGTTTCACATCTGTTTTTTTCTCGGGCCTTGTGTTCATATGTTTTCTTCTTATTAAACTACAATGACGTTTTATCTGATTCAAATTTACTCTCTCGGATTAGCAGCTTTTTAAATATCTTACTCATTTGGTATTTATATCAATTTTATTCTTAGATAGCTTCCTTCTCGTTTGTAACTTATCATCTATTCCCCTACACATTATTTGTTTCAATATTTGTTTATTTCAATACTTCATTTCTATATACTTATATTAATATTTAATATTCATTTTTATACATCAGAACCTCTCCTAGGCATATTATCTTCTCATTTACTTGTTTCGCTACACCAACTACTAATTCTTTTCCTCATTCATTACCATATATCTTTAGAATTCTTCAAACTTTTATTTTCTTACCTATTTCTTATATTTTCTTTCTGCTTGCTTCATACCATCCTCTGCGTTCATTGTCATTGTCATTTTCATATTTCACTTTTCTATCATATGCCTCGAGTTTTTCCTATACGTTACTTCTCTTTCTTGTTTACCGTCCCTCTTATATATATTTTGGCACTGCCCCTTGATCTTGTCCATCTATTTGCCTCTGGCCTTTGTAGTTCTATACGCTTGCTTTCCTAGTCTTTTGCTTATTAGCACTGCTCCTTTGATCTTGTCCATCTGTTTGCCTCCGGCCTTTACATAATTTAAACTCTTGCTTTCCTAGTCTTTTGGGGTCAGGTGCTGCGCCATATCGTACATGTGCAATGCGTAGCTATACAATTCTCTGGGATCATTGGGATCGTGTTTCCCGAAGTACAGCTTTTCTCTGACAATGGCCTGCTGTGCTGCTCCCCAGTAATGGCTTATAAACTTCTGAAAGTCTTCCATATCCTCAATTCCTTCTTCCTTACTGGTGAACCATATTAATGCATCCCCTTTTAAACTCTGCCTTATAATTTCCTTCATGTCCTGCGCATTATATATGTTCCTGAGCTTGGTCAGGAGGCTCGTAATAAATACCTTGGGGTGTAGTTTGTCTACATGTCCGGTGAATTTGAGTCCAGTGTCGTTCGTTGTTTGGTATATAATTCTTTCATTCCCCATGCCTGCTCTCATTTGTCGCTTCCTTCTCTCTAATTTTTGTTTCACATTCTCTTCTATTCTGACGCTCGCTACATTCATTCGCTGTTCCGTCTCATCCTTTAATTTTTTAAATCATCCACATTTACTCTAGCCACTTGCTCCACTCTTTTGACTTTTTCATTCGTCTCTGTTAGTTTCTCACCTATCTCATTCTGATAACTCTCAACTTTCCTCTCTATTGCCGTACTCACTCCAATCATCCTCAGATATCTTTCATTCCCCACTTATATAATACTACCTATCTCGTCTTCAGCTACATTCATTCTTTCCATGACGCCCTGGCATTTATCTTGCACTTTGCCCTCTACTTCGTCATTTACTTTCTGTATCAGCTCCTTTCTCACCTCTTGCACACTTTTTTCTAATTTCTCTGTTATTTTCCCCTCTATATTATCGAATCTCTCCTTCACTTGCGTCATATTCTGCTCTTGTTCGATAAACTTTTCAGTCATACTTTCTCTTATCTTTTCGAACCTGTCTCATGTTTTCATTTATATCTTTCCTCATGTCATTCATATCTAGTTTCATGCTATACATATCCCCTTTCATTTCTTGTTTTTGTATTTCAAATTTTTCTACAATTTCTTTCATACTTATTTCCTGTTTTTGCTCCATTCTGTCCATGTCTTCTTTCTTTACCATACTCTGTTGTATATGTATTAAATATTGTAACATAACGTCGTTATTTGGACCAGTTTGCTTCTCCGTTTCTTGTTCTTTTTCTCCTTCTTCACTTCTAACATTCTCCATTTCATCCACATTTATGCTTTAGTGTGACATCACTTCCATTCTTTCTTCTGCATTCTCACTCATTTCTACCTCAGACACTCTCTCGACATTTATTTCCACACTTTCCTGCTGTTCATGCTGTCTTTCGTCTCCCCTGTCCTGTCTGTCCTTTGACGTGGTCATTTTTCTCCCTCTAGGCATTTTCCCGACTTTCTTATTACGTTTTTTTATTTGTTTATTTATTTTTCTCGTGGACCTCGAAAGCTCCCACGTTTAGGCGCCAAATGACGACGATTGTTAAGGGGTTTTAGCTGAGGTTTTAAGTCCCACGATTGGGTGACAATTGATAAAGAATGTGCTAAGCTAGGGTTCTTTGTGTTAAATTATTGGGCTTTTACTGTAGTTTATGGTTTTATAATATGTATATGGTGTAAATAAATATTTTATTATTTTTAGACTTTGTGATGTATATTTGCAAATAAAATTTATGAAATCTTGTGTTTATAGTTTTATTCACTGTTCCAAATGTTGGAGTGTATTTATAACAGTTAATAAACTAAGAAAAACTTACTATTTTGTTCATATATATATATATATATATATATATATATATATATATATATATATATATATATATATATATATATATATATATATATATACATATATATATATATATATATATATATATATATATATATATATATATATATATATATATATATATATATTTACCTGTTTCTCTTCTTTTTTCTCACCTCGGCTAGCTATCAGAAACTTTAATAAGCAAAAGAAAACAACCTGAGGGCGTTCTAGTGAGTTCAGGTCCCAAATAATATATTATCCTCTCCTTTTTTTATCCTTTCTTTTTTTTGTAAATAAAATTAAAAATTATATATTTTTTTATTCTCCCATATATGTTTATATCAGAACCAAAATGAACCACTATTTTTCCAAATAACAATTCTATTATATTGAAATGACCTTCAACTATTTCACACAAAAACGATACCTAATGACTAACAATTCTTTAAAATTAGTAAATTTTGTATTTATATATATATATATATATATATATATATATATATATATATATATATATATATATATATATATATATATATATATATATATATATATATATATATATATATATATATATATATATATATATATATATATATATATATATATACTGGCCATCGAGCTAATTTTTTTGAAATTTCAGTTATTACGTTTTGCCAAATACATTTTTTTTTATATTGGTCTATAGATCCTCTACTATTATTATTATGGATAAACAACTTCTTTTAGTACACTTAAAAGGTAATAATTTCTTATTTTTAAATGAACGTTATGCAACCCTAATTACGGATTATTGGTTTGCATGTTGCATCCGTCCTTGCCCAGCATCAAGGGGTTCCGTCATATACGTTTGTTTAGGATGGTGGCACTACTTGCTTCTGTATTATTCTTTAGAATTTATTTATTTAAAATGGTTGACTTTGACGTGAGTGAATTAAATGTTTTCTAATATACCAAATTTGCTAATATGCGAATATACCAAATTTGCTACTATGCGAATACCAAATTTGATAATATGCGTCTAGAATTTTCTAAATAATATGTTCCTATTCGCCTGGTTGCCTCTACACAGAACAGTTATCAACCGTTGTGAAATGGTAAGTAATTACTCGAACGACTTACTGTTTGTTGCTTCTTATTCTCTTATCCTAAAACACTATCTGTTTGACAGTTCCTATCATATGTTTACACTTTATACATGTTTTCCTTAACCTGTAACATAAAATCACCTTAACCTAAAACTTACAACTGTCAGAACTAACTTATCCACTATTATCAACATTATTTCATTTTCGTTCTTGCCAAGTCTTGTTACATGGGCACCTTATACTATACAATCGTTTACTTAAAATTACACTCATCTACATACATCAATTTTTCCTTATTTTCGTATACATACATGGGTCAAATAGATTTATCTTTTTAAATTTTTACTAGGCATTCTAATATACCAAACAGTATGTTTTCCTTAGGTGATTGTGTCTGTGTGGTCCGCATGAGTGTATTTATATTTTTTCTTTGTTGATTTAACATGTATAACTGTAAGTATATATATATATATATATATATATATATATATATATATATATATATATATATATATATATATATATATATATATATTGCTATGGTATTTTAATTAGCAATTTCGGTGGTAGAGCATGAGAATTAAATAGTTTCGGATTTCCGCCTTTATTTATAATAAAGAAAAACCGCTGATATTGATGAACCTGAAAAATATGCCGATGTTTATATCTTTTTCTTATCTCATGGGTAGAGTTCTAGCCTTTTTTATTGTTTGATACATCTTATTCTAAAATTTTAATTAATCCAGAATATTATCCAAAAAATTATTGAATTGAGTTCTTTTAATTTAAATTATATACTTGGACAATTAAAATAGCCTTATTTTGTCATATTATCATTATGTGTTTGATTTAAGTCAAAATAAACAGATGACATAAGTATAAGCTAGTATGTTTTATTATTATTATTGGTTGATCAAATTAATAAAAATTGCATAAAAACCTAGCTATATTAAAGATTAACATCACTGATTATCGATAAACATATTATTCAGACTTACTTGGAAGCAATGAATTAGCTAACTATTATCTAATGATTTGGCCTTTATCAAATATACTCTTAGAATGCTAAAGATACATAAATTCATTAATGGGTCTGACAATTCTTATAAATTAAACACAATATGGGAAGGAAAGTCTGCGGATTTATAATCGATAAAGTTAACAAAACGACTTACTGGTTGGTGTCTGATTGGATCTTCTATTGGATGTGTGTTGATCGTTTTCTATCGTATACACTATTTGGAATTTTAATCCTTGACTAGAATTGCTTATTATTTTCCATTTCAGGTTTACATGGTCTTAACAACCACCTGCCAGTTACTTATTTAATTTTCCAGCTCAATACTGAATATTATGTTGTCAGGATGCACTTGTTTATAGACATATTAAACGTTGACTGCTCTGACGCATACTACCAGCGCTTTTCTTGGTCTGTTCTCCAGTACTTAGTGCCCTAACGCACACCGTCGGAGTTGATTCCTCAACTTTCTAGCACATAATAATCTCCCGTGCTGCCGTCATTTTCTTAAAAATCTCCCGGTCTTCACAAAAATATTTTCCTCTCTGCAGCTGTGTGACCACAAAGTTCATAGTCCCCAAGGTTTTCCTATTTTCCAGTTTTTTATATGTTGCACTTATTGGAAACAAAAAAAAATTCATGCTTGCACTTCACTATTAATAATCGCTATCTGTGTTTCTTATAATACAAAAAACATCTTTAACTTAAATATCATACATTTATTTTCTAAGGATATATTAAAATTCATCATCTTCTAACAAAATGCTATACATAAAAACAAAGCTATTGTTCTCTGTTTTATGGTATTCCAACGACTTTTATACGTGAACTGAAACGTACAACCGGCAAATAAGAAAGCATTGTTCTATCTACTTTTAATTTCCATGCTATTCATTATTTATCCAACATATTTTACACTCCAAGTATACAGGGTATTTAGGAAGTGTCAATTTAATGTACTTGGCTCTTTCTGTTTGGTGTCCAACTGTGCTATTTAATTTTAAGCAAAGTAAACGATTGTTGTTGATATTAATCACTTTTATTCATACAATACTTGAACTGAACAATTATGCATTATATTTAACAATGTGAAGCATCGCTCATTCGCTAATGGCGGCTGTTGATCCTCTCAGCGCAGGCTCCCGTTAGCTGGCGTGCATAGCGCTGAAACCTATAGTAATTGGCGCCAGAATATTCAAATTTAAACAATACAAAATTGTACTTAATACCAAACACTATCTCTCCACAATAAAATGTTTATATTTTCCTGGCATAGTTGCTATCTATAGCAATATATATATATATATATATATATATATATATATATATATATATATATATATATATATATATATATATATATATATATATATATATATATATATATATATATATATCAATGTCGGGGGTGCGAGTGTTCTATTTTCGAGATTGTAGGATTTACAATGCGTTTATAAATTGGTTTAACGTAAAAAATGTATTTCAACAGTTTAATATTGTTGTTATGAAAATTCCCACTTTTATGGCACTATTTATTATATACGGCGTGAAATAGTGGTTTTAGGGTTGTGGTTTGATTATTATGAGGTATATATAGGTTGATCTTATTTATTTTTGTTTGTTCGACTACTTTGTCTTGTTTTAAATTCGATGTCAAATTATTATTTTATTACTATTACATTTAATATGTTTTGCAGTGTGATTTATTTGGTTATATATATATATATATATATATATATATATATATATATATATATATATATATATATATATATATATATATATATATATATATATATATATATATATATATATATATATATATATATGTGTGTGTGTGTGTGTGTTTGTGTGTGTGTGTGTGCGTGTGTGTGTGTGCGTGTGTGTGTGTGTAATGAAGTTCGAATTTATCAGGGTTATGTGAATGGTGAACAATTCATTTAGGCGGTGTAAAAAACGAATATTACACCCTAGCTAATCAACCACCATGTCTAGTGATCACATACCATTCAGAGTAGCTCCATGATTTATCCAAGGACAATCCGTCCCTCAGCTCTAACGTGGGCCACTAAGTACAGCACGTTACAATTCGCCAAACACCAGAGATCCGCTATAACACGGTATAATCATTCACCTGACTTCGACTCCCCTTAAATTGGTAAACATGTGAACAGTTTTGTCACTCCTACATACAGAACATCCTGTATACACTTTCAATCCTAACACGTTGTTAATATTACACATAGAACAGCATCAATAAAATACCCAGTTATTTATTTCAGTTTGCAAATCTACTTCCTAAATTTCCGTAGTATAACTAACTTTGCAAACTACGATAATCGAACACGGCCGTTACGTACCCTCGTTCGTTCTTATACAAAAATCACACGCTGCTCTCACTAAGTAGTACAGCTAAACTTTCCAGTTAAATATCTAACAGTGTCCCACGCAATATTAGCAATTCTAACGCGACCACCAGACCTATGATTCCGGACGCTAGCTGAAGGCATCTGCTTTCGTCGTACGGTCTCTCGGCGATTATATCTGTCATGCGCTCCGCGACGTACCTATCGCACGTGACAGATTGGCGCTCTGCTTTTTACGTACACGATTCATGTTCCACTCGTGGCGAATTTTCGTATTTGGAAGTGTTTCTAAAATAAGTCGAATTTATTGCCTTGTGAATATTCGTTATTTAAACCGCCTAAATAAATTGTTAACAATTCAAATAACCCTAATAAATTCTCGGACTTCATTACAACGCTTATTTTGGGCACACTAGTTTTTTTTAAATTTAAGGTTGCGTGTTATGTAAAAACAAACAATACACGTTAATAAGGCTTGACGTTAAACACTGCGGCTGGTAATCTAAAACAGAAAACAAAAACAAATCCAACTAAATCGACAACATTGTTGTATAATATATATATATATATATATATATATATATATATATATATATATATATATATATATATATATATATATATATATATATATATATATATAACAAAAGCAAAAACAGATAAAAGCACAGGACTATATAGAAAAAACAAACACTTTCTCAACAAGTGTAAGAAGGATGCTGCCTGTTTAAGTATCTATTGATATTGAGACAAAATTTTCCTACGGATAAATTTTGTCTTCAAGTTGGGGTCAGATGTAAGCAGGATGCTTACTGGTTTAAGTATCTGGTTAACGAAATTTCTCCATACATCAATGTTCAGGAAATATGTAAATAAATTACTGGATTTCATCTCAGAAAGGTTTATGAAAAATTCGCTACAACAAATAGTCAAGCGATCATAAATATAATCGGAATATGCATAATTATCTAGGCTGGACATGTTGAAATTATAAATAATCAACTGTTCAAGTTGCGAGTTCAACCAGGTCACTTGAAACATAGTGGATAGAGAAATGCTGGATTTGCAAGTTTAGGGTTACGGCCTACAACGAGGTCAGTTTCAACAGAGAAAAAAATGTAAACTAGGAAATTTGATACGGGTACGGTGGAAAAATACGTGTCTAGAGAGTTAGTGACCAGCCGGCCTCGGGGCTGAAAAGTACGGTAGCGACTAAAATGTCAGGGGTTTCTTTTCTTTAGATAATCAGAGAATTTTTAGAAGTTTGGGTGAAAATTTCAGAGAGTGAATTAGAGTGTTTTAAAAAAGGGCGATTCTCGCGGACGCGCGTAGGTGACCGGCCCATGGAGGGGTTGGTAAAGCAGAGCTGGTGTATTGTCTCAGATTTCTGAGTGAGTCCATTCCAGTCTAAATATTTTGTTAAATGTTCCCTTTTTATAAAAAATGGGCCAGCTGTCTCGAGTACCGAATTAAATTTTCATAATAAATTTTTATAGCTATTTTAAGATAGAATTAGAGTGAATTGAATACTGTTAAAATTTAGATATTGCTTAGCGGGGGTTTTAGCAGTTAGGGATTTTTTTGTGTAAATTTTATAAGACTAAGCACGAGATAAGGCTTGGAGCCTTAAGGGTTTAGGTGGGAGCTATAAGGGTGTATTAGAAATTTATTGTGCTGTTAAAATGTTATCTGTAAAATTTTTATTTTTGTATTAAAGTAATTTTAAAAACTAGATGCTGGGTTTCATTTTAGCTTAGGAAGCCCTAAACTAGAGTTCATATTAACAGCTTCCTTATAGGGTGACTTTGAGGTGCTTGGGTCATTAGGTATACGCTAAGACTGCATATATAGTAAAATTCTCGGAATTTGGCCTAGATGCTCGGTTTTTAGTGTTCCAAATAAATCTAGGTAAGACCTCCCTTGAAGGTCGTAAAACTTAAATATTAAGTTCAAGGTAACAAGGGGGTAGAAAAGGGACACACGTTCTGCCGCTCGAAACGTTACCGACCTTAAAGCATAACTAAATCAATAATTACTTAAATTTAAATAATAATTAGAATTAGAATTCACCGTCATTGAAAACCCTTTGTAGTAAAGAAAAGTAAAAAGCACGTAAATCTACCTCCTTACACAAGCAAATACAAGAAACTGAACGAAAACCCGACGAAAAAATTCCAAAATCAAATATTAAACATCATAAAAAACACAAGACAATATGCAACCAAAAAACAACACATTATTATAACAACAACCCTAAAGTACCACCAATGACAGGAATAATAAAAATACACAAAACGGGATACCCAATAAGACCACTCATCAACTTCAAAGATGCACCTTCATACAAAATAGCAAAAGAACTAGACCAAGTACTAAAACAAGAAATACAACTAGAAAACAAATTTAACATAAAAACCTCCATATAACTAGTGCATACATTAGAAAACATAAACATAAAAAACACAAGACTCGCCTCATTCGACATATCAAATATGTACACCAATATTCCAATTAACGAAATCACAAATATAATCGAAAATAAAATGCAAAATAACAACAAAAAACAATAAATCACCGAAATATTAAACATTATATTAAAACAAAATTACTTTGAGTTCAACGGAGAATACTAAATCCAAAAAGACGGACTACCAATGGGATCTCCACTCTCAAGCATCATGGCAGAAATATACATACAACACCTAGAAGATAAAATCAACAACATTATAAAAGAAACAGACCCAAACATCAAATGGATAAGATACGTCGATGATATATTAATAATATACGACAATCAAAAAAGCAACCACCGGAAAAAATAAACCAAATCAACAACATAAAATTTACAATAGAAGAAGAATTAAACATCATCAACTTCCTAGACTTAACACTAATCAGAAAAGAAAGCCAGATTGAATACAAAATATACAGAAAACCTACACAAACAGACATCACTATACCTAAACACTCAATACACCCACACACGCATAGAATGGCCGCATACAGATACTTAATAAACAGAATGCTAAATGTACCACTCCATAATGACGAACGAGAAAAGGAGTACAACATCATAATACAAATAGCACAAAGGAATGGATACAACAATAAAACAATGGAAAATCTAGTAAAACAAATCAAATACAAACAAAACAATAAAACCGGAAACAAAACACAAAAAACAAACACAAAATACACAACATTCAGTTATAACCACCACTTAAAAAAAAATAACACAAACACTCAAATAATATGACTTAAAAATGAGCTACAAAACCAATAACAACATAACAAACAAAATAAATAAACAACAAGAACACAATCCACATGAATTAAACGAAATATGTCAAACATAATGTAACACATGCAATAAAAAATATATAGGAATGACAAAAAATCAATAGAAACAAGATTCAAGGAACATATAACAGCATTAGATAAAATCCACATACCTAGCTACAAATCAAACGTAGCTACACACATTCACAACACAAAACACCAAAAACCAGATATCATCCAATTACAACTAATGAATCATATTAAAGACCACAAAAAAGGAAATCTGGGAACAATACTACATTCAACAAACAAACAATAAGAAATAGTGAATGTCAGAACAAATCCAAGTAAAAACATTTAAATAAAACAGAATAAAGGCCATACAAATAGACAAATTATCAAACCACAGTGATCAAGACAGGAGACCGATACACACGACATAGTCCGAAGGCACAACCAATCAGAGAACAGTAAATCGACGAATATAAGCTCAACGCGCACGAGCCACGTACAATCTCAGCCGTAGACCACACAGGAGCGATCACAGTCAGTAGCGTACTGATGATGAACCGGAACGGTTCGAAACTGCAGTCTACGTAAACCAATAAAGAATCACAAAAGGTACAGCAAACAAATAAAGTGTATATTCAAAAGTGATTACAGTGTAGTGCAACATTCCAAAAGATATAGATGTGTGTGTGTGTGTGTGTGTGTGTGTGTGTGTGTGTTAGCGTGTGCGTGCGTGCGTGCGTGTGTGTGTGTGTGTGTGTGTGTGTGTGTGTGTGTGTGTGTGTGTGTGTGTGTGTGTGTGTGTGTGTGTGTGTGTGTGTGTGTGTGTGTGTGTGTGTGTGTGTGTGTGTGTGTGTGTGTGGTGTATTTTGTTTTGTAACACTAGTTATATTTTTGTGATATATTTTAACGTCTAATAAAATGTTCAAACCACCACTGTTTATTTATTAGTCAATGGAGATTGTAGGCGATAAACTTAAAATGTACAGTTCCATTCATCTACTTTATTGAAAATAAATATTTACCCGTTATTTCTTATTTTTCTTTACCACAGCTCTCTCTCTCTCTCTCTCTCTCTCTCTCTACAGGGATTAAACTTATTAGGATTCAAAACTTCTTTGCACAAATTCCACTGTTATTAATGTCTGACATCATATAAAACAACCTGCCTATTTTCCTTGTATTATTTCTCAAGCTTAACAAACCTCCCTCTGTCGTTTTAATTGACTATGTGCGTTACTTATTTTCCCTCAGCAAATTCGTCAACCTCAACTATATATTTAGCCAATGAAAAACCTTGTTTACTTTAAATAAATTATTGATATTTAATTTACGGAATGAGAAATGCTCGAACTTTACAAACAAAATCTATATTAAATACCTATCAAGGATCGTTTTCTATTTTATTTTAATTCTTATTTGCCTAATTTAGTTTAAACAATGATTCAATTTAAATCTTTAATATATGCCCCTTTGAAAGTTCCTACTGGTTCACTTTAATATATGTGTTACCATGACGACCGTGGTTCTGAATTTATACGTCGCTATGGCAATAAATTTCTATGAAAATTGATATTATAGTATTTACTGAAGGAGAGCTCGGTGGTTTAGTGGTAAGAACGTGTGCCTCTGAACCGAAGGGTACTGGGTTCGATCTCAGGATACTCCTTTCACTTTTTCATTACATACTGTACAATTAACATCGACCGAGGTTGTGGCATTGTATTTTAGCAAGTTCAATGTCTGCAGGTTCCGCCCTTCGGAGGGGGCGTAAAGCCATCGGTCCCGTGACCATGCGATGTTGGGCACGTTAAAGATCCCTACCCTCCTTACAGAGGCAAGGGTTCGGCAAAATTTACAGGATAATGAGGTGAAACTGCTACCTGCCGTCGGTGATTGGCCAGAGTCGCGGAAATAGGCCGACGTTAAAGAAATAAAACACACACAGTATTTACCGAAGGTTGTCCGCTGCTCCTTCTGGTGGCACTTATGTTGACTCTGTGCCTTTACTTCAAATTCTGCTGATTCGATAAGAGTAACTGCTCCTTAGCCGATATATTGCTTCGGTCTTTGTTTCTTATTTACCTGCAAGGTTAATGGACCATACATTTTCCGAAATTTGACTGCCATATATGAATTTACACTTTTAAGTACATTTTTTTTGTTCCCTCAGGGCTCGTCCGCGGCCTTGCCGCCCCGATAGCACCGCAACCCTTGGTTGATTGTGCATACCCTTAGTCTTACTCCACCCATTCCAAAATCACTGTGCCTTGAACTAGTCTGCACAGCGATTGGTAGGGTGAAGTTTTATATTGCTCTGTATCCGGTCTAGAGTGACCATAGATCAGTTGTCTTTTCCGGTCCAGAGCTATACACTCACACAAGATGTGCTGGGCTGATTCCTCCTCCTCGACGCAGAGTCTGCATGCGAGGTCCCCTTCGAACCGTCCCATTTTATGCAGGTGTCATAGCTCAACTGGCGTCGGTCACTATAAACACTATATTTCTTATCACTTGCCTTTTGGATTTTAATCAGTTTTATTACACGTATTGTTGTTTGGTAAGCGTTATATTTCACTTTTTTAGGTTAACTGTTTGATTTACGCCTTTTATCACTTATTATCCCGTTTTTATTAGATTTTACTACGTGATGTTCTTGCTTTAGGTGTTTAACAACAAGTCTTGATTTTCAACGAATGTTTTTAAATTTTTTTTCATTAGCCGATAAAATTTGATTATTACAATGTGAAGTCTTTCCTATAATTGTTATTTGCTTGTTTTTCAGTTTTTGTCCAATGGCATTACAAATTCATAACATTATAGCTCAAAACAAGTAACTTCCCTTAGAAGTATTATTTAAATGATTGTGAAAATAGTTGGATATAAGTCAAATGTATCATCATTAAGCGGTAAGTTTAAATTTTTGCTAATTATTATTTCCTAACCCCTTTTGGCTTTACTTTGCAAATCTCTTTCTCATTCTGTTTGACAAACTTTCGCTTAAACTAAATACAAATTAATTATTTAAGCTCAACAAATTTAATTAAAACTAGTTACAACTTATTTTTCAAATTAAACAAAATTTTACTTTGGTTTTGTTACAATTTCTTTACTTACAACTATTTTATGCTTGATATCGATGTCGTTGACTTTATATATATATATATATATATATATATATATATATATATATATATATATATATATATATATATATATATATATATATATAGTTGACAAAATTGCTTTTATATTTTGCTGTAGATATATGTCTTTATCTTTATGTATCATGTAGAGTTTGATACTACGTGTCTTGTATTCTCATTGCGGTTTTAGTAGCATAAGATCCCTAGCTAACAATCTTCGTCTCTTTGACCGCCGAAGTATTGCTGTAATAGTTGCTTAATACGAGGCCAGTGTGTGGCATCTTACCTACTTCATATTAATGTTTTAGCTCTACCTTCTAATTTGCTTGTAACTATTCTAAGCATCCATTGATTATTTGGATTTTCGTCATTTGTTCTATCAACAAATGAAGTTAAAAAATTTCCACATACTGATATAAATAAAGCCAAAGTATGCTGATCCCCATCGTATGAGGGAATAGCATTAATGTGATAATTATGTAATTGATTTGCCATGATTTAATTTTTCTCTTAAATTAATTAAATTTAGGATATTAGTATATATGATTTTTTTTTGGTAATTTAAATTTAGAAAGTGCTAAATTTACTCTTTAATTTTATTATTTAATTTACTAAAATATTACTGATTTTGAGTTTGACATTAATCGATATTAGATTAAGTTGGGCAAGGAAAAAATAAAGGACAATGGAAGCACCTACACCAGTATGAAGTTGAAGACAATGCTCTTTCTTCTTTGCTTCAGCACCATAAGATACAGCGAATAAGGCAGACAACTTCGTAGGCAGATGTTACATATGAAACCTTATTTTTTCTTATGATCGCACGCGTACTCACTGTTTTTTATTTGAAGTTTACTAATGATTACTTTTATTAACTTGGACGTTGATGTTCCCTGTTGCTTGTTCTGAGTTTTAAACGATAAAAATCGAAGTGCTGACTTTTGCGATGTTGTCAAAAGGGCACTAAACTAATACTACCGACTGCGCCACTAAGAGTTGTACTTCAGAGCAACTTTATAAAGTTAAATTTAATCAACTTAAGTTACAAAAGTACAGTTATTAATACAATATAATTTAAATCTTGTAAAATATAAAATATTAATGTGAGCATTCTACTGTTAAGGCTGGACAGAAAAGACTAACTAACTTAAAAATGAATACACAACCCATATGTATAAACTGAACTATGGTGATATTAATCAATAAAGTCTTTAATTTGGAAATATCCCACACGCCGAGTGGACAGGAAATGCACAGGTGCATAAATGCTGGCTACGCACAATTGCTGGTCGGTGCCTTCTCATGTGTGGTATACCGGGTGGTGAAACCATAACTCGCGCACACACCGCGCTTTAGCAGGACTCTCATACTTATTTTGCAGTTTTTGCAGTCTCACCACTTGTTTTTGTGGACAAGCTAACAGAACTGAACTACACTAGTTAAAATGTGGGTATACAATCGTATTATATATCAACAACGTTGCCCGAGGTGTCAAGTTAGAAGACATTCGTCTAAGAAAACCAATTTTCTTACCCAATTTTTTACATAGAAAGTCGGCGTAATTCTCGAACTGAAGCTGTTGATCCAGAACTACCCCCAGGTATTTAAACTCACACGTTCCACGTGTTCATCATTAATGATAATTTCATAATTTTGGGTAATATATTTGACACGGCGTGCTTTAGAACCTAGCACCATGTATTTTGTTTTACTAGTATTTAATATTAACGTATTGCTAGATAACCAATCATATATATATATGCTTCAATTCATAATTAATGGTCTTAGTTATCTTCAAAATTTTCACCGGCAACAGTTACCAATGTGTCATCAGCGAATAAGTTAACAAATGATTTATTACATACACTATGAACATCGTTAATATAAATTTCAAACAACAAGGGACCTAAAACGCTACCTTGAAGTACACCGTATTTGCTGCTTATCTTAGGAGATTTAATGTCCCCTATTTTGGTACAGTGAAACCGCTCATCCAAGTCATCCGTTATCAACTTCAAAGCTACTGACCCAACACCATATGATTTTAATTTATCAATAAGTAATTTACCGTTTATAGTTTCAAACGCACGTTTCAAATCGAGAAAGGCACTTAACACTACAAAATTGTTAGTTGGTTGTACACACTCCCTATTTTATAACATTTTGTGTTATTTGGAGCTGTCATGACTCGGTTCCGCACCGAGATGGCGACTCTGTCGTACATCTCATAATTTTCTAGGAGGCTGGCGACCATAGCCGTATTACTTTATTGGTGTGTTCTCTCTGTAAGTAGTATATCGTACTGATGAACTCTAATTAGAGCGAAACCGGTCTGCGGTTCTAATTATGGTGAGAATACATCTAGCCTTACATACATTGTCCCTATATCAGGGAAGAAATAGGTCAGGGCTAACAATTTACAAGATTGTTAGTTGGTTGTACACAGTCCCTATTTTATAACATTTTGTGTTATTTGTAGCTGTCGGGACAACATACTACCTGGTTCTGCACCGAGATGGCGACCCTGTCGGTCATCTCACAATGCACTACATTGTTTTCATTAATTTCTTTTCTCCACTTTGTACATATAAGGTGAATACCGGTTTTACAAGAATGTTTCTCCCTAAACTCTGATTGACCTTCATACAATAAATTATATCTTTTAAACAATTCTTGTGACTGGTTTTTAATCATTATTTCAACGATCTTGTCAGTAACAGGTAGGAGGTTGACCGAGCGGCATTCCTCTGGACGTGTCGGAGACGAGACTTTGGGTATTGGCACACTAACACTAATCTTCTGCTCTAACGGCATCTTACCTTTTTCTAAAATTGTGTTAAGAAGATTTAAAAGCGGGTAGACGATCACACAAAACAAATCCTTTAAGAGTCTGACATTAAGATCTTCATCACTGAAACCTTTATTTTTCAAATAATACACAATTTTGTTCAGTTCACTCAATCTAACCTTCTTAAAGATGTGAAAAGTATTTCACACTGTTGATTTCTATTTGGTTGCCCTAAAGGCGGCTTACTTTCTATGCAATTCTCAATCTCTTGAATACTGTCTTTATAATAGTTGTTGAAATTTTATACAGGATATATATATATATATATATATATATATATATATATATATATATATATATATATATATATATATATATATATATATATATATATATATATATATATATAGTCTGGCCACTTTATGTCTGAAGCCACGATTCGTTTGATAGGGTGTATCACATCCTCCATTTACTAATCTGTATGTGCGAGCTGTTTCACTTTTTCCACTATTTCTTTCCACTGTTTTCTATTGCTTGTATGTCTCTCCCATTCCTTGATGCCTGCTTTTCTCAGATACTCGCTCGCTTCATCTATCCACCTACTTCTAGGTCTTCCCTGTCTTCTTCCAGCAGTTACTCTTATTTCGCTTTCTTCTTTCTTCGTCATTGTCATAGTTTCGGCAGCATTGTCATAATCGGTCTTATTGTCTTATATATGTTTATCTTTGCTGGTTTGATTAATGCATTACTTTTTAGTAGCTTCTTTTGCGCGTGAAATGCCCGATTTACTGTTTGCATTTTTTCCTTTATTTCAGTGTTTCTATCTGCTGAATTGGTTATCGTGGTTCCCAGATACTTAAACGTTTTAACTACTTCGTATTCATAGTTATTTAATCTTATTTTCTGTTGTCGAGTGTTTTTAGCGCATATCATAATCTTCGTGTTTTCTCTGTTGATCTTTAATCCCATTTTCTTGCCCCCTTCCTCTATTTCTTGTAATGCTGTGATCATCAATTGTCTTTGTTTGGATATTATCACTACATCCTCAGTGTAAGCTATTATTTGCATTCCTTTATTTCTCAATGTTCTCTTTTGGTCCACCCTTCGGTGTGTGTATTCCAACACAATATTAAATAACATAACTGATAGTGAATCTCCTTGCCGTATACCATTCTTTGTTTCAAATTTCTCCGTTGCTACATTTTGAGTTTTAACGCTGTTTACAGTTCTCTTCATTGTCATTTGTACCAGTCTTCTTAATTTATTTTCTATTTTCTCTACATATATTTGTGATCCCATCAAACACTTTTGATCTGTATTATTTGTTTTTTGTCTTCCCGGTCATTTAGTTTCACAACGATTGTTCTCGCATTTATTTTGTACACTTCCCTTATTTTAACTTCTGTTTTTAGACAATCCTTGATAAAAGTATTCATTTTCTCAGCTATATTTTCACCTGTTGTTGGTACATTCTTAACTATTACGTTAGTTTTCCTTTGTAGCTTTTCTTGTTTTTCCAAATTTTCCTCTAAACTGTTTATTCTATTTTCAAAGCATTCTCTCACAGGATTTGCATAATAACCATTAAATATTATTTTATCAGTTGTAGATTGTTGTTCTTCTGCCCCAGTAGTTCTTTGAGGGTTCTCCACATCATTTTGCTATCATCTCCCGAATTTCCTATTATCCTCTCATAATACTGCTTTTTAGTGAATTTTCTTAAAAAAATTCACTAATGAGGAGATCCCGACTTTTGAATTTTGAAAAAATTTCTTCAAATGAGCGCTAATTAGGCCCCTAGAACACATATCCGGGGTCAGTTTCGATTTTTATATGTTTATATATATATATATATATATATATATATATATATATATATATATATATATATATATATATATATATATATATATATATATATATATATATATATATATATATATATATATATATTGTGTGTGTGTGTATGTATTACACCGATAACTCAAAAAATAACGGCCGATTTTGATTAAATTTAGTGAATACCTTCCTTTTGCAATGGCTTGGCTAAGTTCGTTAGCCAGGAAAATCGGCCAAGGTTTTCCCGGAAAATTTTGTGTTTTCTTTCGAAAAAAATTTATATCTCCCGAATTAACAAAGTAAGGGCAACCAAATTTGGTACGCGGATTTATATCGTAATATGTAAGTTACGTACCAAAATTTAGCTCTGTATGTCAAAAGACAAAAAGTTATAGGCATTTAAAGAAAAATAAATTGGGGTTTTCCACAAAACGTCAAAGTTGCGATTTAAACTTCAAAATTGGCAACATTTAGGCAAATAACTTGAATCTAATACGGGCTATGGAAATAAAATGTCTCAAGAAGAATGTTTTACAAACCCTGAAGTCTTAGTTTCAACAGTCACTGTCCTTTATTTTAATAAAATATTTCCAGAAAATTCATTTCAAATAGACTCTTTCTCTGATGCTTGGCAGTAGCCTTAGCTATAGAGTTTATCGTTTAATGGTATATAATTTTTATAGAATTTTCGTAAAAAATCAATAAAGCTCAATATATCTGTTATCATACAAGATATGAAAAATGTATACATTAATTATAGGGTGTCTTGAGCTACATCTTAAAAAATATTTCTACAATCAGAGGGTGGCCCATAAGTCTTGGTGATACAAATTTTCTTTTTTTTTTAATCAAACACGCCTTATGTTATTGCATTTTTGCATTTTCCATTGAAATATAATGCATGTTTGTAAGAAAAAAAATTCTGGGCGCAGTAAGTGCGTTATGGTAGCGAATTTTGATCAAATGCCTCATATTTGAATAGCTCAATTTGCTATTTACCTATAAGGTTGACCAAGAAACGACTTTTTTCGGGAACACTTTAAGTTTACTTTCGGAAATTTTTGTACATTTTCAAACAATAAAGTTATTTTGATGAAACATGGCACATTGTTTTTACTATATACGTTATACTGGTAACCAAATTTGATGCCTGCTTTCTTAAAAAAAAAACACACATTATTGAAATGAACTTGATATTTGGGAGAGAAACCAAATGTTGTCATACTGGAGGAAAACGCCAGGCTTAAGGCAGGCAAAACGGTTCATCACCATATCAGCAGAGAAGTTTGAATTGTTTCTTGAATTAAACAGGAACGACTTGAGAATAATCACGGGAGTTTTCACAGGACACTCCCCAGTAAGGTATTACCTTATGAGTAATGGCTAAGGCGGACAGTGAAAACTGCAAATACTGCACTGAAGCAGCAGAAACAACAGAACACTTACTATGCGATTGCATGACCCAGTTCTGCAAAAGGCTCAAATACACCTCAGGACATAGGTAAAATAGCCCCAAAAATATAGTAGACTATATGAAAAGCCTGAACATTTTGGGTAACTATTAGAAAATAGCCATTAGGGCCGCAACGCAGAGAGGCCAAAAGCATATACGACTCATTAAACAATCTACAATCTACAATGTAATCACTAAACCATAAAAGACCGAGGTTTAACACTGTGGTTGAAAACTTAACTTAGAATCACCGTAAAAAACAAAACAATCATCAGAAGCTGTCGCTAAATTAACTGCGTGGAAAAATTTTACTATTTATATGTCTAAACTATATACACTACAAATGATGTAATACCGGTGATGCAAGACCGAATGATGTAATATATATATATATATATATATATATATATATATATATATATATATATATATATATATATATATATATATATATATATATAGAGTGTGCCCATTATCTACCTCGGTATAATAGACACCTTTGTTATTTCTGAAGGTACAGTTTCGGTTAAATTACCAAAGTTGGGCATAATTTCAAGAGCAGTTCTAAAGTGATACAATTCAGAGATGAACAAAATTATAGATATTCCGATTTGTAATGGTTTCTCTCCAGATATTGTGTATATATTAGTTACTAAGTGGAAAACCTGAGTCCGATGAACTACCCAAAAAGTTCGCTGTACTTCCTTTTTATCCTTTTCTTCCAAAAGGTTAAATAAAATATTCAAAGATGATGAATTCTGAGTCGTTTATAAAGTTGATAATTTGTAGAGCCTTGTGGATGGATTAAAGGGTGCTATTGACATGCAACAAAACTCAGGCGTTTATCAAATATTTTGTAATAACTACGAGAAAATCTATATTGGACAAACGCGGAGATCAATAAGAATATTCAAAGAGCACATAGCTCATTTGAGATTCAATAAAGCAGAAAAATCTAGCGTTGCCCAACATATTATTGACTCGAGACATAAGGTGGGCAATAGTCATCTTAAGTTATTAAAAGTAACCACGGATTATCGCAAGTTAGATGCCTTAGATAGTTTAGAAATCGGCAAAGTGAATCCACAAAATTTAATGAATTCCGACAAGGGTCCAGTCAATTAAACACTATTTGAAATAACACAAAATAATCCATGGTTGCTTTCAACTTCGACACAACAACCAGTTAAGCATATCTACTGACACAACAATAATCATTAGATAGTGTCGCCCGGCATTATGTCATCCGATATTGCATTACCTGGAACTTAGGCATCGGGTATTACATCATACGGCATTGCATCATCCAGTATTGCATCACCGGTATTACATCATTTGTAGTGTAAACAGTTTAGGTATATAAATACGATAATTTTGCCTACACACTTAGTCAGGCGACAGCTACTGATGAAGACCACTTCGTTGTCGAAATATGTATCTAGCGCATAACTCTACTATTATTTTGTGGTTCTTTGAAGTGATTCTGTGTTTGTTTAAGTAAAGCGTGCTTATACCTTGTTTTAGGTAGAAGATGAAATAGAAATCACCTCAAAAAGAGATAACAAACGCAAAGAGCGACTCTTGGAGGAGATTCTGCGAGAATATTTCTGATTTACCCAGCAGCACTAGGATGCGCAAGATTTGCTCACACGGCCATACTTTGTACCGATACAAAAAGACATAGGTACTAGTAATCTCTCTCTTTTAAACAAAACAAAGTATTCTTATATTTATGTGAACACCTGTATAGTATGTACAAAGCATGTATAAGCAAAAAGTATTTCGAAATCTGCGATATCTAGATAATAGAGGAAATACCTACGTAAATTAGGGATCTCAGATATTTGTTGTTGTTGTTTAAAGAATAGCCTAAATAACAAAGCTATTCTTTAATATCGATGATAGTAATTATTTTAGTTTGGCGCCTTTTAGAGAGGTAATGAATTGGATAGGGCCTGGAATAAAAGGTATATCCTATAATAAATATCATATAATAAAAGGTAATATAGCTTTACTTATCAACTAATAATATAATTTGCAAATAAAGTTAGTAATATTGTTTTTTAAATATTTTAAGATATTTCGAAACAAAAATGTTTGAAAATACAAAAGATGCAATATTAAATATATATATATATATATATATATATATATATATATATATATATATATATATATATATATATATATTTAAATATTTCGATTCAAAAATGCTTGAAAATACTAGAATGCAATGTTAAACGTGTTTTCTTTAATTATTTCGAACAAAAATATGTTTGAACATATAAGAAATGCATGAAATGATTTTTTTTATAGTTTGAAACAAAAGTGTTTGAAAATGTGATAAGTGTAATGTTAAATGTTTTTATTATTTGAACAAAAATGTTTTAAAACACAAGAGAAGCAACCATAAATTCTCAGTAAGGGTAAAAGGAAGGTACTTACAAGAAGTTCATATCTTCTTAAACAAGCCGTCTTTTGGATAATCTGGAAGTTGCAAGGTTGTCCTCTGGTTTCTTGTTCCAATGTTTGGAACTTGTAGCGTTTGAAACATTGACTTGATCTTTTTGGTTCTTTTATGTCAAATTGAAATAAACCGGCGATTTTTTTTTTCATTTAATGCCATTTTGACATACTGTTCACGCAGCGCCAATTAGGTATCACCGT
The DNA here is from genome assembly GCA_964006375.1 of Tillus elongatus. Classification (NCBI taxonomy): domain Eukaryota; kingdom Metazoa; phylum Arthropoda; class Insecta; order Coleoptera; family Cleridae; genus Tillus; species Tillus elongatus. The sequence continues at coordinate 56,094,501 of OZ023268.1, forward strand.
TCCAATTTATCCAAAAAGTTTGTACTTTATTTAATTAGAAACTACAATGTGTTGCTTATATTAATATATAAAATATAAATTATAATAAATTAAACAGAGAAATAAGAAAGAACTCGATGCGTTACAATTACCGACTACTAGTTTTTACACGTCGAGATTCACGCAGGTAGTCTATGTGTCACAAAGGAAATGATTAATAAACAGGTTATAATGTACACTCAATAAACCATTAAACTTTATGTTAACACTCAGCAAATTCCGGTCGACGCCTTCTTCCTGGTTATTCGAGTCACCGTGGGATATTCTAATATCAATTATATTAGCTAGAGTGTTAGTGACGTATTTCCTTCACTGTTAGTTTTGAGCACGTCCTTGTGTTCAACTTGGGATGGTTTCGTCTTTAATAAGGGTGTCCATCTCTTCTTGCACCAAATCACTACAGTAATGACGATGGTTACTATTATAATGTAGTTGTACACATGTGGATAGTACGTAACAGTGTATGTTGCGGGGCTTCTAAGGGTTGTTGAACAGTTTTCAGCTTCTTCAGGTGGGCTGGACTGAGACGGTTTCATGTTTCTCTTTTGTAATTGGTAACTTCAGCTCTAGTGTTCATGTTATGTTGATCTGATTCCAATATTATGAACTTGGGGTATAAGGGCCTTATGATTTTTAGGTAAAGAGTTATTTGAAAATAGGAACCGGGTACGAGGCGTAAAATTGGAACTTTTAGTAAACAAATGATTGTATCTCTTACTACATTATAAATTTACTAAAACTGATAATGTGAATTCTGTGATTTTTGTCAAATTTAATCAATTCATTTTTGTTATAAAGTAATCCGATATGTTGTCTTACTTGTGTTAATTATGTTCAATGAAATGTTTTAATGTTTGTAAGTTCATTGAAGTTAAAAGAGATTTTTTTTAAAATTTTACATCTAATAATTTTGACTAATTAAATTTTATGCTGAATAAAATATTTTTATTTTTTCATTAACTAGTTTATCAAATCTGACGGTTATCATCGTGAAGTTTTTTGTTAATGAAGTATTGTTTTTGTTCGATTTTTTTGTAATTATATGTGCGAAAGAATTTCGAACGTCTTGTTGAGTCACCATTTCACCTTGGCTTAAATACAGTATATTAAACTTTTTGTTCAATTCATTAGGATCGTTACATTTGAAATTATTTTCTAAAATACCTAGATACATTAAAGTATAAATAAAATTATGATTAACTATTTTGGCTATCTAATCTTAGTGATTTTTATCTTCGGGTTGACGGACCTGGTTGAGGGTCGTCATCTGCAAAGGAATTTCCTTTATCACTCTTTTTACATTTTTTAAATAAGTAGTTTTCTTTTACGAGTCAGGTAAAAGTAATTTGTTTTGATTTACTTGAACTGGGTTTTTATAAATGTTGTATAAAGGGTTAGTTGTCTTTACATACCTAGGTCACTTTAATAGCTGCATTTGAGGTATTTCATTGCGGTTTTCATTTCTTTTTTGGAGAATAGTTTCTGACTTTTCTTTGGATTTTCTGTATATTTGATCGAAAAATGGTAATATTTCTTTCAGTTTTTAGTGAATTTTCGTAGAAAAAATTCACTTGGGAAGATCCTGACTTGAATTTTGAAATAATTTTTGCAAATGAGCGCGAACCAGGACACCTAGAACCCATATCCGGGGTCAGTTTCAATTAATATATGTATATATATATATATATATATATATATATATATATATATATATATATATATATATATATATATATATATATATATATATATATATATGTATATATATATATATATATATATATATATATATATATATAGTGTGTCCACGGATTGAGTGCGGGTAAGGTATAAGTGACAAAAAAAATTTGAATTAGATTATGACATTCTGGGAATCGCTCCTGCTTTGTCTTAAACTAAGATGTTGATGAAATGAACAACATCAATTAATATACAGGGTGGTTTAGAACTGATTTAAATAAATGTGTTAAGAGTAAACTACCCTCGTTTAGAAAAATATCGCAAAAAGTTATTGACAAAACTTGTTTAGACTTAAAATTTATGACAGGCTCTCAATTTTCAGCCAGATCAGCCTACTTTGAATTTTCAAGTAAATTAACATTTTTTCACTATCAACATGGAGCTTTTTACCTGTGGTTTTCTGAACGCAGGTGCACAAAGTAAGTAACCATGCAATGTTAAATAATAATTTATTAGTAAAATACAAAACGGTTATTGCTAACAAAAATCAAAACGAACAACGAAAAATAAAGAAATTATCCAAATGTGCTGCCACCAACCGTTACACATAACTTAGCCCGTTTAGTAAATGCTTTGTAGGCATTTTGATTATGTTGAATTGGAATACCGTCAATTGCCTCTCTCAACCTCAATTTCAACAAATCAATATCGTTGTTTAATGGATCCGCGTAGACTTTCTGTTTGAGATAGTCCATTAAGGTAAGATCGGGACTTCTGGGAGGCCAAGGTATTGGCTCATATCGACCAATCCACCGCCCAGGAAATTCGCGATCTAACCATTCTCGAACGATTCCTGTTGTATGTGCTGGGTGGCCGTCATGCTGAAAGTATGCTGTTTGTTTATCTTCTAGCGACATGTTATGCAAATGGTCTTGAAGAATATTTTCCAGCAATTCCAGATAACTGTACTGGTTCATATTCCGCTCAAAAAAATATGACCCAATTATCCCATTGTAAGAAACAGCACACCACACATTTATGGCATTGTCTTCTGCAATTAACTCTATAATTTGGATTCTGCATAGACCAATGCCGTGCATTTTGGGAATTTACCAGTGGTGAAAGTGGATTCGTCCGAAAAAATAATACTTCTACCAAAATTGTGATTTTGTAGATATTGCTCGCCATACCATAAACAAAAATATAATTGTTTTGACTCGTCATTTTCTTCCAAAGTGTGTATAAGTTTTGCTTTGAAAGGTTTCACCTTGTTGGTACGATAAATTTGTTGCAAATGCGATTTGCTAATATTGCCAATTTCTAATGCCCTTCTTCTTAATAATTTCGGAAAACGCCTAACAGAATCCATAGATAATGCAGCTGCAGCATTGTATTCTTCATTTAGGTCGGATTTTGTCTTAAGATTTAAAACACTCCCAGTACGCATAAATTTTGTAACAACTTTTTTTACACCAGTAGCGGAAACCGAATAATTTGGCCAGCGTTCAAGGAATTTTCTTATCACTCCCTGATAAGAATGTTCTTCACTCAAACCATAGCACTGCACAATAAACACTTTTTGTTCTGTTGTTAACATTTTTAAATACAGAAGCTTGCCGTTCGTGACAAATAAAATTGACGTTTCAATTTTCCAAATAAGTAGTATCCCAGGAAACGAACAACAAGGCAGAGGTCAAGTAGCCATGCAACTCGCCAATTATTGCTTCGAATGTCCAATTTTGCGTTTACTTTACTTTTTTTTATTGGTTGAGATGAAAGCAAACCTACCACAAGTTTAATTATGGTAAAGACTTTTTTTAATATAGTTTCAAATATTTTTTAAAGTACATCTAATCACAGAAGCTGTCGAACGTAATTTATATAAAGTCTCAGCTAAAAATAATTCATAGTAGGCTGATCTGTTTGAAAATTGAGAGCCTGTCATAAATTTTAATTCTTAACAATTTTTCTTAATAACTTTTTGCGGTAACTTCATAAACGAAGGTAGTTTACTCTTAATACATTTCATTACATCAGTTATAAACCATCCTGTATATTAATTGTATTTGTTCATTTTCTCAACATCTCAGTTTAAGACAAAGCAGGCGCGGTTCCCAGAATATCATAATCTAAATCGAAATTTTTTTGTCACTTATACCTTACCCACACTCAATCCGTGGACACACTGTATATATATATATATATATATATATATATATATATATATATATATATATATATATATATATATATATATATATATATATATATATATATCACACCGATAACTCAAAAAATAATAGGCCGATTTTGATAAAATTTTAAAATGGATTGTTCGTTAGTCAGGAAAATCAGACGAGGTTTTCCAGGAAAATGTTGAGTTTTCATTCGAAAAAATTTTTTTTCTCAAAAATAAAAAAGCTATGATAACCAAATTTGGTAAGCAAGTTTACGACATAAAAGTGAACTACACACCAACATTTAAATTTCTGTTACAAGAAAAAAGTTATAATAAAATATTTTGTGCCAGATCATTTCTATGAAAATTCACTACCATAACGCACTTATTATTATTATCCTTTCCTTTTTTATATTTTATTTCATAATCAAACTCTTTTAATTTTAAACGCCATTTAACTAAACGGGAGTTTGGTTCTTTTATAGAAAAAAGTCAAACTAGAGGTAAGGCTAGATGCATTTTTGCAACAATTAGAACGGTAGACCGGTTTCGCATTTTCGCAACAATTACTTGGTTCCGCAACTAGGTGGCGGCACGTCCACCACTCACTTAGTGATTTATACTATAGCCGTATTACTTTTGGTGCATTTTTGGTACAATTAGTATGCCGTACTAAGGAGCTCTAATGAGAGCGAAACCGGTCTACGGTTCTAACTGTTGCGAAAATGCATCTAGCCTTACATACTTTGTCCCTATATTGTGGTAGAAATGGGCCAGGGCTGACAATTTTCTAAATTGTTAGTTAGTTGTATACAGTCTCTATTTTTTTAACACTTTGTGTTATTTGGAGCTGGCGTGACAACTTACTACTTGGTTCCGCAACTAGGTGACGGCACGTCCACCACTCACTTAACCAAACTAGAGGTTTATGATCTGTTTTATAGTGAATTTTCTTCCGAAAAGGAACGGTATAAAATGATTAGTGTTTTCTACTATTGATAGCAGTTCTTTTTAAATAGTACTATAATTTCGTTCAGCTGAATTAAGGTTTCTAGAGTAAAATGCGATTAGTCTATTATCTTGAAATTATACGCCTCCTAACGCTATGTTAGTTGCGTCAGTTGTCAAGTGAAATTTATAACATAATTTTTATTATGCGCTAGGTATTTATTAAAGAGTTAATGAATCACCTTTAGTTTGGCTACGCAGTCGGGACACAAAGATAATATAAATTAACACAGGGCGTGGGCATCAGCACTTTCAGTCGGCGGGTATTAAGATGCACAAATAGAAGTCAAGAGTTAGAAGTAAAATCAGTTTATTAAAAGATGATTGAAGTTATATAATGCGGCTCGATTTAATTAAGCAGATTTAACTAAAGGAAAAACATAAATTGATTACTTTAAATTGGCATATAACACTGCTGAGATGAGCTTTGGAGCATACACTACTTTTCATAAAAAAATTACAGATAAATGATGTACTTAGCTCGAGATTCAGACTGCTGCCTACGGAGTGATGATCGTCTCCGTCCAGCCTAAGGATGTTGGAGGTGCCTCATGGTACAGGTGCGACTTCCTGGGGAAACGGCTTAGTAGTTCGGCACACAGGGTTGATCTTAGGGGCCACCAAACCTCCACCAGGATGACGGGATCTCAATTTGACGGCTCTAGGCGATTTAGCAGTTCCATTTAGCAGGATGCAATTTAGCGGCTCTATTTAGCGGTTCCATTTAGCAGGGTGCAATTTAGCGGCTCTATTTAGCGGTTTCATTTAGCAGGGTGCAATTTGGTGGCTCTGTTTAGCGGGGTGCCATTTAGGCATGCTGTTTTCTCGATTTAAAATTTAACTATATGATAACATTTTCAAGTTGACTTATTAAAGGAGAAGAGAGCGTGTCACGTATTCCAACCGTTTATAAAGACTTTTTTATCTTGACATGTCAACGAACTGTCGCGTCTGCAGCGTATTCGATTGAGTTGTGGTGCGGTAGAGCAACTGACCGCCGAGTCTGACGTCACTAGAGGGACTCCGACTCTGACGTCACTAGAGGGACTGATTCAGAAATTTATTGCAGAAAAATAAAAGGCGTTGACGCGTGTGACATGTTTAATATATATATATATATATATATATATATATATATATATATATATATATATATATATATATATATATATATATATATATATATATATATATATATATATATATATATATTAAATACATGCGATATGTTACAAATTCTTTGTCAAAGTTTGGATATGCTAGGACAGGTGAATTTATTATAAGTTCTTTAACTTGCAAAAATCCATTAATGTATTCCGGATCTTTATAATCAAGGGCAGAATCTTTCTTTAGACATTTTGTGAAGGCAGAATCAATTTTGGCATTTTTTTTAAACCGTCTCCAGTATCCGATAAGTGCTAGAAAGGCCTTCATTTGTTTTTGAGTTTTTGAAATGGGGTAGCTTTTTATACATTTAATTTTGTTGCGATTCGGTCTAACCCCGTCTATTGAGATCATATGACCTAAACACTCGACTTTCTTTGTAAGTAACTCCGATTTATCTAATTGTACTTTTAAATTGATGTCTTGTAATTTTTGAAATATTTGATTGATATAAATAAGGTGTTCCTGAAGGGATTTAGAAAATATTAAGATATCGTCAATGTAGACAAAGCAGCTTTTGTACAATAACTCTTTAAAAACATCATCCATTACTTTTTGAAATTTATGGCCGAATTACGGAGACCATGGGGTATTTTACCATACTCATAATGACCGTTATTTACGCTGAAGGCTGTTTTTTCTCTACTTTCAGAACTTAATTCAATCTGGTGAAAGCCTGGTCTATATTTATTTAGTAAATATGTACAAAGATAAATATATGATGGTAAGAAATTTATGATTGTCAAAACTAAACACATCTGCAGGTATTACTATGAAAGGTCTTTTCGCTAGTAAAGGTCCCGAGACTTATAGAGTCGCCGCTCACATTTTGCTTGTAAACAAATGTCGCATTTACTTATAAAACTATTTATGTTTTTTTTTTCATATTAGGCGAATAGTAATTTAATTTGAGATATTTAAATGTCTCATTAATGCCGCTGTGGTTATTCTAATGGTAATTTTGATTAATTTGTTTTTGTGGGTTAATTTATGTGATATTTTCACGTTTTTTTGAGAAAAAGAAGAAGCCTTGGAAAATCTCTCGTACCATAGATATCAATAACATTATGACTCTTCCCAAACTACCCTTCTTTATCTTACCCTGTTTGAATCTAAGAATTCAAATAGTCACGGGTGCTTCAGACAGCATAATAAAACTAGGCCCGGCATATGAAATTTTCTCGAAATGTCTTTTCAAAAAACCCTTATCTGTAAAATCTGTAGGATAAATTACTAGAGGCATTGATAACATCAGATATCCCCTGTTAGAATTCTGCTTTAGCCATTTAAGATTAGTAAATGTAACGAACCTAGAATCAGCGTTGCTCGAACATAACAAATTTATAAACAAACTTCAACCATCAACAGTTTTACAACAAAAACCAAACTTTCCTACTAAGCCCATAGCTAATATAAGATCCTTACCGCAAAATAGATATTTCCCGACAAATAGTCAAGTTTTCGGTCGCCAACGTCCTCAAAATTATTCCATGTCTAGCAGGACAAAAATGCATTTTCGAGGCCCTCACAAAGCCATAACGACTATTCACTCAACCTACTCCAATAGAAATATGCAATTTAGAATATCCAAATGACGAATTCCCAGATGACGTACCTGACGAATTACAACCCGAAAATTATTATCAAAATATCGAAACCAAAAATGTTCACGAATATTCGGAAAATGACCCGGAAAACCCAGATTTTCAAGAAGAAGCCTCGGAAAATCTCTCGTCACCATAGATATCAATAACATTAGGACTCTTCCCAAATTACCTTTCTTTATCTTACCCTGTTTGAATCTAAGAATTCGAATAGTCACGGGTGCTTCAGACAGCATAATAAATCCAGGCCCGGCATATGAATTTTTCTCGAAATGTCTTTTAAAAAAACCCTTCTCTGTAAAATCCGTGGGACAAATTACTATAAGCATTGATAACATCAGATATCCCCTGTTAAAGGAATATGGTATAAATTTTCCCTTTTATTTTAGATTTATAAAATGGCATGAGGGGCTTATAGGTTCGGAAGACTTTAAAAAACTGAAAACTAAAATAGATTATGAAAAACGAACTATAAAGTTTAGAGAAAATGAAATACCATTCTATCTTGAAATAAATCCAGTAAGTTACCAACTCTTTTCAGAAACTTGCACCACTCGCATTCAAATACCCTCAAATATAGACAACAGAACAGTTTTATTTCCAGAAATGGAAAACGATTTAGTTCGTATACCAGAATCAATAGGTGAAGCTAAATCTGGATACTGTTATATACTTTGTGCAATAAAAGATTATTTAAAGGTTGCTGGAAAAAACATCTAAATTCCCCAATTCCATTCACTTAGGCATATGACAACAACTTATAACTGACCACTTAAATTCGGAAGAAAAACAAAAATTATTTAGCTTATGTCACCGTTATAGAAATATATTTTATCATGAAAATTCACACCTTACATTTACAAGTGCCATTAAACATGATATAAGAACTCGTGATAACGACCCTATACATGTAAAACCTTACAGACACCCCTACTACTTAAAAACCGAAATACAAAAATAAATCCAAAACTTATTGGATAACAAAATTATAAAACCCTCTATATCTCCATATTCTTCTTCTGTATGGATTATATCGAAAAATATGAACCCGCCAGGCAAGAAAAAATGGCGACTGGTTATGGATTATAGGAAACTTAGCGAGAAAACAATACCTAAAAAATACCCCTTAACAAAGGTCGATGAGATTCTAAACTTAGGAAAATGTACCTATTTTACTACCCTTGAAATGTCACCAGGCTTTCACCAGATTGAATTAAGTTCTGAAAGTAGAGAAAAAACAGCCTTCAGCGTAAATAACGGTCATTATGAGTATGGTCTCCGTAATTCGGCCATAAATTTCAAAAAAGTAATGGATGATGTTTTTAAAGAGTTATTGTACAAAAGCTGCTTTGTCTACATTGACGATATCGTAATATTTTCTAAATCCCTTCAGGAACACCTTATTCATATCAATCAAATATTTCAAAAATTAAAGACATCAATTTAAAAGTATAATTAGATAAATCGGAGTTACTTACAAAGGAAGTCGAGTGTTTAGGCCATATGATCTCAATAGACGGGGTTAGACCGAATCGCAAAAAAATTAAATGTATAAAAAGCTACCCCATTCCAAAAACACAAAAACAAATGAAGGCCTTTCTAGGACTTATCGGATATTACAGACCGTTTAAAAAAAAAGCCAAAATTGATTCTGCCTTCACAAAACGTCTAAAGAAAGACTCTGCCCTTGATTATAAAGATCCAGAATACATTAATGGATTTTTGCAAGCTAAAGAACTTATAATAAATTCACCTGTCCTAGCATATCCAAACTTTGACAAAGAATTTGTAACATATCGCATGTATTTAACACACACACACACACACACACACACACACACACACACACACACACACACACACACAGATATATATATATATATATATATATATATATATATATATATATATATATATATATATAACGTCACACTCGTCAACGCCTTTTATTTTTCTACAATAAAGCTTCTGAATCAGCCCCTCTAGTGACGTCAGTGTCTGAGTCCCTCTAGCGACGTAAGACTCGGCGGTCAGTTGCTCTACCGCATCACAACTCAATGGAATACGCTGCAGACGCGACAGTTCGATGACATGTCATGATAAAAAAGTCTTTATAAACGGTTGGAATACGTGACACTCTCTCGTTTAATAAGTCAACCTGAAAATGTTATCATATAGTTAAATTTTAAATCGGGAAAACAGCATACCTAAATGGCACCCCGCTAAATAAAGCCACTAAATTGCACCCTGCTAAATGGAACCGCTAAATTGCACCCTGCTAAATGGAACCGCTAAATTGCACCCTGCTAAATGGAACCGCTAAATTGAATCCTGCTAAATGGAACAGCTAAATCGCCTAGGGCCGTCATATTGAGATCCCGTCATCCTGGAGGAGGTTCGGTGGCCCCTAAGATCAACCCTGTGTGCCGAATTACTAATACGTTTCCCCAGGAAGTCGCACCTGTGCCATGAGGCACCTCCAACATCCTTAAGCTGGACGGAGACGATCATCACTCCGGAGGCAGCAGTCTGAGTCTCGAGCTAAGTACATCATTTATCTGTAATCTTTTTATTAAAAGTAGTGTATACTCCACAGCTCATCTCAGCAGTGTTATATGCCAATTTAAAGTAGTTAATTTATGTTTTTTTTTAGTTAAAACTGCTTAATTACATCGAGCTGCATTATATAACTTCAATAATCTTTTAATAAACTGATTGTACTTCTAACTCTTGACTTCTATTTGTGCATCTTAATACCCGCCGACTGAAAGTGCTGAGGCCCACGCCCTGTGTTAATTTATATTATCTTTGTGCTCCGACTGAGTATCCAAACTGAAGGTGATTCATTAACTCTTTAATAAATACCTAGGGCATAATAAAAATTGTGTTATAAATTTCACTTGACAACTGACGCAACTAACATAGCGTTAGGAGGCGTATAATTTCAAGATAATAGACTAATCGCATTTTACTCTAGAAACCTTAATTCAGCTGAACGAAATTATAGTACTATTTAAAAAGAACTGCTATCAATAGTAGAAAACACTAATCATTTTAGACCGTTCCTTTTCGGAAGAAAATTCACTATAAAACAGATCATAAACCTCTAGTTTGGCTAAGTGAGTGATGGACGTGCCGCCACCTAGTTGCGGAACCAAGTAGTATGTTGTCACGCCAGCTCCAAATAACACAAAGTGTTAAAAAAATAGAGACTGTATACAACTAACTAACAATTTAGAAAATTGTCAGCCCTGGCCCATTTCTACCACAATATAGGGACAAAGTATGTAAGGCTAGATGCATTTTCGCAACAGTTAGAACCGTAGACCGGTTTCGCTCTCATTAGAGATCCTTAGTACGGCATACTAATTGTACCAAAAATGCACCAAAAGTAATACGGCTATAGTATAAATCACTAAGTGAGTGGTGGACGTGCCGCCACCTAGTTGCGGAACCAAGTAATTGTTGCGAAAATGCGTCTAGCCTTACATACTTTGTCCCTATATTGGGGTAGAAATGGGTTGGTTCCGCAACTAGGTGGCGGCACGTCTACCACTCACTTAGTGTTTTAAGGCTTTTTTCTATAAAAGAACCCAACTCCCGTTTAGTTTAATGGCGTTTAAAATGAAAAGAGTTTGATTATGAAATAAAATATAAAAAAGGAAAGGATAATGTCGTGGCAGACGCCCTTTCCAGTATAGAAATTAACACTGTAGAAGACAAAATAAATTTAGAATCCCGTTTAGGAAACGTAGACTCTTCAGACCTAAGAGTTCTTGAAGACGAAGACCTAGTAGAACTAGGACTTAATCTTTTAAACGATATGAATCAACCAACCCAAAATAAGGAACTTTCAAACACAACACACTTCTGCCGAAAATCCTGTGTTTTGCCTACCTATATCTGAAGGCCCAATCAATCATTTTAAAAATCAAATTTTAATTTGTCACGGATCATAAAATCGTACACGAACTACAACCCCTTTTCAAAATAAACAAATTAAATTATATTTACAAGAGGGACAATAATTACAACTTAATACTTTTCTTAAAGAAAAAATTAACCAATCTAATGTGTACGGTGTTTTATTTGAAAACCAAGAAATTTAAAGGTTATTTATGTTAATAGCCTCAAACCCTTTTAACAGCTCAGTAAGAATAATAAAATGCTCCAAAACAAGTACAATTTCCAAACTTGTACAATTCAACTCCCAGTCTTGCTTTCTAACTCATAAGTGATACACCAGCCCTAGACCCATCACGATGAACAGCCAAATTATTCAAAGTAATGAGTCATTTTCACTTGTTGGCATTTCTGCGAATCGAAATCTCAATTGTCACATCAATTGCAGAAACGGCTGCTAAGAAATTAGGTTTCCTCTTCCGGGCTCGCAAATACTTTTCACCAGCTAATCTCTATACCTTATATACTTCACAAATAAGGCCAAACCTCGAATACTGCTCCCACATCTGGGGTGCCGCTGCCGCTTCTACACTCGCTATCCTGGACTCCATTCAGAAGAGAGCTATACTTCTCATCGGTGACCCTACCCTCACCCAAAGGCTGCCATCCCTTACCCACCGACGTGCCGTTGGTGACCTCTCTCTCTCTCTCTTTTATAAATAGCTGCACGGGCACTGCTCAGAAGAGTTTTCTTCCATAGTTCCTCCACCTGCTGTCCCCAACAGATCTACCAGGGGAACAGAGCGAATGCACCCTTTCACTGTCCAGGTCATCAGACATAGAACATCTTGCTATGCCCGCTCTTTTGTCCCGAGGACTTCCAAGCTGTGGAACTCCTTGCCGGCACATGTTTTTCCTTCTCCTCCGAACCTCCAAACCTTCAAGTCCAGAATTAACAAGTTGCCTCTTTCCTCCTTGTCGACACCCACGGTACAATAGTATTTAGGCTGTGAGCCCTCGTTATAAAATTCTTTGCCTGGATCACATACGAGGGTTGAAGCATAATTATGATAAGGGGAAAAAGTGTCTAAGCTTACTTAGGAGCGTCAGAGCTGTTACGCCTTTAATATAATAAGCTTGTGCATATTCACTAAGTAAATATATGATGGTAAGAAATTTATGATTGTCAAAACTAAACACATCTGCATGTATTACTATGAAGGGTGTTTTGGCTAGTAAAGGTCCTGAGTGGGGCAACTTATAGAGTCGCCACTCACATTTTTCTTGTAAGCAAATGTCGCATTTATTTTTAAAACTATTTATGGGTTCTTTCATTTAAAAAAAAATCTCTGGACGCAGCAAGGGCGTTATGGTAGTGAATTTTCATAAAAATGTTTTTAATAGGAAATATATATTTTTTTAAGAAAGCTTGCATCAAATTTGGTTACCAGTATAACCTATATAGGAGAAACAATGTACCATATTTTATCAAAATAACTTTATTGTTTGACAATATACAAAAATCTTCCGAAAAGAAACCTAAAATGTGCCCAAAAAACTGGTTTCCTGGCCAACGAACCTTAGGTTAATAGTAAATTAAGCTATCGAAAGAAACATTTTATGAAAAATCGCTACCATAACGCACTTGCTGAGTCCCGAATTTATTTTCTTACAAACATGCATTATCTTTTGATGGAAAATGCAAAAATTGTAATACTATAAAGCGTGTTCGATTAGGAAAAAAAATTTCATCAGCAGCGACTTGTGGGACACCTGTGATTGTAAAAATATTTTATAAGATGCAGCTCCAGACATCGTATAATTAACAT